>JACCIB010000054.1:600000-1072196 GCA_018906965.1 Philotrypesis tridentata
TTGTAATACCTATGTTTTTATATATTTGCATGTGAGTTGAGTTTTCAGATGTTCCCGCGCACCAGAGCTGTTCGAGAGCTGATGTATTCACGAACGCGTCGTCTGGTGAGAGCGCGCGAGAGAGAGAAGCTCGTAGTGTCACGTTAGGCTGGGCGAGAGATTCGATTCAGCTATCGAGCGCGCAGGCTGTATTTTGAGCGAAAGAGAGCGTCTATTTACCATCACCGATCTATTTAAATTATTTATTGTTCAAATTGCGTCGACGCGGGTGCACATAAGGTGTATTGTACAATTGCGGTTGTGTGGTATTGGATAGGAAGCCGAATCATAGCGAGACCGCATTTCAATCGATCTTCGTGCGAGCGTACTTTGCTGATTTGTAAGTACCAGCTTTTCTCTCTCACTCTCACCAGCGCGTTTGACATCATTAGCTCTCTTCCGACCGGGATTTTGTGTGCAAAGTAAGCACCAGTGTATATATCTATTGTCTACAAGATTACATCCTTTGAGTTCAATATACGCAATAGCCTTTTACCGAACGTCAAGTGTGTTTCATTTAATAGTTTTATGTATTAGCCCTGTTCTCCTTTATCTAAAACCCATGGAGAATTCAAGTAGAAGAAATCTACATTTAAGGGGTTATGACAGTGTTAAAACCTGAAAAAAAAAATTGTTAGTGTTGTAAAAAATTAATAGATATATAGGTGCTCTAAAAACTATATTTTTGCTTTCAAATACAAGTATTATACATCACTTTTGTGCATAAATAATATGCATAAAGTGAGTGTAACATTTAAAAACAATTAAAGGTATTTGCTTACCAAAAATCATGATTTTCATCACTTTTATTTACTTGCCGCATGTTTCTGATGGAACCGTACCATCAATCCTGTTGAATCAAAGTGCCAAATCTTCATTATGAGTCTGGTCTCAGACTAAGTGGAACAGATTCCTGAAAAACACAAAATTAATATAATTAATTAAACATATATTGACAATATTAATAATTATAGTGAATGTTACATATGTAAACATACGTAACATTCACTTTGAACTTATTTTTGCCAATTCTACTCCACTCAGTTTGTGACCGTACTCATTAGGAAGGTTTTCCACTTTGGTTCATCCGGATTGATGTTACGGTTCCTTCAGAAAGCTGCGGCAAGTACATCAAAAGCATGAACAAACTAAATTTGAGTAAAAGGCATTTAAAGTTTATAATGTAAATCATACAAATGAACTCAGCTATACTTACAGAAAATATCCGGCATACCTTGATTTGCTTTTGGTACTCAAATATGCATACAATAAAGTATATTTGATGGTACGCGCTTGTCATGCTGTGTGATAATAGCATTTAGAAGCTGAAAATAAAATAAAAATTATCGTTAGCTATTCATAATCAAGTTATGTTTATGAATTACAGTTACATACAATACTTACCATTATTAAATACACTTCAAGTTCTTAAAAAGTATGCAAAATAATACTTCAGGCAGTCAATATAAGCTCCCATTTTGCTGGCTTGCACCCGTATACCTAAAAGCAAAAAATAAACCAACAAAGAAAAAGCTCATTATGAACACTGTTATTACTAATTAGTTTCCAATACTTATCTGAATAATTTTTCTACTCTGCAGAAGCTCTTGCACTTTTGCAACACCACTAAGGTTATAAGCATTGCTACAGCAGCTAGCAGACTAACTGCACTGATCTAGTGTCTTGGATGAAAAACAGCTGTTTGGCTGCTTTCTGCTGCTTTACAGAAAATTCTACTATACCGATCAAACAGAAATCTTCATTCTCGACCAGACGCTGTGAGGCACAACCTATTCGAGTGGCAAATTCAAATTTGTTGAATGCCTTTACTTTAACACATTGAGTTTAGTAACATAAAATCACACATAGAAAAATTAATTTTACAGATTTTATTTATTTTACGGAAATAAATTAATAACTCTTGAGAAAAAAACGGTTTGTAAAACGGTTTTTAAGTCATATTTTCAGTAAGATTTCTCATGAAATTACTCTGTAAAAAGTGCGTTAGAACAATCCTTTCCACAAGTTTGGCCTAATTAAAATATTTAAAAATCACGATTTTTCAAAAATATACTTGAAACAGATTTGTTAGTTTTTTGTTAATATCTTCGAGGAACATTTTTTTAGCCAAAAACGGCTTTCAGGACCATATTCTACAGACTATTAACTATGAAAAAAGTGAATAAAAAAAAAATGGGTATTTTCAAAATGTTAACACTGTCATAACCCCTTAACGCAGACAATCCCCGTTACAACTTATAATAATTTATAATTCCCTTTCAATTTAGCTTTAATTTAAATTTAAAATTTTTCAACAATTTTAGAATTCTAATTTCGTTTTCTCGAACAATTAAAACTTTCATTTTTAAAATTATAACGAAGGAAAATAAATGTTAATGATGCACTCCTGAGGTACCGGCGGTTTCGACAGCTTATAGTCGTCTTGTTGTCTTGTTCTCCAACTTTTAATTATCTTTACGATTAAAACTATCAAATCATTAAAAATCATTCATTCGATAGTAGTTCAAAACAGTAGTTGAAGAAAATACCCTAAATTATAAAAGATGCTTCTATCCCTCGATATGTAGAATGTTTTTTTTTTATTTTTACAACCTTTTCAAGTCCTCATATGAGTCTTATATGGCTCTGCATTGCCTGCGCTTGTGAGTACTTAATTTCAGTGCATTGAGTCCACTATTTTAAGTACTCGCGCAGAGCAATGGGAGCCTACAGTTTTATGTACAGTGAAATATACACGTTGTACACAGTAGAATCCGAACCACTGGAGCTCAGATATATAGACACTTATCTAAACAAAGAGGTGTCTCCAAAATCGCCGAGAGTCAGGCTTGAACCCAGGTCCTCTGGATTACTAGCCCGATACTCTACTGATTGAGCCATCGTCACTCAATGTAGAATGTAATGAAGACAACTATAAACGTCGGCTTGTATAATAAAAATCATGTTTGCTCGAAGAGATGCATAGTTGTCTGCATTAAAATACCCTAAATATTATATTTACGATAATTCAAGTATACCTGACAGATTTTCATACCATCCGAGGAGTAGTTCTAAAAACAGTAGTCGGTAGTAGTTCAAAATGTGTCACGTAAAATGATCAAATTTCAAGTCAAGCGGGTGGTTTCTTGATTAAAACTCGGACTGAAATGAAGATATGGTACCGGTGGTATATTGCAATGCCTAGTAAAGATTATCGAATTTTGAAAGATATTTCTTAAATCGGAGATATACACCCCAAGGAATTTTTTTCCATATTGGATAGTTTTAAAAAAATAGCATTAAAATAAACAAAAAGCAATATTTTACTCTTTTATATGTCGAAGTTATACTACAATTATAATATTTTAATTCTTTTGTTGTTATTATCGATCTCTCCGAGGCAATGGTTTAGAAAGGGTTTAAAAAATTAAAACTCCTTTCTTTTAAGAAACGACGTTTCGGCGATCATTGTCGCCCTCATCAGGAAACTGTCAAAAAATTTTTTATTACAATAAACATACAGACTTTAAAATGAACAGAGTATTACATAGAAAAGGCGATATTTTTGAAACTTACATATTGGAGCACATTTGATTTGTGTACATCTCGATAATCTTTTCCCCCGGCTAGTTAACAGCGGGGGAAGAGAGAGTTACGTCGACGATATCATTACTTGTATTCCGAAAGGAAAAGTAGATGAAACGTTAAAAATATTTAATTCGTATAATAGCAGACTCCAATTTACACATGAAATGGAAGTGAATAAATCCATAAGTTTTTTGGACGTATTATTGATTAATGAAACACATAAAATAAAAACTGATTGGTACACGAAACCAACTTTCTCTGGCAGATTTTTGCACTTTAATTCGCAACACCCGATAAGTCAAAAAATTGCCATGGTGTATAATCTAGTTGACAGGGCGGTGAAGTTATCGGATAAATGTTTTCATCAGAAAAACATTGATATTGTAAAATGTCTATTATTCGATAATGATTACCCCTCTGTTTTCGTTGAAAAATACGTCAAAAAACGATTATCTGCAATCAGAATGATTAAAAAACCAGAGCAATGTGCGAAAAACAATACATATAACAATTACATTAGCATACCGTACATCGATGGTTTCTATGAGCGGGTGCGACATTCATTTAAGAAAAACAACATTACGACCATTCCAAAAATACACAGTAATATGTGCAATATTATTGTGAAAGGAAAGGATAAAAAGAGAAACACCTAGAGAAAAATGTTGTTTATAAACTTGGATGTAACGATTGCACGGCTACATATGTGGGCCAAACAAAAAGAAATGTGTGTACACGTATTGAAGAACATAGAAAATCTAAGGACAGTGTCATTTCCGAGCATAGTAAAAAGTACAATCGTACTTTTAATTTTGAAGGATTTAAAATAAAAGACAAAGAAAACAATTTAAATAAAAGATTGATCTCGGAAATGATGCATATACATTTGCAAGATAATGGTATCAATAAGAAAGAGGATACCCAGAAACTCAATAACGTGTACACACATTTAATATACCAGCTTAAGATTTAAAATCAAATTTGTATACATCGAAAGGATGAGGTGATGCGTGACGTCATATGTAAACAAACCGCGCGAAAGACTTTTCGCACTATATAAGCGACGATTGCCGGCTACTTCCTCACTTCCGAGACAGTAGCTGACAAAGCGGTATAAATAATAGCTGTGTCACTCGGTCTCTTTCTTCCCCCGCTGTTAACTAGCCGGGGGAAAAGATTATCGAGATGTACACAAATCAAATGTGCTCCAATATGTAAGTTTCAAAAATATCGCCTTTTCTATGTAATACTCTGTTCATTTTAAAGTCTGTATGTTTATTGTAACAAAAATTTTTTTGACAGTTTCCTGATGAGGGCGACAATGATCGCCGAAACGTCGTTTCTTAAAAGAAAGGAGTTTTAATTTTTTAAACCCTTTCTAAACCATTGCCTCGGAGAGATCGATAATAACAACAAAAGAATTATAACAAACTACCGAGGGATAAAATCATACTAGATAGTGTATACACACTCATCTAAATACATTATAATATTTTAACATTGATTTTTTTTAAACTTATGGATTAAAACTCAATCAAAATAAAAATTGACAAAATGGACAAAAGAAGAAAACTTGGGAAACTCAAAATTCACCGATTCACTTGCGAACATTCACCACCTGTATGCAGCCCGGGCTTTGTTGGTTTAATCGAATATTGCTATCAATTTGTCGGCACGCTAGAAAATGATGCAAATCCAGGGAAGCAAATCTAACGTGTATAGTGAGAAAGTAAATCCCATAAAGAAGTTTATAAAATTCTGTGCATTGGAAAAGATGCAACTCTCATGCATCTACTCGTGTGATACAATAAACTGGATTATCATTCGATCGTGCAAAGGATGAAAAGAAAGTACATCGAAATCATGCTATCAATCAAATATATGATATATGTGTGATACCCAATCAATTGATTTTTTGTAAACGTTTTTAAAATTGTGCTAATGACTTTCGCTTAGATAATTGATTGTAATTTAGGATATGTTTGATGAAGGTAAATTCATTATGCTAACCTAACCCATGGTAACCAATCACTAACAGTCCAGTAGAAAATGTGATTATTTTTCTATGTGTGCAGATTTTATGTGATTATTAAGCTCAGTGTGTAAAAGCATCCAACAAATTTGAATTTGCCATAGAATATGTTGCACCTTACGACTCACAGTTGCGGGTCGGGAATGTAGATTACTATGCGATAGAGTATACTAGAATTTTATGTGAAGCAGTCAAACAGCTGTTTCTCATCTAATCTTCAAGACACCAGATCAGTGCAGTTTGTCTGTTAGCTGGTGCTGCTAGTTCAATGGTATTTTTAAGTACAACAGCTTCCACAGAGTACATCAATTATTCAGATAAGTATTGGAAACTAATAAGTAATAATTTAGACGTAAAGCGCTTTCCTTTGCTTGCTTATTTTTTACGTTTAGGTATACGGATGGAAGACAGCAAGATGGGACTGTTATATTGACCATATGGAGTGGCATTTTTCATGCTTTCTAACAATTTGAAGTGCATTTAATAATGGTAATTATTACAAATAACTGTAACCATTAGTTTAACTTTATTATGAGTTGGTAACGATAATTTTGATTTTATTTCTAGCTTCTAAATACTATTAACAAACATCATGATGTACCCGTACCATCAAATATACTTTATTGTATGTATATTTGAGTACCAAAAACAAATCAAGGTATGCCAGATAGTTTCTGTAAGTATAGATGAGTTTATTTGTATGATTTACATCATAAACATTCAATGCATTTACTCAGATTTAGTTTTTTCATGATTCTTGTGTACTTGCCGCAGCTGTCTGAAGGAACCGTACCATCAATCCTGATGAACCAGAATGGAAAATCTTCCTAATGAGTCCTGTCACAAACTAAGTGTATACAAACTAAGGAAGGAGCAGAATTGGCAAAAGTAAGTTGAAAGTGAATGTTATGTATGTTTATATATATGTAACATTGACTATAATCGACAAGTATTCAATACAAATGAAAATCATGATTTTTGGTAAGTAAATACCTTTAATTGTTTTGAAATATTACACTCACTTAATGCACATTTCTAATGCATGAAAGTGGTTTTTAAAGGAAAAATATAGTTTTTGGAGCACTTATGAATACATTAATTATTTATAATACTAATAATTTTTTTTTCAGGATTTAACCCTGTCATAACCCCTTAATGTTGATCGAATAATGCAAAATCGATTTGTAAAGAAATTTAGTTCTTTGGGTGGTAATGGATGGAGGAAATTCAGCAACAACATCATGTCACTTTTAATAATCAATGAACTGGGAAAGATATGAATGTGAATCCTTAAAGAGAAAGTATCGAAAATTCTCTGAAACGGAACTAAAAAAAATGCGAAAATGGATATAGAAGCCATTTAAATTACCAATAAAAGGATCTAATTCGAGACTTCATCGGCGAAAACTGCAGTAGTAAGAGTATGAATATAAGTGTAATTAATATGAATCCTGATTTTTAATATTTTAATAGAAATACTTTTTAGAGATATCTCTGTATCATGGTTTATAAATTACTTCATTTATCACGCATTACCCAAAAATCTCACCTAAAAATCCTATATATCTCACATCTGGGTATAAACATGAATAGATTTTTTTTCACTCACAAAAATAAGATGTTTTCAAGATGCATAAAGCGTTTTATAGTTATATTTAAAGACGTCTTCAAAAATATAATTTATCTTTACGAATTAGATATTAGACTGAATTCTTAAATATGCCATTGTGTTTGATACGGATTAATTCATGCGATGTTTCCATGAATTCTTCGCTCGATTTTGACAGTAATAAGTTCGGCAGGTTTAAGCAATGCGTCAAGCTTGAGATTAATGTCCTTTATAGGTAGAACATTATCTTTCTTGATCACGTAGTTGCGTAAGACCGTCGCTAGCATGGTTTTCATAGCCATCATTGCGTATCTCATACCTATAACAGAACACAGGCAACATTTAAGATAATTTCTGTCATTCATCCCGCGTCACTGTAGACTACTATTTGTTCTCTAACTATATATTTCAGAGCAAATTTTTGTATTTTCTTACCAATACAGTTCCTCGGCCCAGCACTGAAGGGTATGTAGGTATAAGGATGCCGCTTTGCGCATTCTTCTGGTAGAAATCGATCTGGATTGAAAGTCAAAGGATCAGTCCAATATGCCTCGCTTCGGTGTACCTGCATAATTGCAAGAATAACGGAGCTTCCTTTCGTCAAAGTATGTTTTCCTGTAATTCAATTTGTAGCTAATTTAGTTGTTGTATATTTTGATTTTTATTGTAAATTATTGAGTTTATTGTTACTTGTATGTACCTATATTTAGATCATCAGTAACGCGTCTCACAAGAAATGGTCCAATTGGAAATAACCTCAGTGTTTCTTTGATAACTCGCTCTAGGTATTGCATACGATTCAGGTCCTCGTGTTTGACTAAAACACTACATGGGTCCTGCGCACCATATATTTCACATATTTCATCGAAGACTTTCTCCTGAAAATGTTATAAACCTCTGTTATAACACATAATTCTTGAGGTACTCTACAATTAGGAATGTTATTAAGGTTTGAAAGTCAATTACAAGTTCAAATTTATTATCGTTCTAGCATATAGCAGACGAAAAATTTGTTCCTATAACTAATATAATTGAAATAAAAGTACGATAAGACATTTTTTCCTCCTTTATGTTATTATCATTTTTTTCGAATTTAAGATTCTATCAAACTACTTGAATAATGAAAATACTTGAATTAATGTATTAAATATTATACGATTTGAGGTTCTTTTTCATAGTTAACTTTACTCTTAGTATTGATGAAGTTATCGCTCGATGGTGGTAGTTATGATTAAATGACTTAAAACATCTCTTCGAGCCAAATTTTCTTTTTTATTCGCCTACGTTTCGATCTGCTCCAGATCCTTATCAAGGCTTAAAAAATTAGATGTTATATACACATCAATACCTATACTGGCAAAAAATTGTGCATGTTTACAGATTAATTATAACCGACGATAACAGAAACAAATAAGTACCGTTATCGCATCACCACCTGGCGTAGAAGGATCTGGAGCAGATCGAAACGTAGGCGAATAAAAAGAAAATTTGGCTCGAAGAGATGTTTTAAGTCATTTAATCATAACTTTACTCTTATTTATGCACAAAAATGAATTGCTTTTTCCTCTGCAATATTATGACGCGAAATTTTGATTCTCAGATATTACTTGAATGTCTGGATGGCTGGCCAACATTAACATAACGAAGCCGGTAACAGTAGCCATTGTATCGTGTCCCTGTAAAAATTCAAATAAGTATCATTAAATCCATATGCAAAGTTGTCAAACTGTAAAAAATTAGTTTGTTGCCCATATTTAATTTTATTTACCCCAAAGATCATAGTATCGACCTCCTCTCGAAGTTCTTGCTCAGTAAACTTAAATTCTTCGTAAGACAACTCCATTAGTAGATCCAGGAAAGCTTTTCTTTTTTCACCAATTTCCGCTGTATATATGATAATAACAATAATGATAATAATAATAATAATATGAATAGTAATAATAATAATAATAATAATATAAATAGTAATAATAATAATACTAATAATAATACTGAAAATAATAATAATAATAATAATAATAATAATAATAATAATAATAATAAAACGTAATGTTTTTTAATCTGGGCGATTCTTGCGTTTATAATAAATTTCAAATTGATTCCAATCAGGCTGAAGATAAGGATGGAGATTTTGATGATTTATAAAAATTCAAATTTCAATAATGCAAAAAATCAAAACTTACGTAATTTCTCATTAGTATTTTCAATAGCACTTTTTTTTCGCTTAATAACCTGCAACGCCAATCAAAAATTTGTTTATTAATATAAAAAATTACCAAAGGACTAAGGATTAACTTACATCATCTGTCAAACCGTGGAGATATTTGATGGACTCGAGTTGTTTCTTGCCGAGTTGAGTGTTGTTAAAAATGATGTTAGGATGAAGCCAGATGTTGAAGACTCTTGTGGTAATTATTTCCAAAATTCTGGAATAATATTTTTCAAGTTTAATAACATGTCAATATACTATTGTTCATACTTTTAACTTTTACCTTTCGACTGATTCTGCGAAGCGAGGCTTGCTTTCAGTTTGAAGTTTGGACGGCAGGCCCATTGCAGTCTCTGTGGATCGTTTTCAATAAAGTGTACCGTTTTTAATAAAGGAGACTTATACAGTCAAATTTTTAACAAAATGTATTTATAACTCTAGTTTGCACAAAAAAATAATTAACTGTTAAATACGTGTGTTCGAGTGTTGCGTAAACATAGCTCAATATATCGTTAATTATTAATAAACCTCATTTAGCACTCGTTATATACATCGCTTAGAAAAATTGGTGATATGTCTATTACAGTGTGTGTGTGTGTACGTGCGTATGTGCGTGTGTGTGTGTGAGAATAAATAGACTTCTTACCAAAAATCATGTCAAGGCTGCAGAGATAAAAATAACGAGAAATATCGAATTCCCCGCCATTAAGTTCACTGTCCATCTGTTTTACCATAATTTCTGATTGTGTAGAGAAAACGTCGACAAAAGATTCCAGAATTCGTAAATTAAACGTCGGCGTAATCAGCTTTCGGTGAATTTTCCATTTTGAAGCTAGAAAACGTTGCATGAAACTTCTTTGAATTAAGCAAGTGTTTTTCGTCATATAGACTTAATGAGTTTTATTCATGCAGTAAGTAATACTTAGTTCAAATGCATGTAGGTAGTCATTAAATTTAATACTGTTCTACTATCTTCGTAATAGCAAAGTATCTTTTTAAAATAATTAAATTGAATTTTTTAAACGTGGAGATGTCTTTACAGATCAAATTATAATACATTGCTTCATGTTTATACTCAATCATGTAAAATTTACCCTTGTACACTCATGGATTTTTAGAGTGATCTGTTCACTCGAAGGTAGAGTGAATCCGCAATCGTGTGAATTTCACTCTAAACGAGTGTTGATAATTACTCTATCAGAGCTAAATTCAAAATTTAGAGTTAATTTTATTCACTCTTGAACTTCAGAGTAATTCAGTCACTTTAAGAATATGGATTTTTTTGCTCTACGTTTTTTTGCTCTTCGCGAAAGTTCGAGACTGAGTGAAGGGCCTCGTCCTCGGACCTCGGCTCGTAGGCTTTGGCTCCGCCCTCGTGATGGCTAGGGCGCATCCTAGTGGCGAGCGTATGCACCTACCTGAGCCGAAGTCTCGTCAGAGCTATTAGTGCGACTTGCTCCAAGGTCCGACGGCGAGCTCGGCTCGACTTGCCCTAATGAGGTGCCGGAGAAAACCCAGGCAGCTGCTGCCGGGTATTTCCCGAGCGGTTGATGGGCCTGCGCCACTCCTCTTTATTAGGGCCTAATAAATCGGGCCTCGAATAAATTGGAGGATTGGGCAGCCTCAACCGGGAAATCCCGAGTGAGCGAACTGCGGAGCTGGCGACGTCGGCGCGGCGATGCGAGAGTGCGTACGTCTATAGTGTGGGGCTGCCGCCACAATAGTAATTTTTGCTACACCTGTAGCAATTTTTCCTACACCCGGTTTCTCAGTGTATATGTATGTGCATGTGTGTGTGTGTGTGTGTTTGTGTGGGTGGATGTCGATATGTGGGTATAGCAAGGGGTATAGCGTATAGGTATAGGTAAATATGTGGATATGAGTGTGTGCGTTTAAGTATGTTTGTGCGTCTGAGTATGAGTGTGAGTGGGTGTGTTTGTGCGCGTCTGAATATGTGTGGGTATAGGCGTTGGAGCATGTGTGGCACATGCCGTGTGTGTGCGTTTGAGTACGTACGTACGTGTGTGTATATGCGTGTGTGTGTACGTCTGTGTGTATGCGTGTGTGCATCTCACTATGCAGATGTGTGCATTCGACCATGTTTGTATGTGTGCATGTGTGCGTATGCGTTCATGAGTGTATGTGCATACAAGCGCGTGCGTATGTGAATGCGTAAAGTAATTCTATTGTCGAGTGCTCATTTCACCTTTTCTAGAGTGAAATGTTGGCACATTATAGACTCTAATTTTTATTCCAAGAAGTTAAAAATTCACTCCAAATAATGTGATTATTAACTCATTTGGAGTGAATTTCTATACTTCTTAGAGTGGTAGTTAAGAGTATTTAGAGTGTCAACTTTTCACTCGACGGAAGGTGAAATAAACACTCGACGATAGTATGAAGTATCACTCTAAACGGGATGGACAATTTCCCATTAATTTTCGGAGTGAAAATTAACTCTGTTAGAGTAATTTTCACTCTAAAAATCTAAGAATGTACGAAGTTTTCTTTCCAAAGTACGAAAATATTACCTTAAAAAATCGTCAAATGGTTATTTATGATGAATAACTAAACAAATGCATTTTCTACCTCCTAAGATTACAGTAATCAATAGGGTTTATGTTCAATAACTGCACAACTCATGCATACATATATTACTCGTAAGTGAAACAGCGCACAGCATCCCCATACAAAAATGTCGTAACCGGATATTTTGAAACATTTGAAGACTGTATGTAATGTACATGTAATGATTATATGTTGGCTGATGCTTTGCGCAGACGTCGAGGCTGGTCGAGAGACATACACATCCGCTTTCAACTTTCAACTACGTCAAATTTCTATATGATTCAAAGTTTATATCTGTAATCTAATTCTGATTTCGCATTTTACTTTATATTAAAAATTATGTGTGAGAATATTTTATTTTTATGTGATAAACGAGAAAAAGGATGAATACAAATTTTTCAGTTTGGCGACTGTCACAAGACGTCATATGTTCACTTCGGCCAGATGATACGATTATTGGTCGGAAATGACCTATCATAACAGCAGAAATTTAATGATCTACATGCAAACAGAACGCAGGTCTTTTTGTAACAAATTGAGAAGAAGATTTTCAGTAAACTCATGTGTAAAGTCCGAGTATATATATATATATATTTAATTCAGTCTGTTAATATTAAATTTTTTATAAATTTTATTTTATTTTTTAAAAATATTATGCAGAGTAGAATGGACAATTGATTCATCGTAGCTCTTCATGTATAGAGGTAGTTACCAATACTTGTATGCAATTCGATAAAAATATGAGCTATACTTTGAATAAAAATTTTTGATAAGTCTAAAATTATTTATTTTGATTATTTAATTAATTTTTTCTAGAATATGTGAAATAACTTTCTAATTTAGTTCTTTAACCCTTCTTTTTACTATCTTCAATTGATTTTCTGAATATGAAATTAACGTTCAAAAAAATCGGTAATAAACGTTTCCGACGTAAAATACATATTAACAAAGCTATAATTGTTTAAATAACAAAAACTATAACGTTTAGAAATTGCTCGAGCGCAAGCAAAAAAAAAGAAGAAAAAGAGAATTGTCCTTTCTACATTGTGGTGCACTAGCAGAATAAGCTCTTACCTGGTGCAGTAAAGAGTCCAGTGCCAAGCCAAGGATTAAAGAATTTATAAAGATCATCCTTTTCTAGCGTTTTTGAACTCAGAAAAACTGTCTGTAAAAGAAATTAGGCGATTATCATTTTGCGATAAATGCGTTGGAATTCATAAACAACGAGCTATTCGTATATTTCACTGAAAACTTAAAGTATTAGTCAAATACTCACTGAATTTGTGTTCACGAAAATATATTGTTATGCATAGTTACAAGTAAAAAATTAAATGAACTTACATGTTCTAAAAAAAGGAAAGTTAAAACTAAAGGTAAAAGTTAGAATTATATCACCATCTTCACTTTTGTATCGATCGTCCATATGAAAATATTATAATCACGTATCAATCATCACATTTACAATATTCGCATTCCAATTTTAATTCAATGCAAACATTCTAGACTCACGCAATACCTTGAGCTCGTCGGGGTCGTAAATAACATAGAATAATCTATGGCCCAACCAGAAGCGGAAATGTGAAGAGTAGGTATCAAAAAGCTCCTGTACCTTCTTGAATATATCTGCGAATATTTCGAAAAAAATAAACAATTCATTCTATTGACAGATTCAAGAAATAAGTTCGAAAAAATTAACTTTTTAAACATGTTTTAAATTTTTTTTTAATTTTTGAAAATTTAGAATATTTCTTGGTCGGGACGAAAATAAAACTTTTTCATTTCTGATATTTGTAAACGAAGCTTTTTAAAAATTATAATAATTTTCTACATTTATCCAAGCTTAATTATCTTACATTCGGTACTTAATCCCATGAACATATTAGCATTTCCGACGAATGGTAAAGTTGGAGGTCCTGGAAATTTCGCTGACTCACGATAGAGTCGGAATTGCCGTAGGTATTGGTAAATGACGAATGCAATCGTCGTGGTTAATAAGGCCACTGCCAACAGGGTGGATATCGTTAAACTCATATTTTAGGAACCTGAAAGAAATCGTCGTGGATTTAAAATAATTTTAAGTAGTTTTAATTTAAAGAATAGTCAGAAAAATTTAAATATGATTAGTCGTATTCAATAATTTTTCAAGAATTACAATGTAGGTTGAAGTTGTGTTTTACTTTTACTTGAAGTGTTTTATGTTTTAATAGTATAAGTACTATTCTATTTTAAAGCTAACTTTATAATCTTTTTCTTTGCAGTAAAGAGCATAAACATCTACATTATATTAAGAGAATAAAATCGTAAAAATCACACCTGTAGAGAATCCCCGATACTGGCAAAACTATACGGTAAATTTATATTTTTAGACAATGAGAATCACGTAAAAAAGTTGACCTGGCCCAATTAATTTTTGAGATATGGGCTTTTGAAGATGACCTAAAATTTCGAAAAGCAGCGTACGTACGTACGTGCATGGAAAGTGTTTTTTTCTTCTATGAAAAATACAGAGAATCGCAAATATGGTCCGATGAAATTGAATGTTTTTCATTGCGCTATACATTCGTAAAAAGAAATTTTTTAAAATGTCAAAATTGATCCATTTTATCTATAAAAAACGGAAGCGAGTTATTCGATTTTTCATATAATGTTATACGATGCTCGAGGGAACTGTGCTTTTTTTAATCAAATAATGAAATAATTCCAAATATGAATTAATAAAATCGAATGTTTTCAACTGAGCTACACATTCGTAAAAAAAAATGTTTTCAAATCTTCAAAATTGGTGTAGTTATTTGTAAAAAACGGAGACGAGATCTTCGATTTCTGCATACCATGTTATATGAAATGCTTCCAATGTGTCTTTTCTTTTATATGAAATAAATAAAAAATTGCAAATATGAACCCATAAAATCGAATGTTTTCTATATAACTATGCTTTAGTAAAAAAATAATTATCAAATGCTCAAAATTGGTCCAGTTTTTCATAAAAAATGGAAGCAAGATATTTAATTTTTCAAAATTATTTTATATTTTGTTGTAAATATTTACAATAAAATATAAATTCTCCTATAGACCTCAAACCAGAACATTAATCAGTTTTTGCATAATTTCGCACTAATTTTTATTTTTAACTAAAAATAGAGCTTGATTCATGTACTTCGAATGCAAATTTGGGTTCTACTAATTGTTAAAATATCTATAAAATATAAATCGATCGCGTAATTTTTCAGCTTTCTCAAAAAATACTTTTAAACCATTCTTTTTGTCTATTTGGTCATAAAGAAAACTTAGAAAAAAATCTAAAAAAATTTAAAACATCCTTTTACAATCTTTAGAACATGTGTTTTAAAATTGGAGAAAAAATCTACCGTTTTTATTTGACAGAGAATCATTCATGTATATACTTATAAATGGTGATTATCTGTCAAACCAAAGCTTTAAATTTTATTTTTTCTCTAAACTTCGGGGATATGTTCGTTTTTTTTTAAATTAACTGTATTTTTTTAAGGGCATAGCTTCTATCTTTAATAATTAAAGTTGTACAGATACTTTTGTATTAAAGATAGCTATCACCATGAATCTATTTGGATTGCATTCCTAGCATCTGTCATTTTCAAATATAATATATTGTATGGATAAAATAATTTTAACCAATGCTAATAATTATTATATGCGCCATTTCATTTGAATATTTAATAGTGGTTGATAGGAAATATCATTATTTGAATTATAATTTATTAAATATTTGAATTCATTATATATTTTTCAAACCCACAAAACCATGCCACAACACCCCAAGCTTCTGTGATATTGAAACATGATTTAGTATGAGTAAATAATTTTAAATAATCATAAGAATTATTTTATTGAACATTCTATTTAAATAATTAATAGTGCTTTACAAAATTTATTACTAATTAAATTATTAATTTCTAAAAATTATAATTTTTTGTATATTTTTCAAACCCACAAAACCATGCCACAACACACTCCAAGCTTCTGTGATTTTGAAATATAATATAGTATGAGTAAGTAATTTTGAATAATCATAATAATTATTTTATAGAACATTTTATTTAAATAATTAATAGTGTTTTATAAAATGTATTATTAAAAATTATTAAGATTTCGTATATTTTTGAATAACACAAAACCCTAATACAATGTATGAGAATTTTGTATTAGACTTAAGTACGATATATTACACAAATAAAATTATTTTAAATAAATACTAATACTATATAGTACACATATATAATATTATATTTGTTTAGTGAGCAATTTTGACTAGAATCAAGAGTTTTATTTGGGCCATAGAAGTCCCCCAATAATTATGAATACAATTTCGACCATTTGTCATTCTACAATATAATTTATTATGTAAGCCCCTAAACAAATAGCTAAACAAAACACCTTGTAATCATATATATATATAATGGAAATCGATAAAACTTCTTATTAATTTATAAATTAGTTAAATTTTTTATATTTTCAAATTTTTCAACCATTTTTTTAATAAACAAATGTTAAGTTAGTTCTTTTTTTTTTAATTGTATTGATTTTAATATTTTTAACTTTTAAAAAATGTTCAATTCTTTGTTTTAGATAAGATATATATATTGTTTTATGAGGATCTATCGTTCAGTATAGGTTGCAAATTGTACTGTGTATCGCAAGCGATCTTTGCTAGTTGTTAATTATATTTTTTTATTCAAAAAATTATAACGTGATAAGAAATAATAATTTAACAATCAGAAATTAGTAATCAAAACAAAATACTCTCGAAATAATATTATACGATTAGAAATCAAAAATTACTTATACAATCAGTGCAGTCAACAAAATGGCAGAAAGAAGTGTAGATCAGATCGATCCTCTTCAGTTGACGCGCGAAGGTGAACTGTGCGGGAGTTTCCCTAAGTGCTATCAATACATTAATAGATAAAGTATATATACTTTTATGCACTTATTTGAAATGCCATAAATCTATACGGAGCTTCAGTGTGAAAAACTGGAAATATAAACTCAAATGCAAAACGAATCAAACAAAAAACACCTGCTCACTCTTTTGCGCTCACCAAGACATAATTGATTCATACTCTTTGATGACATCTATATACTAGTTTCGATTCTAATACATATCGAAGTAAACAAAATTGATAACGAGAAAATTAGTGACGTATGATTTCTTAGTAATATACATGCAAGACCATGCGGGACGTTGTCGCCCTCGAACTCTGCTGATACATTTGTTGTTAGTTGACTGATCAAGTGATCAGGTTCCTTGTAATTATACAATTTTTTAAAATAGTAATGTAATGCCAGAAAGGCTAACTGAGAAAACTAGTATTTATGTAGAGCGTATTGTCTGAAATGTATCAAAATTACAAAATTAATGATTGCGTAATATTACTATCAGTATCCTGGATTTATACAGGCAACATGCAAGTGAGTCTATTAACGATGATACATTCAAATAACTAAAATGACTGAAAGAATCTTGTTCAAAATAAATCGTACGAGAGTGAAAAATTCCATATATAGCTTAGCGATACGTTAAACAGGTTAGACCAGGACGAATACATTTAAATGCAAGATTATGAATTACATCAACCAGTTATTCTAATTTAAGATTCGATTATAATTATTCGCGTACAATATGAGTATGCAACACTTAGCTACTGCGTAGTGGTCCTTCGTAAGCTGTCAGCGATTGACGTAGATCGGTGCGACACAAGGATGATGCTTCAATTACATCCTTCTGATTGTGATTATCTTGGTTTCGATTTATAAATGCCTGTGGTTGAGTTGAGTGATGTCCAGGTAACGTCGATTTTCGTGAACCACGATTGCCGTAAGCTCTTTTCAGCCCCCAAGGGATTTTTTTTAAATTTATGGATTAAAAGTCAATCAAAATGAAAATTGACAAAACTGACAAAAGGAGAAAGAAAAAAACTTGGGAAACTCAAAGTTCACCGATTCACTTGCGAACATTCACCACCTGTATGCAACCCGAGCTTTGTCGGTTTAATCGAATATTGCTATCGATTTTTCGGCACGCTAGAAAATGATGGAAATCCAGGGAAGTAAATCTAACAAGTATAGTGAGAAAGTAAATCCCATAAAGAAGTCTTCAAAATTCTGTACATTGAAAAAGATGCAACTCTCATGTATCTACTCGCGTGATATAATAAACCGGATTATGATTCGATGGTGCAAAGGATGAAAAGAAAGGACATCGAAATCATGCTATCAATCAAATATATGATATATGTGTGATACCCAATCAATTGATTTTTTGTAAACCTTTTTAAAATTGTGTTAATGACTTTCGCTTGGATAATTGATTATAATTTAGGATATGTTTTATGACGGTAAATTCATTATGCTAACCCAACCCATGGTAACCGATCACTAACAGTGCAGTAGAAAAATATTTACATCTCAGTAAATAAAGCGAATTGCATACATTCTAGAGATTCATCTTCAGCATTTCATCTTCAGACCATCCATTAATTTTAAAGTTTGAAACCAAAATATAAAGGGAGAACAATAGTTCCAAAAATCAGTAGCTATCAGAGCATAAAAAGGTTACGCCAGGTTATGATATAGACATTATACGGTCAATGAAAAACTATTTGAAGGTATTTCAAGTGGACCTCTCAAACTAAAGCTAATTTTGTTTAGTAGTAATGGGAAAAATACAGTTTAAACAATTAATCAAAAAATTAGTAATTGATTTGTAGAAAATACCTATAATTTTAGCTCCCTTTGAGATTAGTTCATCAGTTTCTTTCAAATAGTATTCGATCCTTGAAACATAAACTCAAAATAAAGTAAGTACTATAATTAAGAAAAGTAATAAAAGTCAACAATTACTATTTATTGAAAGGAATTCGAAGAGGTCTCAAGAGAACTAAAAGTCCTGAAAGAGAATTTTATCTTCTAGTAACAGAAAAATGTAGCTTATAGATATTTTAAAGCGATAAAGTACGTAGTGCTGTATATGGTAATTTTATAATGGAAAAAAGCGCACTGTGGCGCTTAGCACTTCAAATTTGTGCACGCAAACTGCTAC
The DNA here is from genome assembly GCA_018906965.1 of Philotrypesis tridentata. Lineage (NCBI taxonomy): Eukaryota > Metazoa > Arthropoda > Insecta > Hymenoptera > Pteromalidae > Philotrypesis > Philotrypesis tridentata. Next base: position 619,124 of record JACCIB010000054.1, read on the forward strand.
GACAAAGATAAACGAATCTATATAACTGCTATGAGAGATTTAGATTTAGATTTAATTTATTACCAAAAAGACTAAGGACTCAAGGTCCTTTATAGTCGAAATACATTTTAATGATTGGCCGAAATACAAACAAAAATATTACAACGTTGGGCTGTCGCAGCAGCCCGCACAATTGGTAAAAGGTTTAAAATAAAACATAAAAATAAAAATAAATAAACATACTATAAAAATAAAAATAACAAACGACGAGAAATATGTACACAATAATAAAAACATAAAGCTCTCACTCTCTCATACTCACTCATACCTCGAATAATCGTAATTACATCTGTATACACTGTACCTATGCGCAATTATAATAACCTACCATTGGACGTAGCTACAAAATCGCGCAGTTTGAAAGAGAATCTAAGTGCCGATGTTACATAAAATACACGAATCTGGCTTGGGATCGTATTCCACAAGCGCGCAGCACCAATCAGAAACGAACAGCCGTACACGTTAAGCTTAGAATTACCAATGACTAAATCATACTCGCTCGCGCGCTTTGAACCCAAGCCCTCGCTGGGTCGGAAATCGAATTTTTCGCTTAAACATCTCGGCGTCTTAGTACGCAAAATATTAGCCAGGATCTGCAGGATGAGGGTTTTGCATCGGCCTTCATAGAATAAAATGCAGTATTTACAGTACGTCGGCAAAATGTGCTGCCACTTACGGATACCGTCGACAAAGCACATCGCAGCATTTTTACATCGGTCCAGCTGAGAGATCCGTTCTTTCGAGATGCCGAGAAATATTGCCGGATAATATTCCATGTGCGGAAATACAAGGGCGGTTACTAGCGTCAACTTGACTGAGCTAGGCAGGAAATAAGCATTTCTTCTTAGGCGAGCCTGCGTCGAAAAGCATCTTGCGGTAATGACATTGCACTGCTACCCCATTGTAAGGGGTCCCCAGGAATCGAGGGTAACCCCAGGAATCGAGGGTAACGCCGAGTAATTTTAATGCGCCTTGCGGGACGATTACCTGGTTATCCACGATAATTTCAGGGAGAAACAAGTTGGCTAATCTATTTTGGAATCCTCGGATGCCGAGCCACATAGCTTTCGTCTTTTTACCATTAATCTTTAACCCGTTTGCACTGGCCCATCTGTCGATATTAGCAAGTACTCGATTTACGCGCTCAATAATCCTTGAAGCGTCCCGCAGATATCCATGCGCGTAAACACAAAAATCGTCTGCATAAAGATGGTAGCCGCAGTCTTCGCACACGTCAGGCAGGTCGTCGATAAATGCCGAAAACAGGACCGGAGCAGGCTTTGAGCCTTGAGGAACGCCTGATTTTCTAGGGCGGCGGAATGAAACCTCCCCTGTACTTAATCTAACATATTGCGTACGGCCGCCTGTAAATGAACGGACCCAATCACACGCCGAATCCGAGAAACCAAGTGCGCACAATTTTTCAGTCAACAGTTGGAGATTGACAAGGTCGAAGGCCTTTGACTGGTCGATGGAGACCAGCAGGGTAACCATCCCGTCATTCATGGCCCATCGTACGTCGTCTGTAATGGAAATAAGAGCCGTCTGTGTACTGAAACCTCTGCGGAACCAGGACTGCCTCGGGGTTAACAGGTCACGATTAGTGAGATACTCATTGATTTGTTCCAGTGCGACGTCTTCAAGGATTTTTTATGCGGGCGGTAGAATGCCGATTGGCCTAAAATCCTCCGCGCATGTAGGTGTAGTCGTTTTAGGGATAGGCGTTACTGAGGCCACCTTCCAGTCGTCGGGGAAGCAACCCGATTGCAAAGAAGCATCAAAAATATTTATGAGCACCGGGAGAAGTATTGCCGAGCAATTCTCAAGCATTTTAAGCTGCACAGCATCGGGCCCAACTGCGTTTGAGCGAGCGCAGCTAAGCGCACGTAAGACGTTTTGCTCTATTACGTGCTTGAAATAAAATTGTTCATCGGGCGAAATCCTCGCAGTCAGTCGAAGATCGTGGAGGTCATCTTGCGGGCTAGTATCCACGAAAAGAATATTTAGCTCGTCGACAGAGACGGGGAGCTGTGCGCAAAGTTTTTTATCGCGATGCGCTCCCATTTCGCCGACGATTTTCCAGAGATCTCGACTATCTCGACAGGTACCTATCTTTGAGCTATAGTAAGCTATAGTAAGCTATAGAGGCAGCCTTGAATTTAGCACTGACTTGTTTACGAAGCGTTACGTAGCGTGTCTTATTATTATATCTACGCCAGGCGCAATTTCGCGCGTTTCTGATCGAAAGGAGTTCCGGGGTCATCCAGGGCGCTCGCCTCTTCTCAATGACAAATTGGCGCATGGGCGCATGCCTGTCGTAGATATCGAGAATGGCAGCCGTAAGAAGGCGAATCTTCTCGTTGACGCAAGGGCTCGAGGTAACTGTTGCCCAATCAAAACCACGAAATTCGTCCCCTAGCTCATTAATGTTAAAGCCGTGATAACAGCGACAAGAAATTACAATGGGGCCGGACCGTTCTCCAACTTCCAAAGGGAGAGAGACGAAAATCGCGTTGTGAGCTGACACCCACGGTAGATGGGACTGCCAATGTGTGTACGATGGAAAGCACGATGGAATGCAGATATAATCGATCGTTGACTCCGAATGATCAACGTGGTGCGTCTTGTCATAGGGCACTGCGTGCAAACTCAATGTGTGCAAAGATTGCATTAGTATATTATGAGGTGTTGTCGAAGAGTGGCGTTCGATGTTTAAGTCCCTCATCAAGATGAGATGGTCGTACGAGGCGTTACAATTTAAAATAGCTTCTTCCACACTTCCTCTTCTAACAATCAAATACTTTTTATTTATCATAATAAATAACAGCATTAAAAAATAAAATAATGACACTTAAAGAATCGTCATCGCCCTCGCACAATTTGCCATTTACCAATAATATTGTGTCAGCTGTCAATAGTGCGCAATGATACAAAACGAATCCGTTGAAAAGGATCTATCAGCAACATCACTAGTTTCTGATGCACGCCGACTGAGCATCGATAAATTATTATGCACATTGAGCATGAACTGCTTGTGCTGCATAGAGAAACAGCAGTGTTGTCTATCTCACTGGCCTAAGTAACGGCAAACGAGGAAGTAACTGCATAAGTTGTCTCATTCTGGGATACGTATAACCATGACTGGAAGAGAACGAGAGATATGGCTTGTGACGCGATATAGGTAGTTATACACAAGGACTCGTGGAAACTCGTTGCGGTATTAGCTTTCCGGTCAAGATGTGTGTTGTCTTGTGAAGGTCCAATCCCTGTATGATCGAGTACATCCGGGCTTTAGTACCTATAAAACGCATTTTCTACTTTCGAGAGTTATGGGTTCATTATAGTTCTATACAATGAAATTTATCCGAGCTCGTGACGGCTATTAATCAAACTATAATTTTCTACATACTTCTACATACTTACATACGTATTGATGAGCACATGATTGTGACAAGAGGTTTTTAACTTTGTAACGGGGATTCTTCACTCATTAGATGTAGATTTCTCTACTTAAATTCTCCGTGGGTTGGGTTTTAAATAAAGGAGATCGAGAGAATCATGCAATTGCTAAATAAAATACACGAAAGATTCGGTAGAACGCTATTGCATATATTATTCTATATAATTGATTAGACTTTGAACAATGAAAAATATACAAAAGTACTTTCTTTGCACATGCGAAATACTGAGAGCCGATGATGTACGCGCTGGTGAGAGCGAGAGAGAAAAGCTGGTACTTACAAAAACTGCGAAAGACGCTCGCATGGGAATCAACCTAATATGCGGTCTCGCTTCAGTACAATTACCCGTTGATAGCCACACACTACTCACAGCCGTACAATGCACAAATATATGCATCCGCGTAATCGCAATTCGTACAATAATCAATATCGCGGAGTATTTGCCGTACAAAAAGGACGCTAGCCCTTCTTTTTGGGATACCGCTCGCACGCTCGATGGTCGAATCGAATCTACCTCTAGCCTAACATGATATCACGAGCTTCTCTCTCTCTCTCGCGCTCTCTCTCACCAGACGGCGCGTTCATAAATCCATCGACTCTCGAACAGTTCTGCTGCCGCTGGAACAAACTGGAAAGGCTTTACATGCAAACAAATAAACAAGCAAATGCATTAAATAAAATAAGCATGCGCCGTGACGATACTCGTCACAACTTCTGTATGTATAATGTATTAGTAATTTATAATTAGTTTAATGGCTTGACAAGGTCCCACAATAGAGGACGAAACGATGCCAAAAAGTATTGGATGTGTTATTATTGTTGTGAAAATGGATAATTAACCTTTCACAACAAATAAGGGATTCCTCCCACGTTTGAAGAACTTGTAAATTTTGAATGTAAGAATGGCGAGGATTAACAATAATAGCAAACTATAATTTGTTTTATGGAATAGTTATTATGACTTTTTATTTTATTATATTATGTCATAATATTGATAGTTTTAAACTCTATTTTAAAGATTTTCGCAAAAATTAAGTTTTTTTAAAATTCAGAGTAGTCCATGGAATCTATAAAGCTTTTTGCGATTAAAAGCAGGTATATATTTTTAATTTATCTTAAAAATGTTAGTTTAACTAAGTCTTACTATTGTGCGATTATATCTAATTTTTGTAAACAATGATAAATACAACGTAGGAAAAGCAATCGTCACTTTTTGATGTAATGATTAACAGCGTACAATGACCCCGTACGAAATGAATAGGATTTTTGTTTCCGGTCAATTTTCCTAAAATTTTGATATCTGTAGATTAAGATTTTCTGAATCAAACTCTCCATAGGCGCAAATCCGAGAAATCAACCAATTCTTGCGTTTGTAATAAATTTCAAATCGATTTCAATCAGACTAATCAAGGATGATTTATGAAAATTTAAATAAAAAGAGACTCTCAAAAAAATCGAAACTTATGCAATTTTCTATTCGTCTTTTCAAAAGTACCATTACCCTCGAATGCTCGTTTTTTTTTGCTTAATGACCTGTAATACTGAGCAAAAGCTTGTCGATCGATACAGACACACTGAATAAATAAATTACAAAAGGACTTACGATTAACTTACATCTTTCTTACCTTAAAGTGTGGAAATATTTGATGCACAAGGGTTATTCCTTACCGAGTTAGGAGTTGTTCAATTAATTGGTTCAATTAAGGAGCTATGACAGTGTCAAAATTATGAAAATATCGATTTCCGTTTGTTCACTTTCTTCATAGTTAATAGTCCATAGAATATGGTCCTAAAAGTCGTTTTTTGATAAAAAAATTTGCCTCAAAGATACAGATAAAAAACTAATAAATATTTTTCTAGCAAATTTTTGTAAAATCATGAATTTTAAATATTTTAATTAGACCAAACTTATGGAAAAAATTGTTCTACTACGCTTCGAATAGAGTAATTTCATGAAAATACCAAACAAAAACCATTTTACAAAACCGTTTTCTCTCAAAAATTATTGATCTATTGCTGTAAAATATTAATTTTTCTATGTATGCAGATTTTATGAGATTAATAAGCTTCATGTGTTAAAGTAAAAGAATCCAACAAATTTGAATTTGCCATCGAACATGTTGCATCTCAAGACTCACAGTTGCAGGTCAGAAATGTAGATTACTATGTGATAGAGTATAGTAGACTTTTATGTAAAGCAGTCAAACAGCTGTTTCTCATCTAATCTTCAAGACACCAGATCAGTGAAGTTTGTCTGCTAGCTGATGCTGCTAGTTCAATGGTATTTTTAAGTACAACAGCTTCTACAGAGTACATAAATTATTCAGATAAGTATTGGAAACTAATAAGTATATAATAATTTAGACGTAAAGCGATTTCCTTTGTTTGTTTATTTTTTACTTTTAGGTGCGAGGATGGAAGACAGCAAGATCAACTGTTATATTGACCATATGGAGTGACATTTTTCATGCTTTCTAACAATTTGAAGTGTATTTAATAATGGTAATTATAACAAATAACTGTGATCATTAGTTTAACTTGATTATGAGTTGGTAACGATAATTTTAATTTTATTTCTAGCTTCTAAATACTATTAACAAACATCATGATGTACCCGTACCATCAAATATACTTTATTGCATGTATATTTGAGTACCAAAAACAAACCAAGGTATGCCAGATAGTTTCTGTAAGTATAGATGAGTTTATTTGTATGATTTACATCATAAACTTTAAATGCCTTTTACTCAGATTTAGTTTTTTCATGATTTTTGTGTACTTGCCGCAGCTTTCTGAAGGAACCGTACCATCAATCCTGATGAACCAGATTGGAAAATCTTCCTTATGAGCCTGGTCACAAACTAAGTGTATACAAACTAAGTAAAGAGCAGAATTGGCAAAAGTAAGTTAAAAGTGAATGTTATGTATGTTTAATTATTTACATATGTAACATTGACTATAATCGACAAGTATACAAAACAAATGAAAATCATGATTTTTGGTAAGTAAATACCTTTAATTGTTTTGAAGTATTACACCCATTAATGCACATTTTTAATGCACGAAAGTGGTGCAATACTTATATTTTAAAGCAAAAATATAGTTTTTGGAGCACTTATGAATACATTAATTTTTTACAATACTAATAATTTTTGATTCAGGATTTAACCCTGTCATAACCCCTTAATGTTGATCGATTAATGCAAAGTCGATTTGTAAAGAAATTTAGTTTCTTGGGTGGTAATGGATGGAGGAAAATCAGCAACAGCATCATGTCATTCTTACTAATCAATGAACTGGGAAAGAAATGAATGTGAATCCATAAAAAGAAAGTATCGAAAATTCTCTGAAACGGAACTAAAAAAAATGCGAAAATGGACATAGAAGCTATTCGAATTACCAATAAAAGGATAAAATTCGAGACTTCATCGACGACAAATGCAGTAGTAAGAGTATGAATATAAATGTAATTAATATGAATCCTGATTTTTAATAATTTAATAGAAATACTTTTTATATCTCTGTATCATGGTTTAAAAATTACTTCATTTATCACGCATTACCCAAAAATCTCACCCAAAAATTCTATATATCTCACATCTGGGTATAAACATGAATAGATTTTTTTTTACTCACAAAAATAAAATGTTTTCAAGATGCATAAAGTGTTTAATAGTTATATTTAAAGATATCTACAAAAATATAATTTACCTTTACAAATTAGATATAAGACAGAATTCTGAAATATGCCATTGTGTTTGTTGCGGATTGATTCATGCGATGTTTCCATGAACTCTTCTCTTGATCTTGACAGTAACAGGTTCGGCAGGTTTAAGCAATACGTCAAACTCGAGTTTAATGACCTTTATAGGCAGAACATTATCTTTCTTGATCACGTAGTTGCGTAAGACCGTCGCTAGCATGGTTTGCATAGCCATCATTGCGTATCTCATACCTATAACAGAACACAGGCAACATTCAAGATAATTTCTCTCATTTATCGTGCGTCACTGTAGACTACTATTTGTTCTCTAACTATATATTTCAGAGAAAATTTTTGTAATTTTCTTACCAATACAGTTCCTCGGCCCAGCACTGAAGGGTATGTAGGTATAAGGATGCCTCTTTGCGCATTCTTCTGGTAGAAATCGATCTGGATTGAAAGTCAAAGGATCAGTCCAATATGCCTCGCTTCGGTGTGTCTTCATAATTCCAAGAACAACGGAGCTTCCTTTCTACAAAGTATACTTTCCTGTAATTCAATTTGTAGCTAATTTAGTTGTTGTATATTTTGATTTTTATTGTAAATTATTCAGTTTATTGTTACTTGTATGTACCTATATTTAGATCATCAGTAACACGTCTCACAATTAATGGTGCAATTAGAAATAACCTCATTGTTTCTTTGATAACTCGCTCTAGGTATTGCATATGATTCAGATCCTGGTGTTTGACTAAAACACTACTTGGGTCTTGTGCACCATATATGTGACATATTTCATCGAAGACTTTCTCCTGAAAATGTTACAAACCTCTGTTATATCATATAAATCTTGAGTTATAGGGTTATAGGGTACTCTATAATTAGGAATGTTATTAAGGTTTGAAAGTCAATGAAAAATTAAATTTATTATCGTTCTAGCATACAGCAGACGAAAAATTTGTTCCTATAACTGATATGATTGAAATAAAATTATGATAAGTCATTTTTTCCTCCTTTATGTTATTATCATTTTTTTCGAATTTAAGGTTTTATTAAACTACTTGAATTAATGTATCAAATATTATACGATTTGAGGTTCTTATTCATAGTTGACTTTACTCTTATTTATGCACAAAAACGAGTTGCTTTTTCCTCTGCAATATTATGACGCGAAATTTTGATTCTCATATATTACTTGAATGTCTGGATGGCTAGCCAACATTAAAATAGCGAAGCCGATAGTAGTAGACGTTGTATCATTTCCCTATAAAAATTCAAATAAGTATCGGTAAATTCATATACAAAGTTGTCAAACTGTAAAAAATTAGTTTGTTACCCATATTTGATTTTATTTACCGCTAAGATCATAGTAGCGACCTCCTCTCGAAGTTCTTGCTCAGTGAACTTTGATCCTTCATAAGACAACTTCATTAGCAGATCCAGGAAAGCTTTTCTTTTTTCACCAATTTCCGCTGTATATATGATAATAATAATAATGATAATAATAATAATAATAATAATAATAATAATAATAATAATAAAACGTAATGTTTCTTAATCTGAGCGATTCTAGCGTTTATAATAAATTTTAAATTGATTTCAATCAGGCTGAAGATGAGGATGGAGATTTTGATGATTTATAAAATTCAAATTTCAATAATGCAAAAAATCAAAATTTACGTAATTTCTCATTAGTATTTTCAATAGCACTTTTTTTCGCTTAATAACCTGCAACGCCAAACAAAAGTTTGTTTATTAATCTAAAAAATTACAAAAGGACTAAGGATTAACTTACATCATCTGTCAAACCGTGGACATATTTGATGCACTCGCGATGTTCCTTGCCGAGTTGAGTGTTGTTAAAAATGATATCGGGATGAAGCCAGAGGTTGAAAATTCTTGTGCCAATTATTTCCAAAATTCTGGAATAATATTTTTCAAGTTTAATAACATGTCAATACACTATTGTTCATACTTTTAACTTTTACCTTTCGAATGATTCTGCGAAGCGAGGCTTGCTTTCAGTTTGAAGTTTGGACGGCAGGCCCATTGCAGTCTGTGTGGATCGTTTTCAATAAAGTGTACCGTTTTTAATAAAGGAGACTTATACAGTCAAATTTTTAACAAAATGTATTTATAACTCTAGTTTGCACAACAAAATAATTAACTGTTAATTACGTGTGTTCGAGTGTTGCGTAAACATAGCTCAATATATCGCGAATTATTAATAAACCTCATTTTGCACTCGTTATATACATCGCTTAGAAAAATTGGTGATATGTCTATTACAGTGTGTGTGTCTGTGCACGCGCGCGCGTGTGTGCGTGTGTGCGTGTGTGTGTGAATAAATAGACTTCTTACCGCAAATCATGTCAAGGCTGCAGAGAGAAGCATAACGAGAAATATCGAATTCCCCGCCATTAAGTTCACTGTCCATCTGTTTTACCATAATTTATGATTGTGCAGAGAAAACCTCGACAAAAGATTCCAGAATTCGTAAATTAAACGTCGGCGTAATCAGCTTTCGGTGAATTTTCCATTTTGAAGCTAGAAAACGTTGCATGAAACTTCTTTGAATTAAACAAGTATTTTTCGTTGTATAGTCTTAATGAGTTTTATTCATGCTGTAAGTAATACATAGTTCAAATTCATGTAGGTATTCATTAAATTGAATACTGTTCTACTATCTTCGTAATAGCAAAATATCTTTTTAAAATAATTCAATTGAATTTTTAAACGTGGAGAAGTCTTTACTAATCAAATTATAATACATTCCGTCATGTTTATACTCAATCATGAAAAATGTACCCTTGTACACTCTTAGATTTTTAGAGTGATCTGTTCACTCGAAGGTAGAGTGAATCCGCAATCGTGTGAATTTCACTTTAAACGAGTGTTGATAGTTACTCTATCAGAGCTAAATTCAAAATTTAGAGTTAATTTGATTCACTCTGGAACTTCAGAGTAATTCATTCACTTTAAGAATATGGATTTTTTGCTCTACGTTAGAGTGAATTGTCAAAGAGACTAAAAAATGGAGTAAAAGTGAAACTTGTGTCTATAAGTGTGAATTTTTTATTCAGTATGATGGAGTGCAATGACAATCTCTATATTAATTAAATATCACTCGGAGTAGGAGTAAATTATAACAGTAGATAAGCTAGCATGCTCCCAGCTCGGTATGCTACCAGCTCAGCATGCTACCAGGTCGGGGGGTCCCAGCTCATGTAGGTTCCCAGCACAGGTCGCTTCCCAGCACAGATCGCTACAAAGTTGTGTGCAGAATATTTTTCGTACCCGAATTTTTCGGTAGGTTCTGAGCACAGGTCACTTTCCCAGCACAGAGAAATTCTGTGCGCAATATTTTCAAATCCGAATTTTTTCTTTTAGTTTTTATTTTCATTCACGCAAGCGAATTTAAAAATAAATTAGCGAGAAAAAAATTTTGACTTGACGGGGATTCGAACTGGGAACCTTTCGATCGCGAGTCGGACTCGTTACCAGCTTATAGCGAGTCAACTGTTGTGTACATGCGTGATCTGTACATCTTGACAGCGTATAGTATCCCCTGATGCGCGAACAACTGTCGTGTACATGCGCGATCTGCACAGCGTAGACTTCTTTGTGTATGCAATACATCGCGATGCAGATCGAACTGTGCTTAGCGTGTGTATACGCACGCACTTTTCGATCTGATTTTCAGGTGTAACAGAGAAAACGCGATACTGTGCAGCGCAATACGCCACAGATCGAAGTGTGCTTGTATGCGTGTAAACAAACACCCGCTCTCGATCTCGTTGCGCTTCTCTTTATCTCTCGTTGCGTTTCTCTCTCTCTCTCTCTCTCTCTCTCTCTCATTGTATTTTTCTCTCTCTCTCATCTGCGAGAACAAAATCGTGTGCCCGTGCGCAATACATCACGATGCAGATCGAACTGTGCTTAGCGTGTGTATATACGCCCGCACTTTTCGATCTCGTTGTGATTTTCATATGCAACAGAGACTTATGCCGCAATACGCGAGATTGAACTTAGCGAGTATGCAGTTTGTAAACAACCACTCTCTCTCTCTACATTATCGCGCACTCGTTGCGCTTCTCCCTCTCTCGGCGCATTTCTTTCTCTCTCTAGGCTGTATGCATATACCGGCAACTAGACAGTGCAATAAGCCTGATCGAACTTACGCGCGTGTATGTATGTAAACAAACACACTCTCTCGGCGCGTTTCTCTCTCTCTCTCTCTCTCTCTCTCTCTCTCTCTCTATCTCTCTATCTCTCCAGGCAACATAATTTCCCTAATAAATACGCTTGCGCGGAATATGCGCAATGAATAGTTATATTTATACGTTTAAAATATTGTGGCCCTGAAAAGGACGGATTGAACATAAAGGAGGCAGCTACATTGGGTCGTCTGAATCTCCAAATACTCTAAGTCTGAGCTACCGTACGGGTAGTCAGGTAAACGCGCGACCTTGTCTCCGGCATTGTAGTCGTTACTCTCCATGTCTTTGTAGTCGTCGTCCACGTCGTACCGCTCGTCGTCCGCGTTATACCAGTCGTCATCGTAGTTGTCCAAGTTGTATCGGTCGTCGTAGTCGTCGTTTACATCATAATTGAAGCCGTCCTCATAGTCGCCGTCGTCGTCGTGGTCGCTGACCATTATTGATGGGTCGTCATCGGACGAAGCGATGGAGAGTACGTCGGCATCTTCATCGTCCCTTTCTAGCATATCCTCCAGCTTCACGCTACGAAACACTTGTTTTGGGATGCCCCTCATGATGCCGAAACTGCACTAATTTTTTCTAGTGCTGATTGTCGCGCCTTTATTACCGCGAGCGCGGTAGCATGCTATTGGTCGCGAAATCGGTGGAGGGGATGTCTTCTTTACTAAAGTAAAGTGATCGCCTTTCCACGAGTTCAACGACCAATCAAAAAAATCGCGCGATTTCGAAAAAAGTATATAAGCGAGGATATCCATGTGAAAAGTTAGAATCCTGAAGAAAAGGAAGAAAAAAGAGCCATCCTCGTAATTGCCGACAATAAATTCATCAACGCCGAAAATTGTATCATCCTCGACGGATGCATCTTCGGAGAAAAAGTCTCCGCAGAGACATTCCAACGTTAGAAAGCAATTGGAATTCGAAAACGAAGAAGAAGACGAGATTGACTATGAAAATGATAGCACCATTGTCATAGATTCAGACGACGTCGACGACGATAAGGTGCCTAAAGCTCCAAGGCGACCACGTATCAAAAGAAGCCGTCCAAAATTAAGAAGACCACGGAGGCTTATTTTCAACAGTGATGACGAGGAGGACGACGATGACGACGACGTTGACGAAGACTACGAGAATGTTCAACTATATAACTACAACGGTTCACCACATCCTATGAAATTAATGAGGATGATGGAAAAGAATTACGAAGACGATGAGGAAGAAAAATACTATGCTGATAATGAAGAAGACTATGAAAATTAATTATGTATTTATATAAATATATAAATAAATAAATAAAAATAGTTCTTTTCAGAACTATATATAAATTTAACGTACAAAAAATATTTGTTCAAAATAAAGTTTATGACATTTGAATTGAAACAAAAAATTTCAATGCATAACATTGAAATTGAATATTGAAACGATCTAAAGTAAGTTGTCTTCAATGAAGTGATATGTAAGCAACTTGTATACACAATTTCATAGCTCTATATCTTGTACTTTAAGAGATATTCCAGAAAATATGAATTTTGATAGCATCGACAAAGCTAGTTTCTCTAAAATTTTAACATTTTTGGTTATGCTGAATCAATTATTCATTTTAGAGTACTGTTAGCTGGTTTTCATGTTATGCTGTATCAAAACATACTTTGATAAAAAGTTTCATAGCTCTATCTCTTGTACTTTAAGAGATATTCAAGAAAATATGAATTTTGATAGCATCCACAAAGCTAGTTTCTCTAAAATTTCAACATTTTTGGTTACGCTGAACCAATTATTTATTTTAGATTACTGTAAACTGGTATTCATGTAATGTTCTATCAAAACGTACTTTGATAAAAAATTTCATAATCATATCTCTTATAGTTTCAGATATATTCCAGAAAATATGTATTTTATAATCAACGCATAAGCCAGATTTAAGAGAGAAAGTTCAGATTTATGGCTACGATGAAGTAAAATGAATTTTGGACTATTCCAAACAGTCTTTTCTAATATGTCTTCGACTACGACGTGAACGACGAGGTAGACAACAACAACAAGGATAACAACGTGTACATGACCACGACTACAACGTGAACGACGACGACAACGACGTGGACACGATCATAATTTCGGCTACGACGTAGACGACAACGCAAATCTCAATCTCTCTCTCTCTCTCTCTCTCTCTCTCTCTCTCTCTCTCTCTCTCTCTCTCTCTCTCTCTCTTTAACCTAACAATAAAATCTGAAACACTAAAACATGCAAAGGGAAAGGTTATAATATAATATAAGGGAAACATTTGTACCAGAAATTCCACTTCCGGAGACTTCTCATACACAATCAGTAACGGCGATGATGGTGTTGATGACGCCAGGGAAATGGTCTCCACGTCCTCGCCGTCGTCCTCGTCGTCGTCATCGTCGTCGTCGTCTGAACTGGGCGGATCGGGGCTCGCGATCTCCTGCGGTGTCAATGACGGTGTCAATCGAGAATTTCCGTACACTGGCATCGGCAAGTCCATTATTCGTCGCACCTCCACATCTTCGTTGTCCTCGTACATATTGCTGAGCTGAATGTTATTTTCAATAACTCTCATTGTAAGTTGAGAAAAACTGTGGCGATTCGCGGTGATCGTCGCGCTTTTATTACAAAAGCGGCGATCACGCCATTGGCTGCCGAAATGGTGGAAGGGGACTTGCGAGTAGTCGCAGCGCCAATAGCGTCGCAGCTTCTCAGAGAGAGAAGGGAAGGTTCGCGAGCGACCGAGTCTATAAGAGAGAGAGAGAGAGACTGGCGCCGCCGCCGCCGCAATGTGTTCATAATCAGTATTGTTTCAATCAAGAAAGTGTAGTCATACGCAAGGAAGTCTACTCGGACGCAACGACGATGACTACAACGACAATAGTTCCCACTGCAACCGTGTAGACAATTTTCAGTGCTAGTTTGGGTGATGTGTTTGTGTGCGTGTTAGCATTCGTAAGATGAACGCATTTGGCCTTTGTCTTTGACGAAGTAGCGTCGCGCACGTACTCGAGACTTTCAACGTAGTGAGAAAGTCAGCAGCGTGCAGTAGTGTAAAAAAGTTTAGCGAGAAACAGCTATTCGAATTCTTACTGAGATTAGAGTCCTTTTCAGGACCTAATACTACAGTAAGAAAAAAAAAACAACAACTATCGTTCTCTCTCTCTTTTGAGATATTGCCCTTTTCAGGGCTATATTGTGTGTGTACATGTTTTTTCTTCAGCATCGTGACGTGCAAGTATTGCATCAATTAGTGAAGGCAATCGGCCATTGTCTGTCTCTCTCTCTCTCTCTCTCTCTCTTTCTCTCTCTCTCTCTCTCTCTCACACACAACCATGAAGCATCATGCGCACAATATTTTCGACGTACTGAGAAAGTCAACAACGTGCAACATTGAAAATAAAGTTTTGTGGGAAATCTTACTGAGCTTAGTGTTCTTTTAAGGACCTAATACTATAGTAAGAACTATCGTGCATCTCTCGTTTGAGGGAGATAAAGCCCTTTTCAGAGCTATATTGAGTGTATGTACATGCTTTCTTTACAGCTGCGCAATCGGCTTTGTCTCTCGCTTTCTCTCTCTCTCTCTCTCTCTCTCTCTCTCTCTCGCAACAAAGCGCGTGAGAGCATCAAGATGCCTATTCATCATCAACAACAACAAAAGCTCAGTAAGGATAGAGTTTGACGTGAGAGCAGTGAAGAAGAAGACGACGATGACTTTATCATGAGTCCTTTTCAGGACTATCCTGGAACAAAATTAGAAAAAAATATTATCCCTTTCCTTGCATGCTCCTACTTATTGTGTTTTAGCTTTTTTTGTTAGGATTATTATACACACGCACTAATGTAGGTATAAATACATCAATTGTGCGTGTGTTTAGCTTTTTTTTAATTTTTTTATTAGTATTAAATTATACACACACGCGCACACACAAATATAGGTTAGGTATCAATATATCAATTATGTGCGTGTATGTTTTTAGCTTTTGTTAGGATTATTATTAAACACACGCACACGCGCACACAAGTATAGGTTAGGTATCAATATATCAATTGTGTGCGTGTATGTTTTTAGCTTTTGTTAGGATTATTATTATTATACACACGCGCGCGCGCTTAGGTTTAGATGACACAGAGAGACAAACGTACATAAGTACGTGTCGTGTGCGTAGTATTATTATTAATATTACATACACGCACAAATAATAATGTGTAGGAATAACATATTCGAAATAATTAAAGTCATATGTGTGTGTGTTTATTTAGTTTTATTGAGCCCAATGTTTTTTCATACGTATAATGAATGTTTAGTTCTGAAAAGAACTGATTGTTTATTGATAATTTATTGATTAATTGTACATAGTTAAATTCTCAATATTTTTCTGCTGCAGCATCCACTTTTTCAATAATGTAGCATTTTGATATGCGCGTGCTGAGAAAGTGCATGCGACATGATGTTTGCAAGATGAGACATCACTGGGCAGTTTTTTCATTGAAGGACACTTCCAGTCCACAATATTGAAGATTGTCACCAGTGGAAGAAATCTCTGCAGCCAATCTTTTTTTTCCATTCCTTTCATGTATATAACATCAGCGTTCTTCAGTTTCTCGTTGAGGCTCATGGACAAGTCATCGTACGAGATATTTCCTGATTTCCAGAGTATTCCGTAGAAATTCAACTCGAGCCATCGGTTCTCGCTCTTGTACCTTGCAGGCAGCAGCTCCCAAGGATACGGTGGCTTGAAGAGCATCACCGTCGGCATTGCGTCTTCCTGAAGAGGTATGATGGCCACTTCCTTGAAGACGAATTCGTTGTGAGGCATTTTGAACCCTTGGACGTCTACGATGTACCTTTCATCTTGGAGTCTCTCTTAGAAGCTACTTCTCAGTTGAAAGCTGACTATGAAATAAGTCTGCAGCTTGCCGTGATCGCCTTATATAAACTCGGTACCATCAGGGAAGGGGAAAAGTTCTTTCTGAAACCTTTTCCCTTCCACTTATTTTTTAGCCAATAAAATAATTTGTTCCCTTCCACTGATATCTCAACCAATGAGATTAAATCAGTGTCTGAGCCAATTCCAATATAAGGCGATACGATTGCCCTGAGAAATCATTCCGTCGAGAGCAAGTGAACCTCTCTCTCTTGAGCCTCAAGATGTCCATCACAATTCAGTACTACAAGGAGACGTCTCTCCATCTATGGAACTGCTACCTAAAAGTATTGGCTGGAGAAGCTAAACCTGACGATATAAGAAGATGGTTGAATCTTGGCATTGCTTGTTTAAGAAAATCAAATATTTTGGCGAACAGTCCCAATCTCACAGTAGTGGATAAACAGAAGCTTCAAGCTGCTATTTCTCTCCTCAAGAGCGCTGTGAGATTCATGCGCAACCGGGACGTTATCGGTGCTGGTGTTGGCTTTTCAAAATCGGATCAGAACTGGTGTGATCACGAATAACAAGCATCTCGATATATCAAAGTTTTTGAAAGATGCGCAACAGCAGTTTGTTTTACAATTAAGTAAAACTCTTGAATAAAAGCAAATGCTCAAAGTCAATGCTGTATTAGCTGCCGAATATACAAATGTAAAAAAATGGTCAAGACGTATCCAACATAAAGTATTTCAATACGAAGACCGTACCGATATACACGAGTACAAACTTGAACGATTGGTTTAAGGAAAATATAGCAGAGTTCATCATTGCTGATACTGAATAGTTCCAAGAGCAGGAATCGGGATGGACTCTGCATACTGTACTGAATTTAGTTGTCCACATCAACAAGTACAATCCGCTGAGAGGCAGTTCTTACATCGATTTACCGCCCGTTATCAAGAACAAAAAAGCATGTATTAACGTAATGAATATGAACGATAACGAATGTTTCAAATAAGCAATTCTATCAGCATTGCATCCAGTCGATAAAAATGCACAGAGAATTTCAAGCTATAGAGAGCACGAGAACAAATATAACTTGGAAGGAATCGAGTTTCCTGTCGATCCGAGAAAGGTGACGCAGTTTGAAAAGCAAAATGACGTTTCGATTAATGTATACTTTTTAAAGAAACGAGGCGAACAGTAAACTGTTTTGCCACGGCACTTGACTGCTCAAAAGAAAGATAAGCATCTCAATTTACTGCTCATTGAAATCGTATACATTGATGATAAAGAAGAAGAGCAACGAGAACCTGAAAAACCTTATGCATTTCACTATGTATGGATCAAGTATCTTTCTCGACTAGTCGTGAGACAACTTGGTGTGAGCAGAAACCAAATATACATGTGCGATTGATATCTACATTATTTCAAGACCAGTGAGAAATGGAAATCGCATACAGTGGATTGTATAAGGCTCAATCAATACAAAATAGTACTTCCCACGAAAAAGGAGAGCGTACTAAAATTCAAGAACTTTGCACACAAAAATAGAGTACCGTTTGTCGTATATGCGGACTTTGAATGTTTATTGGAGCCTGTAGATGATCACGTGCGTGCTTATCAACAACACAAGCCTTACAGCGTAGGATATTTTTTGAAGTGCAATTATAACGATGCTTTATCAACATACAAGTCTTATAGACAAGTTATTGATGAAGATACTCCTGCGAAATGGTTCGTTGAGAGTTTCCACGCTTTGGCTTTACAATTAGAAGATTTGTATAAAAATCCTGTGCCAATGCAAGATTTAACGGATGAACAAAAAACTGCATTTACAAGAGCTTATAAATGTCACATTTGTGATGTATTTTTCACAAACAAAGATATCAAAATTCAAGATCATTGTCATCTCACAGGAAAGTATGTATTTCTCTCTTTTTCTCTCATATTTATAATGTTCATATACTGAGACTTAATCTATTTTCAGATATCGAGGTGCTGCTCACAACTCATGTAATCTGAACTTTCAAGACTATCCCAGTAGTATTTCACAATCTTAGTGGATACGACGCCCACCTGTTTATCAAAGAGCTTGCAACGTGATTCCCTGGACGAGTTTCTTTGCTACCTCAAACTAAAGAAAGGTACATATCTTTCACAAAGTTTGTCGAAGGTACAGACATCAATCTACGCTTCATCGACTCGTTCCGATTCATACCGTCGTCTCTGGACAAGTTATCGTCATATTTGACCGAACTAGACACGTTGGAGCGAGTCTTTCGCGAAGATGGATATACTCTCGAGCAGATTAATCTGTTGAAAAGGAAAGGCGTCTTTCCGTACGACTACGTTTCATCGCTCGCTAAACTCAACGAATTGAATCTTCCGACAAAGGAGGATTTTTTCAGTAGTCTGTACGATGCGCACATCAGCGACGAGGACTACGAGCACGCCAAGCAACTGTGGCAAGAATTCAGTATACAAAACTAAGGTCAATACTCTGACTTATATCTGAAGACTGATGTCGTACTTTTTGCTGAAGTCTTTGAGAACTTTCGAAGTAATTGCCTGCAGGCGTATGGGCTGGATCCAGCTCACTATTATACAACGCTAGGTCTGTCATGGGATGCCATGCTGAAATATACACAGGTAAATATAACTATGGTAAATGTAAATTACACCAATACGCAAATACTTATGTATATTTTTTTTGTTTAAGATTCGATTGGATCTCTTGACAGACATCGACATGCTCATGTTTATCGAGAGCGGTATACGAGGAGGGATCAGTCAGTGCTGTAACCGATTCGCGAAAGCCAATAATCCTTATATGAAGGAAGGTTGCGATGCCAGTGCAGATGACAAGTACCTCATCTACTTCGATGCCAATAGTTTGTACGGCTGGGCTATGACAAAGGCATTACCTAGTGGCAAATTCAAATGGGTAACTGATCTCGAGAGGCCAGGTTTTTTCAATGTTCCCGACGATCATCTGAAAGGCTACATTCTAGAAGTCGATCTCGAGTATCCAATCACGCTTCTCGGCGCTCATCGAGATATGCCTTTCTGTTCCGAGCACCTCAGTCCACCAGGCTCGAAGCAGAAAAAATTAATGACGACTCTCAACAATAAGAAGAACTATGTCATTCACTACACTGCTCTGAAACAAGCTCTAGCGCATGGACTACGGCTCAAGAGGACCCACCGAGCCGTACAGTTCGAGCAGAGTAAATGGTTGAAGCCGTACATCCACCTGAATAGTCACATGAGGAAGATGGCTAAAACGAGTTTGAAAAGATGCTTTTCAAACTCTTCAATAACGCTGTATACGGCAAAACTATGGAGAACGAGAGGAAGTACGTCGAGATCAAGTTGCTGACCAAGTGGGAAGGACGGTACGGTGCTGAAGCTCATATCGCCAACATTTCACAACTGCACAGTCTTTGATGAAAATCTTGTGGCAGTGCAGTTGTTCCGTTCAGAAGTCTGCATTAAGAAGCCAATATACATTGGATTAAGCGTTTTGGACTTGTCCAAGACTCTGATATATTGCTTTCATTATAACTACATGTTGAATCATGCCAGCGATAAGTGCAAACTTTTGTACACGGATACAGACACTTTAGGGTACGAGCTCACAAATCTGAACATGTACGAGATGATCAATCAAGATTTACACGAGTTCGACACTTCAGATTACCCGGAGAACAACGCTTTCAAAATCCCTCGCGCTAACAAGAAGGCAGTCGGTCTGATGAAGGACGAGTGCTGCGGTGACATTTTGCTCGAATTCGTTGGACTTCGAAGCAAACTCTACAGCATGAGAGTCCAGAATCAGAAACCTATCAAAAAAGCCAAGGGTGTAAAGAGTTCGGTTGTCAAGGCTACCATCCAATTTGATGATTACATCAAGTGCCTGCAAAAGAATGCAATTATGACTCGAGAACAGCAAAACATCAGATCAAGAAAGCACCAGCACTTTACAGAAAAAGAGGTGAAGATAGCTTTGAGTGCTCGAGATGATAAGCGCTTTCTTCAGGCCGGAATTACGGATACGCTGCCGTGGGGCTATTACAGCATCATCGTAGATGATCCACAACCAATGGCAGCAGTCGAGCCGACCCCAATGATCGAGCTGCCACCGCCGCCGATTACCGAAGATCAGCCAATGGCAGTCACCGTCGAGCCGCCGCCGCCGCCGATTGCAGAAGGGGAACTTGTCGACCTGGTGGGAATCGGACTATATGAGTGGGACTCGTGGAGCCCGGAGCTCATATAGTCTACTGAAGAGCTCGGAGCAAGATTTACCTCTAGTGAAAAATCATCGTCGCCACCGCCGGCTAAGAAAAAGAAGACTTTTATTTGAACAAACTGCTTCCTCTCTCTAAGGTAAGTTGCATAAAGAGGGAGAGATATGTACTTATATCTTTTTTTTTTAATAAACAAATATGATTAACATTTTTTTTTCTTGTTATTGTTACAGATGGATATTGAAAATCTCAACCGTACCGCTGCTAAGGGAGAGTTCCTTCCCACAAAGAAGCTGGTGGAGCTCGAAAAGAATCGAAACTACATGGTGACGGTCTTGAAGCAAATGAAAACTAAGTATGGAGTGAAGGTCGTGGCTGAGCTGTACAGTGAGCTCCAAATTTTCCTCCCGAAGCAGATCTGCGACATCTTCCTCAAAAATGAACCATTCTTCGAGAGCATGCAAAACAAGGCGAACAAGCTCGAACTGTTCATGTGAAATATCAAGGCGATGGCATTTTACAGTTTTTGACTTAGGAATTATGTATCATTTAAGTGCGTGTTATATCTAGTTAAGTGCATGTTATATCTAGCTTAAGGGGTTATGCCTGAGTTAAACCTGAAAAAAATAAATCATCAGTTAATAGGCAAAAAAAATTATATATAAGTAGTATCATAAAAAATCTTTTTCGTAGTTCAAGTATACATATTCATTGTAATTTTGCATATTTTTAAAGCATGATATATCTATACTTACTGCTTAAACAATCCCATGTGTGAAGCATTACATTTTAGTACTTTTTCTCCTTTGCCGCATGATTTCTCATCATCCGGGTGATGAATCCAAACCAAACTGGATGGAATTTCTTCTAAATGTCTTTCCCCTCAGCTTGAACGGAAGGGATTACTGAAAAATAAAAATTATAAATATTGAGAAACACATAAGGTCATAATATTCATAATTATAGTGAATTATGCATATGTTCATATGCGTAACATTCTTTAAACTTACCTTAGCCAATTTCCCTCCGTTCAAGCAGTGACGAAGGATTCCCTGAAGCTCTCCAAAAAATTTCAGCTTGATTGGGCTGATGGTTCCTGAGAAATCCTGCGGCAAGTGATCTAAAATCATAAAAATTCAAAACTTGAGAAAAATTTATTTAAAGTTTAAACAAGACACTTATGTATACTTATCGAGTAGTACTTACATGAACTGCTTGGCATATATTTTTTATATTTTGGCATAAAATACCTAAATATTATGGAATATATGGAGACCCGGGTGCTGTTCGTGTTGATATACCAGTATCAAAAGCTGAAATTGAAATTTAAGTTTTTGATACGCATTCACACTCAGCATATTTTATATGAATATAATTTTTGTCATTGCTTACCGATTACTTGACAGGATTGTTAACAATTACAGTAGACTTTGAGCTGCTTTGAGGCCATCTAATACACATGCATCTTGTCGTGCACATGATATTTATAGCCCGTACACCTAAAAATAAAGAATACACTCTCAAAGAACAAAGTCTTCACAAATACTACGTCGTTTATAGTCGAAATACTTATCTAAATTTGAAGACTAGTAGACTCAGAAGTTATCACAACAGCACAACATCCAGCTTGTACTAGACTACAGACAGCAGACGAAACAGCTGTCTGAATGCAAACTCGACAAGGTCGGTAAAACAGTGAGTTCCTTTTCCATATGCTGTAGGTGCCACGTTTTTAGACGGTAATTTCAATTTAAATTTGTAGGTATGTTTTTAACCCTTTATAAGTTTGATTAAAATATTACAAGGCTAAATTTAAATTTTAAATTTATTGTATTATAAATATTCTAAATAAAAAAATATATGGTTTTATAAAAATTAGGTATTTACAGTATGCTAATATGTAATGATCCAGTAAATAATTTGTTTTTTTTTTTTTAATAAAATTGTGTTTTAACATTTCCTATAAAATCGCAATTGTTTTGAATAATCAAAAGCACTATAAGACAAAATATAAATAATACGCAATTTTGAAAAATTGTATTTTTTTAGTATTTTGCCTATAACTTTGTAACGTAATTTTTTCGGTCAAAAAGGATTTCAGCAGCTTATTCTATAGTAAATTTTCCTTCAAAAAATCAAATAAAAAAAATTTTGATTTTTTTGAATTTTAACTCAGGCATAACCCCTTAAGCAAAAATAAGTGTTTTTTTAGTTGATTGTACATATTAGATAATAATAATAAGCCAGTTCAAATTTAACAAAATGATTTATTTATTTCAAAATATTACATATCCGAATTATACAATTTTCTTTTATTAATTCAGGTATTGTGAGTACTATCAAAACCAAGCCATTTTACAAACGCTTTACTTCCTTCTCTTTTTAATACTTTCTCTACTAGATATACATCGGGATATTTAGCTTTTGTTGTTTCTTGCTCGTAGACCTTGGTAGAATGCTAACAGGTTTTGTCCGTTAAGTTATTAAAAAGTAGCTGGAATCGGTAGCTAAAAACCATATGGGTTTCTAGTTAGATTACCGCTAAAAACCCGTTAATATATAAAGTTTGAAACCAAAATATAAAGGGAGAACAATAGTTCCAAAATTCAGTAGTTGTCAGAATATAAAATGGTTAGGCCAGGTTATGTTATAGACATTGTACGGTCAATGAAAAACTATTTGAAGGTATTTCAAGTAGACCTCTCAAACTAATTTCTGCACGTATTGATTTTTTAAATATACACGGCAAGCGTGTAGGGCTTGTAAAACGTACACGTTTTGCACATGCAGTGGAAGCGTAATTTTCGTGTATTTTTCATGTCTTACTATATGATTCTTATGCGATACTATAAAAATACACGAAAACTACGCTTCGGCTACATGTATACCACGTAATTTGTATTTGCGATGAGAAAGTGTACCTGAGTATTTCGTACAGATTTTATATAATTTAGTATATTTACTTATTTTCCTTCATATTTACAGGCATTACAACTTAACATTTATTGTTAATATTTATATTAAAGCAAATTCCATCCAATTTTGTAATAGCTATGGCCTTATATACATTTTTATGACCGCAAGAAAGGATAGTTGGAATATAACTATTGGTGAAGTAACAAAAAAATGAAAACTTTATTTTGCACTTATTAATAATTGCGTAACTACTACAATTCTTGCAAAATTCATCACAATCACATAACCGTATAAAATAGCCTAAATTTTTTTTAGAATTACATGCAGAACAAAATTCTTCACTTAATTTTACGTGACATTCGGAACAATAAAAGTGCCGTTTTAATGGTGCATGAATATTATTAAAAAATTTCTTGAATTTATATAAGGTGACCAAACACAAATTAGGAACTGGGCAATGAATGGTCAACTTTAAAATACCCGAGAGAAGCACATCAGAAACCTTAAATCTAACCATTACCGATAATATGGCTAAGCAACTTTCTACTACTGTAAGGGGGGCACCTTTGTACAAAGGTTTTAAATTATTTTCTCTAAAACTATCCTCTGTTTCTTCCTCTTCATTTGCGTCGGTTTTCTCGATTACTTCTGCATCCGTTTGTTCATCCGTACTGACTTCAGATGAACTCTCAAAAAATTCTTCATTGTTGGTATCGCTTTCCTCGAAATTTTCCTCTTCGTTTGATTCTCCCCGCGGTTCAGCTCCTTCGCGCGATTCGTTTCGTTAAATTAGTCTAGCTCGAGCCCAAATGTGAAGATCCAATTATAAGTAAAAATAAAGGAAATAATCAAAGAATTCTAAAACGCGCTACATGGTCAGTATTTTTCAACTAAATTAAAATATAAACAATATCAAATTCAAACCGCTTTCGAATATCAGTTGCTGTACATTCGTAGGACTGCAATCTCTCGATAAAGTGCCAGATTCAAATTCACTTTCTTGACCTGATTCATCCTCGTTTTTGTCTGTAGATTTTGAGTCGCAACAACGCCGCCGAATTTTTCTTTTTATGCGATATTTTGTTGATCTCGAAGCCTCTTCAAATCTGTCTATTCGTTTCGGTATGATGCTATTTCGAATAACCACAAAATTCGAAAGTGACACGTTTGAAAAAAATGCATGTCATTGGTTCAACATGAATTTATCTTTTTAACCTAACGATCGATTCACGTCGATGTTCAATTTAATTCAGCATTGGAAAAAATCGTTGCAAAGAAAACCAGACTGGTACTAATCAACAAAACAAGACCAATATTTAAGAAGAAAGGAAGAAGAAAAGCAGACTGCATGCGTAAAAAAATTCGCCATGAGTTCGAGCAATTATTACATAGCGTTTTGGAAAAATAAAACGTACAGCATCGTAGAGGAACATCAAATCATTTTCAAACCAAATGGAGATCAGGAAGCTGAATGGCAAGGCAAATACTACCCTATGACAGCTATACGAACAAGCTGTAAGTACATATTATTTTATACGCGTTAGCACTGCAACGAAACCTCGTCAGAGCATTAAATCTCGCGTCAGTAGTGCTACATGGTTAGAGTCGGCCACGATAATAATTAGCGCGAATAGTGCACTTCTATTCTATGTATAGGCGGCCGCCGTCGGAGCACACGAGATAAAAGTTTGCTTGCATTTTCGTACATTTTATTAGCCGTCGTGCCGGCTTATAGCCGAAGTACACCGCCGAAGGCGCCGCACGCACATATCCTATACATACACACGTACACGCGCACATTGTCTACATAGCATGCGCGCAATTATTGTATCGATTGACATCCCTTAGATCGAGCAAGTCAATCGCGACGACGCGTCGGATTATTTTCTCCTCTCGTCTACGCGCCACTATATACATGTGTATAACTAAAAAAAATTTGCAAATTGCTTTTTCTGCGGCTGTATATACCAGCTCTTCATGCGCTCGTGCAGCGACCAATCGAACGTGATTTGCTCTCCCCTATGTGCCGATTAACTCATTAATTATATTTCTAATCTTTTCACAGGTTGCAGATGACAAAAAGTGGCTGGAGTCTCTTGTAGTGACCGAGGATGGAGATGTCTTCATACCAAGTGAAACACCGAAATCTGCTATATTAGCAAAAAAAAGAGAGGCCAATCTTTGCGTAAAACAGCAAGGTCAAACGAAAGAAAAGTTTGTTAAAAGCTTGGAATTTGAATTATTGAATTCCAAAAGCATTTTTGAAAATAGTGATGAAATTATCGCTGCCAAGCCAAGATTTCGTAAAGAAGGGACAAGAGACGCATTAAGTATTGATTATAATGTTCAATAAAATTATTATTTTAAATTGTTAAATTGAAATAAAAATAATAACCTTGTTTCATCCTGTAGGTTCTTCATAAAATCTGTAAAAATTACGTGTTGTACATGTAGCTGATGTATAGTTTTCATGTATTCTTAGTGTCGCATAAGAATCGTAAGATATGAAAAACACACGAAAATTACGCTTCCACTGCGTGTGCAAAACGTGTACGTTTTACAAGCCCTACACGCTTGCCGTGTGTAGTTAAAAAATCGATACGTGCAGAAATCGGTCACAAAATACATGTATGTCACATGTACTATCTAACATGTTGCGTACATGTATCATACATATCTCAGACATGCAACCCTTTTTACGCGGGAATACCTATAATTTTAGCTCCCAAAATTTGAGATTAGTTCATCAGTTTCTTTGAAATAGTATACGATCCTTGAAACATAAACTCAAAATAATGTAAGTACTATAATTAAGAAAAGTAATAAAAGTCGACAACTACTATTTATTGAAAGGAATTCGAAGAGGTCTCAAGAGAACTAAAAGTCCTGAAATTAAAGAGAATTTTATCTTCTAGTAACAGAAAAATGTAGCTTATAGATATTTTAAGTGTTCATAAATAATTATACATTTAAGAATTTTAAATGTTAAATCTGTAACTTCTATTTTAAAAATGGCTTGTCCTCTTAAAGCGAAAAGGTACGTAGTGCTGTATATGGAAATTTTATAATGGAAAAAAGCGCACTGTGACCCTTAGCACTTCAAATTTATACACGCAAACTGCTGCGACAAAGATGAAAGAATCTATATAACTGCTATGAGAGAGAGCGAGAGAGAGAGAGAGAGAGAGAGAGAGAGAGAGAGCGCACTGCAGCTGTTATCCCGGAGGACGTGCCACTCGATATTTCCAATATTTTTCCCGGTACAATACAGCTTCCGCCTTTTTTATCTGTTGAGCGACAGTTGAAATGACTGTTTACTAATCGTCGCGTTTAATACTGGCGGAAGAAAATTTAAATTGAAATTTTCGTACTTCGGTTATTAATTTTCTTGTCGGCGAACGGAGACTTGAATGTAGATTTCGGAGAATATACTCATATTTTGCATTACAGGAGGGACTCAGAGTCTCGCAGACGTATTTTGCGTGATGGAACGTTATTAGAGTTTATATTAGTTCATATATTCATCGCCTTCAGCAAGTGCTGCGCCTTTTAGCGCATTTCTAGCTGAAGCCCACATGTTTCCCCAAAAGACCGGTTAAAAAGTAGCAAAATGTTATTAGTTTTATCATTATGTTTTATATATTGATTATATCATTATGTTTTATATATTGATTATATCAGTATGTTTTATATATTGATTATAATCAGTATGAAGATGTAAAAGTTATAAAAATCACGTTATAAGTCATATAACGTTACATTATAAGGTAATAATATCTTCAATATGCAATGAATCATATCCTTCTATTTTTAATTTTTTTATAATCTTTGCTTTCTGTCCCAATAATGTTTCTTTACTCGCCAGTTACCTCAAGTCATGAACCATCAGATAAACACGAATATCACATAGCTTTTTCATCAGTAATGACCAATCTAGTGCTCAAATGTTTACGAATTATCAACAATAAGCTTTACATTCCTCAATAAGAGGTACTTAGACACAAATTGTTCGGGGGAGTGCATATAATAATATAATAAGTTTGATAACAGTGAGTACCGCGGGCTTAATAAACAATTAACAATTTAAGTTGCATTTTTGCATTTTTTTTGAGATTTGGCGCTGCGTATTGAAAAGTATTGGCTATATCGAAAAATGTTTAAGACAAAAGTTGTTCCTTAGTAAATTTCCTACAAAAAACTCAGCGATAGCACCCCTCTATCTCTTCTAGTTTATTCGAAAACCGATAAAAACGGCGAAATTGTTTAAAATCGAAAATAGTTAATAACTTTTATGAAAATAAATATTTTACATTAATATTTCGTGAAAGTGCTGTACTCAATGATTTTAAGTAGCGGTTAAAATTGGAAGCCTCTATCTATAATAGTTTTTGTGCAATTAGTCGCAATATATTGAATATTTTTATTTTTCATGGTACTGGCAAAACGTTAAAAATCGTTTACATTTGTGCCCACTATTTGTGAGCAATCTTGAAGAGTTATATTTTCAAAAACTTTTTGCGGAATTTCAAAATTTTAATTAGGGCAGCTCCAGCATGCATTTGTTTAAATAGTAATTAATTAATAATTGTACTGTATCCAACTTTAACATTTGATCAAAATGTATTATAATGCATTGAAAAGCGGGCTAAGTGTAGTTTCTGCACATAATAGTAATGCACGCAATTTGTTAGGCACAAAACATTAGAGCGAAGATATTGTTCGCAAAATTTTTTAAGCGGCACTTAGGGGCCGAGATACGTTTTTTTTTTAATACGCTACTACTCCTTATATATACAGCATATCGTAAAGATTCAAATGTCTCTAGAAAGTAGAAGAGTTGTACTTTTCAAATCACTGCAAGTCGATACGCATCGAATTGAATGTGATTAATAAATCGAGTGATGATTAAAGGCGATGCGCGCAACGGGGCCCGACGGCGCGCCGCGGCGTAGCCGGCCACGGAGTGGAGATGGCCGCGCGCTCTCAGCCCGAAACTGAAAATCTTTTTTCAAATTGGAGTGCTCTGAAAAAAGACGGTAAATTAATCAAATATTATCCGATTGTGCTCTTTTTTTCTTAGTTCTGGATAGCGCAGATAAAAATGCGATTGGTCGAATCAGATTTCTTGTTGACATTATTCATCGTATTATTATTGAAAGTACATTATTTAAGTATTCTTTTCTGTATAAATTAATTTATATATTTGTTATTTTAATACGACCAGTCTATAGAGAATGGTGTCTATGATTTTAGCCTGTATACTTTGATATATTTGATTAATTTACCGTCTTTTTTCAGAGCGCTCCAATTTGAAAAAAGATTTTCAGTTTCGGGCTGAGAGCGCGCGGCCATCTCCACTCCGCGGCCGGCTACGCCGCGGCGCGCCGTCGGGCCCCGTTGCGCGCATCGCCTTTAATCATCACTCGATTTATTAATCACATTCAATTCGATGCGTATCGACTTGCAGTGATTTGAAAAGTACAACTCTTCTACTTTCTAGCGACATTTGAATCTTTACGATATGTTGTATATATAAGGAGTAGTAGCGTATTAAAAAAAAAAACGTATCTCGGCCCCTAAGTGGCGTATCATATCATTTTTTTTCTTAAAATTTAGAGAAAAATCACCGCTTAAAAAATTTTACGAACAATATCTTCGCTCTAATGTTTTGTGCCTAACAAATTGCGTGCATTACTATTATGTGCAGAAACTACACTTAGCCCGCTTTTCAATGCATTATAATACATTTTGATCAAATGTTAAAGTTGGATACAGTACAATTATTAATTAATTACTATTTAAACAAATGCATGCTGGAGCTGCCCTAATTAAAATTTTGAAATTCCGCAAAAAGTTTTTGAAAATATAACTCTTCAAGATTGCTCACAAATAGTGGGCACAAATGTAAACGATTTTTAACGTTTTGCCAGTACCATTAAAAATAAAAATATTCAACATATTGCGACTAATTGCACAAAAACTATAGTAGATAGAGGCTTCCAATTTTAACCGCTACTTAAAATCATTGAGTACAGCACTTTCACGAAATATTAATGTAAAATATTTATTTTCATAAAAGTTATTAACTATTTTCGATTTTAAACAATTTCGCCGTTTTTATCGATTTTCGAATAAACTAAAAGAGATAGAGGGGTGCTATCGCTGAGTTTTTTGTAGGAAATTTACTAAGGAACAACTTTTGTCTTAAACATTTTTCGATATAGCCAATACTTTTCAATACGCAGCGCGAAATCTCAAAAAAAAATGCAAAAATGCAACTTAAATTGTTAATTGTTTGTTAAGCCCGCGGTACTCACTGTTATCAAACTTATTATATTATTATATGCACTCCCCCGATCAATTTAAGCCCTTAACCTTTCACTTCGGAATTAATGTCAAAAACTCATGGTTTTCGAGCTAATTTGAGTGGACTAATACGTTTTTTGAACAATATCAACATCATATATTAAAAAGATACAATTAAAAATGTATCTTTTTAATTCATAGTGTACAGAAAAACTTTATGTATCATACATGTTAGAAACATATATGCTACATGTTTTCTACTACGTATAACATACATGCATTATTCATGAATGCGACGAGAGAAACAACAGAAAAAATGGCATAGTGAACCACAATTCCCTTTCTTTTTTATTCACCTGTATTGATACATAATTTTTTCATAAACAAAACATTATATAAATAATAAATTATTATTGAAATTAATAACGCATTTTTTTTATAATACTTTGAACTGTAATATCGATCGTGACTTTTAGATCTCTCTCTTCTTCTCACATTCTCCTTGTGAATTCTCTCTTTCTCCACACTTCTGTCATAATAATATCTTTCTCTACTCCTTTCTTTCCTGTTTTTCGCTTTTCCATTCCCTCTCTCCCTTTCTGATTTTTCTCTTGCTCTTTCTTTCGATCGACCCTGAATCTCTCTTCCTCTTGATTTTTCTTTTCTGATCATCTCAGCTTCCTTGCATATTTCTTTTTCTCTTCGCTTATCCTTTTCCTTTTCCCGATCTTGAATATCTCTCTCTGATCCCTTCTTGTTTTCTGTTTAGTAAAATCTATCTACTTTTATCGGTTCATCTCTGTCTCGTTCTGTTTTCTGACTTTTTTCATTTTCATTATGTTTTTCCTTATCTCTTATTTCCTCGTTGTTGTCTCTCTCTGTTTTTTTAATCTTTTCGTTTTTATTCATATTTTTTTCGTCCAGTATTTGCTTTTTAATATTATTTTTCGTTTCTAATCTATTTTGATTGATTTGAATTTCTTTTCTGTTGTCGACGTCAATTTTTTTCGACCCAGTCTCTTCTAATTTATCCGTCATGTTTTCTTTTTCTTCAACAAAGCTCTCTTCTTTTTTTTCTTGCACTGATTCTCTGAAATTGCTTTCTTTACTGCATGCTGCTTGGCTGCCGCTTTTATATTTCTCATTAATTTTAATAGAAGCAAAATCATCAGTATCTTCGTTACTATCGTTTTCTATCAAAAGAGCACGGGGGGATTGCGAGTTATTTGATAATTGATCGATATTTTCGACGTTCTTATTAGATAAAATCTGATCTTGTTCATCTGTATCTTTTTTTACCTCTTTCTTAAATTTTTTGCTTTTGCATTGCCATAATGAATTCAAGAAAGTCGAAATACAACTTCGAAATTCTTGATTACAGAATTTTTTTGTTTTACTTTTTTTTAACGAAACGTATCCTGAAAATAATTTATTTTAAGGGGTTATGCCTGAGTTAAACCTGAAAAAAACAAATTATTAGTTATTAGGCAAAAAAAAATTATTTATAAGTAATATTAAAAAAATTCTTTTTTCTACTTAAAGTATACATATTAATTGTAATTTTACATATTTTTAAACAATTATATATCTATACTTACTATACAAACAATTCCATGTGTGAAGTATTAAATTTGATCAGATTTTTCCCTTTGCCGTATGAATTCTCAGCATCCGGGTGATGAATATAGACCAAACTGGATGGACAATCTTCTAAATGTCTTTCTCCTCAGCTTGAACGGAAGGGATTACTGAAACATAAAAATTTTAAATATTTAGAAACACATAAGGTCATAATATTCATAATTATAGTGAATTATGCATATGTTCACATGCGTAACATTCTTTAAACTTACCTTAGCCAATTTCCCTCCGTTCAAGCAGTGAAGAAGGGCTTCCTGGAGTTCTCTAAAAAATTTCAGCTTGATCGGTCCCATAGTTGTTGAGAAATCCTGCGGCAACTGACCTAAAATCACAAAAATTCAAAACTTGAGAAAACTGCATTTAAAGTTTATACATGAAACTTATTTCCATTTATCGGGTAGTACTTACAGAAACTGCTTGGCATATTTTTTTGTGTTTTGGCATAAAATATCCCTGTATTAAGGGATATATTAAGACCCGGGTGCCACACATATTGATATACTAGTATCAAAAGCTGAAATTGAAATATAAATTTTTATACGCATTCACAGTCAGTATGTTTCATATGAATATAATTGTTGGTATTGCTTACCCATGACTTTCTTGGATTGTTAATAGTTACAGCCAACTTCCACAACATCTAACCTTGCATCGAACACAGAAGTACCTTATCGTTCACATGCCATTGACAGCTTATATACCTAAAAATAAAGAACACACTCACAAAGAACAAGTTCTTCACAAATAATGTGTTATTTAGAGTCCAAAATACTTATCTAAATTTAAACACCACTGACACTCAGAAGTTTTCACTTCAGATCAAAATTCACAACATCAAGCTTGCACTAGACTGCAGATCAAGCAGACGAAAGAGCTGTCTGATAGCAAACTTAACTAGGTTGGTAAAACAGTGATTGGCTTTTCTATATGCTGTATGGTACCATGTTTTTAGGTGGTAATTTATAAAAATATTTTAGTTTGCACGCATGCTTATTATTTTATTAAAAAGATTAAATTAATGAAACAGATAAATTTATTTTATTTTTAACATTCACAATAAAAAAATCTATGCTTTTATCAGAATGAGCTATTTACTATATGCAATAATTCATAAATAAATAATTTGTGTTATTTTTAATAAAACTGTCTTTTATCAAAAGGAGTTTGTATGCACATTTAACGTTAAATTTTCTATAAAAATGTAATGGCTTTGAATAAACAAAAGCGCTATAGAATAAAATATGAAAAATACTTAATTTTGACAAATTATATATTTTTAGTATTTTGCCTATAATTTTGTAACGAAATTTTTTCGGGCAAAAGGAGTTTCAACAGTATATTCTACAGTAAATTTGCTATTAAAAAATCAAATAAAAAAAATTGATTTTTTTGAATTTTAACTCAGGCACAACCCCTTAAATTGAAATAAACAGTGCAAAAATAATCAATATCGCTTACTTTCTATTGTTAATATAACATCTTTTGGGATAGCCCTTTTTTCATCGCCGGCTTTTCCTTTTTCACTAGCGTCATTTTTAATAAATTTTCTTCTCCTACTATACTTTTTAATAGGAATCGTACCATTTCTTTTGGGTCCTTGTTGTCAATTCCTTTGAAAAGAAATAAATCGTTTTCTGATATTAATACTCCCGAACGCGGTAATAACTCAACCTAAAAAATTTAAATATTCAAATTTATTAAGTTTAATATTTTAATTTATATTTAAAAAATGTGCAAATTTGCTTCTCTTCTTTTGGCAATTACGGCAGGTTTTTGAGTTTCTTGCTGTATAAAAACATCTCCTTCTTCCGCAACGACTAGAGTTTCTAACCACAGCTTATCACCTGTAATTTCCATTCAATTAAATTCATACGCGAATCTAAAGAAGAGAAGACGATGATGCTGTTCTTCGGGTACGAAAACTCGACATAGAATACCTTTTCCTCGACGACAGTGCTTCCCAGCAGCGCAACCGAGCTCGATGCTCCTGCATTTGAGTAACCGGCCTGCCAGCCGCTACCGCTACAAGCGCAGCATTCGCTGCCGCTATCACCGCGCGAACGGCATCAATTCCGAGTTAGCGCAAAATAGACATAAATTTATGTTACTTAACGCTTTCTCTTATGGCAGTTGCCGGATAATATTTCCCACACCACAATGCTTCTTGATCACCGTTCGACTTAAAAACTATTTCGGTTTCGTTAACGATGCTATACGTTTTATTTTTCCAGAACACAATATAATAATTCATATTTTCATTTTATTTACTGCAACGTTTGACGTAAATGATCTGTTACGAGTAAACAGAAGTTGCTTTTTTTGTTTATAAAATAGAACATCCACACGAAATTAGCTTCGTTTTTAAACAAATAGTTTCACGTCGTTCAGCGTTAGATAGTTTCACATCGTACAGCGATAGATAGTTTTTTTTTACGAATCAAATACGTCAAATTGGTTATGCATAAGATAATTATTTTTGAACTTTGACATTAAGTATTTATAAAAATATAATGCCAAAAAAAATACGAAGTTTTCAAGATGCTTCGAAATCGACGAAATATCGTTGGAAGAAGAAAATTCGGCTACAACTTAGTGCCTCGACGTTGTCTGAAAGCAGTAATGAAGAATCTACGGAAGAAAGCAGCCCTGAACGTGAAGATTTGACGAGAGATTCCAGTCCGATTAATATACATAAAAACAGTTCGTTAAAGTTTAACTTTCGATAAGATATATGTGTTAATTGTGTGTATGTAATGAATTCATGAATTCACGGTCGTTTTGTTTAAAGTGAATTAAAATACGCGTATATTTTTCTCTATTCGGTATTCCAAACAACTTTCATACTTGGCAGATATAGGAATCCGTGTTCAAGCTACACATACTTCGATTCAGCAAAATGTAATCCAAGATTCCCTGGAATCAAACGAAGAAGGCATGGAGGAAATCGACGATGGCAGTGAAGAATTTTTTGACTGCTCGTCAATATCTAGCTGTGACGAACAACTCAATACAGAATCGAGTGAAGAGAATTCTGCGAATGAAGAGAACGATACAGCAGATGAATATTCGTTTGAAAATGCTTCCGAGCCTTTATACAAAGACGCACCTCTCACTGTATTAGAAAGTTGTTTAGCTGTTATGTCTCTAATTGTTAGATTTGAGGTTTCCGGTGCGCTTCTTTCAGCGATTTTAGAATTGGTTTCGATACATTGTAAATCTCCTAATTTCTGTTTAAGCTCTTTGTACAAATTTAAAAAATTTTTTAACAACATCCATGCGCCTTTAAAACGCCATTTCTATTGCTCCTCGTGTACTACAAAATTAAGTAAAGAATTTTGTACTCGGTGCAATGCCAACGAAAAAATTGCTTACTTTATAGAGATTCCAATTTTATCGTAACTAAAAATATTATTTACAAGGCCGGGCTTTTATAAACTATTACAGAATCGCACAACTTTGAGTAAAATAAATGTACACAACTATGAGGATATATATATGATGGAATTATATATCAGTCATTAATACGCAAAGGTTTTTTCGATAATACTGATAATATTTCGATGATGTGGAATACAGATGGTATATCTTTATACAATTCGTCTAAATTTAATGTTTGGCCCTTTTTCCTAGCTATTAATGAATTACCATACGAAAAAAGATTTCAGCAAGAAAATGTAATCCTTGCAGGATTATGGTTCGGCTGCAGTAAACCTATGCCTAATATGTTTGTTAATGTTTTTGAAAATGATATAAAGCTATTGTATGAAGGTATATCTCTGCGAGTGCACGGATATGATTGTACCAAAAAAATACGGGCGCAAATTATTTGCGGCACATGCGATCTCGTAGCTAAAGCAGCATTTCTGAATTTCAAGCAATTTAACGGGGATTATGGTTGTTCTGTATGTAAAATTAGAACTGAAAGAGTAGAAAACGTTCAAACATATCATTTTCAAGAAGAATTAGATTTAAGAACTACTGAAGAAACTAAAGCATTTGCGAAAATAGCATTTGAAAATAATAAAACTTATTTTGGCGTAAAAGGGCCATCAAGTATGTGTCTGATCGTTCGTGATTATGTGTACAGTACTACTGTAGATATAATGCATTGCGCGTACGAAAGTATTACGAAGAATAAAAAATTGATGCGTCTCTTTGAGCCAAGTTGTTTATTTTAAAAAATGCCAAACGTTTCGGGATATTTTTATCCCCTCTTCAGTGGCTAATTTGCAAAACAACTTTCGTGTTTTCATCATATTATGTTAGTCTTTGCACTAACATTATTGAACAGTTCAAGTGTAAGCGATGACGATATTTTGAAAGCTAATATAATTTTAAAAGAATACGTAAAAAGATTCGATGTTTTATATGGCGCCAAGTATAGAACATGTAATTTACATTCTTTATTACATCTACCCAATGTCGTCAGAAAATTAGGCCCGCTTTGGACTACCTCGTGCGCGCCGTTCGAAAATTTGAATGGAATATTAAAAAGTTATGTGCATGGATCAAAATACTCTCCGTTACAGATTTATTTTGCTGCTTCTAATTATATTAATCTTAAGGAACTAACGGAAAACTAATTAAATAAAGATAATAAAGTTTTTATGTTTTATAAAAATTTAGATAGATCTGGCACACATAGGCGTAAAATAACGTTAAAAAAAGGAAATGTTTATGCAATTGGAAAGGTATTCCTGCCAAAAAATATAGCTAATTTTGTACAAGATGCGTTCTCGTTTGAAGTTCGAAGAGAAAAATATTTAGAATTTAATAAAATTTTAAGTAAGAGCATATATTATGAAACTGATGTGTGCGCTTGTAAAAAAAAATTCTTCATACTGTATATATAATGAAAATAGAGAGAAAAAACGGTTATGTGAGTGCAACGAATTTTGTAAAGATTGCATTACGTACGCGATTCTTAGTAAGTGTAAAATAGACTATGCATTTTTTTGTTCATTAGCAGAAAGTTACATACCCACTATTTTCACCTGCGAGTATAGTAATGAATACGAAGCTGTACCTATTGAAAAACTTGACGGAGTTTGTTTTCATGTAATGGCTCACGATAAAAATTATGTAACAATGCAGGTGAATACAAATGTATTTTACACATCTTAGTATGTATATTACACATCTTAGAAAACATGTAGCATATATGTGCATACAATTTTTCAGTATTACGCGTAAATGAAAATTTCTGACGTCAAACATACATTTCTAGTTCATGTGCAATGCATATAGAAATTAGTTAAAAAACGTATGTATGCTACATGTATCAGAAAACATGTAGCCTACATGTTTCTTACATGTATCATACAAGCAAACTTTTTTTCGCGGGAAGTTATTGCACAAAATTGCAAGTGAAAAGTTTTGAAAATATTTTCATCTTCAATATACTGACTGCTGTGTTTCTTCACTTACATGATTTTAAATTGACAAATAAAAACATGTCTTTGGAGATTGTCATAGTCACAATTTATTTTGGTCAATTCAAAGAGTCATTTGGGGGATCAGGAAACTTCACCCGTGTAAAAATCCGACAGATGGTACGTCTCGCTTAACGTGACAAAAGCCGCTTTATTGATTCTTCTGCGAATAAGCGTAATCTGCTTGACTAAAAACACAGTTTTCGCCATTGGTAAAGCTTAGGATGATTTTCGCCTAAATTTGAAAACGTGAGAAAAAATTCCTCTTCTATCAACCAAATGCTTTCTATTTATCATAATAAACAACATCAGTAAAAAATAAAATAATGACACTTGAAGAATCGTGATCGCCCTCGCACAATGTGTTATTTACCAATAATATTGTGTCAGAAGTCAATAGTACGTAATGATACAAAACGTATCCGTTGAAAAGAATCTATCAGCAACATCACTAGTTTCTGATGCACGCCGACTGAGCATCGATAAACTATTATGCACATTGAGCATGAACTGCTTGTGCTGCACAGAGAAACAGCAGTGGTGTGGTCTATCTCACTGGCCTAAGAAAAGACAAACGAGGAAGAAACTGCATAAGTTGTCTCATTCTGGGACACGTGTAACCATGACTGGAAGAGAACGAGAGATATGGCTTGTGACGCATTATAGGTAGTTATACATGACGACTCGTGGAAACCCTCGAGTACGGAAGCCGGAACGGTTCAAGTGCGCACGCAGCGAAAGTGCTGCCACACAGCGTATGTTCAGCACATTTCACATGTGTTATGTGCCCACACAGCGCACGTTCGCAGAAAGCTTCAGAAAAAAAAAATTAAATTAATCTTTGTAGGTTAGATTTTTTTTACCACGTTTTCATAGACGTAGGAAAGTGTTCTGTTTATACCCTTTGTGTAACGTATGGCTGAAAAGAAAAGGTAATTTAATTAGCATTAAATATTAAATAATAATTAAGAAAGAAAAAGAAAATTGACGTAATGTTAAAATCAGCAGGTGTTCATAATGTCGGACTTCATAGAAGTTATCGATGAACAGACAGGTCTGTCTATTCATTTTCCTGTAGAGGACAATAAAATAGCGCTAGACAGCGTTCAATCATACTTTCCAAATGCTATAGGATTAACCTATGCAAGAGGAAAATCCAAATTTATCATTCTGATTAGAAATTAGAAACTGGAGTTGATTCCGGAGATTAAAACTTATCACATCTTTTATGGCCCTGATTTTAAATTGAAACCCAAAGTTGATGAAAAAAAGAAAAGAAAGTATGACTCAACTGTAATTGAAATCATAGAGCGCCATAAGAACAAATCTGGTAAAATGAGTTCTACGAGCATCAATCCTCAGGTATTTCTTTAAATAATTTATTTTTGATATGAAATTAATTATTTTTTATAAAAGTTAATTACATTATAGTATTACAAAAATATATCCTACATATAAATATTACCTTACAGGATACCAGCAAAATTTGTATTAAAAAAGAATTGTACATAGGTTGGAAAAACTTTGAAAAAGAAAAATACTACCAGAAAAACTCTGGAGGCTGCAAAAGAATTTTAATAGACTGTAATGCCAAATACACGTATGATCAGATAGCAGATATTTGCGCATCAGAAATGATGGATGGTTTCAAAAATGCATATTTTGATCGAACTCGGTCAATATTACAGTTGGGAACTTTCAACAATGTAATTTTTGAAAAATTTACTAATGAACAGGACAAAGAATGTGATTTTTGGAGTTTTGCTTCAAAAATTCTAATGAAGAATAAGCAGTATAGATTATACTTGTACACAAAAGCATTAGATGCTACAGATTTAAGTAGTTTACGACTAAGTACGAAGCAACAAAGTTCATCTCTCAGTCTTCAGTCTGTCTTATCGATTAGCAATCATTCAAAGAGTGTTGAATGCAATCTACGTAAGCAATGTAATCAGATTCAACATAAATCCGGCAAGGAAAATGAAGCTATTAAAACAGATAATGCAAAAATTAGTAACAAATCAGTTGATTCTAGTAAACAACCAGATATTAATGATAAGATTATTAAAAACATATCAAAAGACTATTCATCAATAGATCTTAACAACGTAGAAATAGTTCAGCCCGAAGAGATTAATTTTGTTCATTACTCCCTAATAGGAGAGGGTGGATACGGTATTGTGAAAAAAGCTGTGTGGCGCCATACAGAAGTAGCAGTCAAAAGTATAAGAACAACTTTTGATGCTAAGTATGCTTACAGAGAAATTCTTATAATGACAAAAATTCGCCATCCAAATATCATAATGATAATGGCTTACGCCATTGAATTTGGAAAATTCCATATAATTATGGAGTATTTTAAAGACAGTATTAACTTAAGAGAATTAATATTTAATGAAAAATTTGCGAGTAAATTCAATATATCTGAAGGAGATAAATTTCATATTTGTAAACAAATCTGTGTTGCTGTTGCTTTTTTGCACGATTGTAAACCACAGATAGTTCATAAGGACATAAAACCTGAAAATATTTTAATTAACGGTGACTTGGTCATCAAATTGTGTGATTTAGGAATAAGTAAATTGAAAGAAATGCCGTCAGCATTGATGACTACAGCAGGTAGTAAAACTAGAGGAACTCCAATATATATGAGTCCGGAAGTTCTAGTTGAAAACAAACCTGGTAGTGCTGAATCTGATATATGGGCTTTAGCCTGCGTCCTCAAAGAATTGTTCTCTGAGGAAATCACGTGGCCAAAATGTTATGAACGAGATATTTTCGAAGCTTATGAAAATAAAAAAGTACCTGATCTGTCTAAGGTTCCAGAATGTCTTCAAGTAGCGTTAAAAATGTGCTTTAATTACTCACCAAATGACAGATTAACTGCAGTAGAATTATTAAAAGCTGTGAACGAATATTTTTGTGATACATCTGATTCAGAATAATATTATTATATAAAAAGAAAAAATTCTTAGTTCAAAAATTGAAATAGATCATATTTGTTGCTTGAAAGCCAAAAAATAGATTAAATTTTATTAAATTAGTACGAATACAGTCATGTTATGTGATAAACTTATTACGGCTATAAATAACTTAAGTAAATTAAGTACATTAAATACATCAAGTATTACTCTAGATTTAATAGTTTCCTGAAATCATTAAATGTAATGAGAGAATACTATGTTTAATTGAAAAAAATGAGTCTGAATTGAAATCTAACATTTATGTATTACTTTAATTGTGAATTAAATAGTACTTTAATAATAAGAGGTAATATACATGTAAGAATAAAAAGCCAAAATACAAATCTATGTATGTACCAGTAAAGTTAATAATTTTTAGTTTTATTCATAATACTAAGCAGTTGAAATACAATATAATTTACGTGTTATGAAGGTTGTTCTTCAATGTATATTTCTAATTATGATAATAAAAAACTAAAACATGTTTGAAGTTATTTTAATTTGTCTTTATAGGGCTGTTGCTCGTATGACTTCATAAATCCTTTGTCGATGAAAAAAATCCTATATTCTGGGTATAAATGCATAAATGTAGTATTTACAATGAGCTTTGTTAATTTCTTATACTGTAAATATATTTTTTAAATGTAGATATAATTGTAAGGCTTCTTCTGGATTCTTTGGTTTTAATACTTCATCAATTGACAATTTCTCATGAACTTTCGTTTTGAAAGCAGGATCTACCAGTTGAGGTTTTGTAGTTATTGATTCTAATAAATCATCAACAATATTGATATCCACTTCTTGTTTGTGGTCAGTAGCGTTATATTGCTCTGGTAAATTATATAAAATGAATGGTTTTCCACAAACATTATTTTGAGCAGTTTGTTTTCTTATCCGATGCTCATTCCACAGTTTCGCTGTCATATACAGATCATTTTGAATTAATGGGCCAAAAGAATACTGTAGACACATTCGTTGTAAGTCACTGCCATCAAATAGATTTTCTTTTACCATGCATTTGAAAAATTGAATATAAAAATCAGCTGAGTGCTGTCTCATTCTACCCCAGTATGATTCTATACGTTGATTATGGACACTCCTGCCTTTAATATAACTGCTTTCTCCACAATATTCATCATTATGATCTTTGCGTAGACAAACTTGTAATGATTCTATCAGTATATTTTCTGTGCCCTTATCAGATCTTACAATACTAGGCAGATACTTATATTTTTTAATAGTTTTTAAAAAATAATACCCAATTACTTTGGGGTCATTATTGGTTGAAGCAACTTTCAGCCACAGAATGAATCTCGAATATCCATCAACGCAACCATGAATTGCAAATCCATACGGTTTCAGTTTGTCGTAACCATCCAAATGCCATGTATAATTAGGTCCTGGACTAAGGTACTGCCTACGACGTAATCTATTGCCAAATCTATTAGCCACACCTTCGGGATCAATTTCTTTTAAAAGTTCATACACAGTATCTCTCTTGACAATTAGATGATATTTCTTTTTTAATTTGTACCACAATGCTCTATAACCAAGGTTATATCCAGCTGAATATAATTCCTCAACTATTGCATTACAAATATCTTCTATATCACTTTCCTTAACAATTTTTTCTTCTTAATCCAAGATCATAAATTATTCTTTTCAAAGAACTAATTGATATCCTTGTATTGTGGTTTTTAGCTAACAGCTGGCAGATTATTATTTCATTAGATATTTCTATTTTCTTCTTCATTATTTACATTTTAATATATGTATAGACTACATGCACTTCTGCTCCAAAAAGTTTCTAATCTAACCTACAAAGATTCATGTAATTAAATATATTTAATTCTAACTTTACCATGCAATAAAATAATCTGCAAATTACCTTGTATAATCTATCTGT
Source organism: Philotrypesis tridentata (assembly GCA_018906965.1). Lineage (NCBI taxonomy): Eukaryota > Metazoa > Arthropoda > Insecta > Hymenoptera > Pteromalidae > Philotrypesis > Philotrypesis tridentata. Next base: position 660,838 of record JACCIB010000054.1, read on the forward strand.
TCATCTACAGCTTATAAGAAGTCCGAATATTATTTTATTTACCTACAAAGATTAATTTAATTTTTTTTTTTTTTGAGCTTTCTGCGGACGTGCGCTGTGTGGGCACATAACACATGTGAAACGTGCTAAACATGCGCTGTGTGGCAGCACTTTCGCTGCGTGCGCACTTGAACCGTTCCGGCTTCCGTACTCGAGTCACCTTTCTCTATTTACCACCTATAGCATGTTTTTTTTACTTTCAAGAGTTATGGGTTCATTATAGTTCTATACAATGAAATTTGGCCGAGCTCATGACGGCTATTAATCACACTATAATTTGATGTAGATTGTTTTTCAATGATTTATTGGAAATGTATGTTTTATGGATTAAAAATTATGACTTTTTGTTTTATTATATTATGTCGGAATATTGATAGTTTTAAAGATTTTAAAGATTTTCGCAAAAATTGAGTTTTTTTTTAAATTCAGAGTAGTCCATAGAATCTATAAAGCTTATTGCGATTAAAAGCAGGTATATATTTATAATTTGTTTTAAAAATGTTAGTATAAAATACACCAACTTTTATGGTGGTAACTAAGTCTTACATAAGAAAGTAAGAAATGATAAATACAATGTAAGAAAAGCAATTGTCACTTTTTGATGTAATAATTAACAGCGTACAAGGACCCCGCAGGAAATGAATAGGATTTTGGTTTCCGATCAATTTTCCTGAAATTTTGATATCTGTAGATTAAGATTTTCTGAATCAAAGTCTTCATAGGCGCAAATCCGAGAAATCAACCAATTCTTGCGTTTCCAATAAATTTCAAATCGATTTCAATCAGACTGATCAAGGATGATTTATAAAAATTTAAATAAAAAGAGACTGTTAAAAAAATCGAAACTTATGCAATTTTCTATTCCTCTTTTCAAAAGTACCCTCGAATGCTCGTTTTTTTTCGCTTAATGACCTGTAATGCTGAGCAAAAGCTTGTCGATTGATACAGACACGCTAAATAAAAAAATTACAAAAGGACCGACGATGAACTTACATCTAACTTACCTCTAACTGTGGAGATATTTGATGCACAAGGGTTATTCCTTACCGAGTTGAGAGTTGTTCAATTAATTGGTTCAATTAAGGAGCTACGACAGTGTTAAAATTATGAAAATATCGATTTCCTTTTATTGACTTTTTTCACAGTTAATAGTCCATAGAATATGGTCCTCAAAGCCGTTTTTTGATAAAAAAATTTGCCTCAGAGATACAGATAAAAAACTGATAAATATTTTTCTAGGAAATTTTTGAAAAATCATGAATTTTAAATATTTTAATTAGACCAAACGTGTGGAAAAAATTGTTCTACTACGCTTCCAATAGAGTAATTTCATGAGAAATCTTACTGAAAATACTAAACAAAAACCATTTTACAAAACCGTTTTCTCTCAAAAATTATTGATCTATTTCTGTAAAATATTAATTTTTCTATGTATGCAGATGTTATGTGATTAATAAGCTCAATGTGTTCAAGTAAAAGCATCCAACAAATTTGAATTTGCCATCCAACATGTCGCACCTCACGACTCACAGTTGCGGGTCGGGAATGTAGATTACTATGCGATAGAGTGTAGTAGAATTTTACGTGAAGCAGTCAAACAGCTGTTTCTCATCTAATCTTTAAGACAGTAGATCAGTGCAGTTTGTCTGCTAGCTGGTGCTGCTAGTCAATGGTATTTTTAAGTACAACAATTTCTACAGAGTACGTCAATTATTCAGATAAGTATTGGAAACTAATAAGTAATAATTTCGACGTAAAGCGCTTTCCTTTGTTTGTTTATTTTTTACTTTTAGGTATATTTGTTTGTTTATTTTTTACTTTAGGAATACAGCAAGATGGGACTGTTATATTGACCATATGGAGTGGTATTTTTCATGCTTTCTGACAATTTGAAGTGTATTTAATAATGGTAATTATTACAAATAACTGTAATCATGAGTTTAACTTGATTATGAGTTGGTAACGATACTTTTGATTATATTCCTAGCTTCTAATTACTATTAACAAACATCATGATGTACCCGTACCACCAAATATACTTAATTGTATGTATATTTGAGTACCAAAAGCAAATCAAGGTATGTCAGATAGTTTCTGTAAGTATAGATGAGTTTATTTGTATGATTTACATCATAAACTTTAAATGCCTTTTACTCAGATTTAGTTTTTTCATGATTCTTGTGTACTTGCCGCAGCTGTCTGCAGGAACCGTACCATCAATCCTGATGAACCAGATTGGAAAATCTTCCTTATGAGTCTTGTCACAAACTAAGTGTATACAAACTAAGGAAGGAGCAGAATTGGCAAAAGTAAGTTGAAAGTGAATGTTATGTATGTTTGCACATGTAACATAGACTATAATCGACAAGTAGTCAAAACAAATGGAAATCATGATTTTTGGTAAGTAAATACCTTTAATTGTTTTGAAATATTACACTCACTTAATGCACATTTCTAATGCATGAAAGTGGTTGTTAAAGGAAAAATATAGGTTTTGGAGCACTTATGAATACATTAATTATTTACAATACTAATAATTTTTTATTCAGGATTTAACCCTGTCATAACCCCTTAATGTTGATCAAAAAAATGTTGATTAATGCAAAATCGATTTGTAAAGAAAATAAGTTGTTTCAGTGGTAATGGATGGAGGAAAATCAGCAACAGCATCATGTCACTCTTAATAATCAATGAACTGGGAAAGAAATGAATGTGAATCCATAAAGAGAAAGTATCGAAAATTCTCTAAAACGGAACTGAAAAAAATACGAAAATGGATGTAGAAGCCACTTGAATTACCATTAAAACAATAAAATTCGAGACTTCATCGGCGACAAATGCAGTAATAAGAGTATGAATATAAGTTTAATTAATATGAATCCTGATTTTTAATATTTTAATAGAAATACTTTTTATATCTCTGTATCATGGTTTAAAAATTACTTCATTTTTCACGCATTACCCAAAAATACCACCTAAAAATCCTATATATCTCACATATGTGTATAAACATGAATACATCTCTTTTTTACTCACAGAAACAAAATGTTTTCAAGATGCATAAAGTGTTTAATAGTTATATTTAAAGATGTCTACAAAAATATAATTTATATTTACGAATTCGATATAAGACAGAATCCTGAAATATGCCATTGTGTTCGTTGCGGATTAATTCATGCGATGTTTCCATGAACTCTTCCCTCGATTTTGACAGTAATAGGTTCGGCAGGTTTAAGCAATATGTCATACTCGAGTTTAATGTCCTTTATAGGCAGAACATTATCTTTCTTGATCACGTAGTTGCATAAGAGCGTCGCTAGCATGGTTTTCATAGCCATCATTGCGTATCTCATACCTATAACAGAACACAGGCAACATTTAAGATAATTTCTGTCATTCATCGCGCGTCACTGTAGACTACAATTTATTCTCTAACTATATATTTCAGTGCAAATTTTTGTAATTTTCTTACCAATACAGTTCCTTGGCCCAGCACTGAAGGGTATATAGGTATAAGGATGCCTCTTTGCGCATTCTTCTGGTAGAAATCGATCTGGATTGAAAGTCAAAGGATCAGTCCAATATGCCTCGCTTCGATGTACCTTCATAATTCCAAGAACAACGGAGCTTCCTTTCGTCAAAGTATGCGTTCCTATAATTCAATTTTTAGCTAATTTAGTTGTTGTATATTTTGATTTTTATTGTAAATTATTCAGTTTATTGTTACTTGTGTGTACCTATATTTAGATCATCAGTAACACGTCTCACAAGTAATGGTCCAATTGGAAATAACCTCATTGTTTCTTTGATAACTCGCTCTAGGTATTGCATACGATTCAGATCCTCGTGTTTGACTAAAACACTACTTGGATCTTGTGCACCATATATTTCACATATTTCATCGAAGACTTTCTCCTGAAAATGTTATAAACCTCTGTTATAACACATAATTCTTGAGATACTCTATAATTAGGAATGTTATTAAGGTTTGAAAGTCAATTAAAAATTCAAATTTATTATCGTTCTAGCATATAGCAGACGAAAAATTTGTTCCTATAACTATTATGAATGAAATAAAATTACGATAAGAAATTTTTTCCTCCTTTATGTTATTATCATTTTTTTCGAATTTCAGGGTCTACTAAACTACTTGAATAATGAAAATACTTGAATTAATGTATTAAATATTATACGATTTGAGGTTCTTTGTCATAGTTAACTTTACTCTTATTTATGCACAAAAATGAGTTGCTTTTTCCTCTGCAATGTTATAACGCGAAATTTTGATTCTCAGATATTACTTGAATGTCTGGATGGCTAGCCAGCATTAAAATAACGAAGCCCATAATTGTAGACGTTGTATCGTATCCCTGCAAAAATTGAAATAAGTATCGGTAAATTCATATGCAAAGTTTTCAAACTGCAAAAAATTAGTTTGTAACCCCTATTTGATTTTATTTACCGTGACGATCATAGTATCGACCTCCTCTCGAAGTTCTTGCTCAGTTAACTTTGATCCTTCGTAAGACAACTCCATTAGCATATCCAGGAAAGCTTTTCTTTTATCACCAATTTCCGCTGTATATACGATAATAATAATAAGGATGATAATAATAATAATAATAATGATAATAATGATAATAATGATAATAATGTTTCTTAATCTGAGCCATTCTTGCGTTTATAATAAATTTCAAATTGATTTCAATCAGGCTGAAGATTCTCAATCAGGATGGAGATTATGATGATTTATAAAATTCAAATTTCAATAATGCAAAAATCAAAACTTACGTAATTTCTCATTAGTATTTTCAATAGCACTTTTTTTTCGCTTAATAATCTGCAACGCCAAAAAAAGTTTGTTTATTAATATAAAAAATTACAAAAGGACTAAGGATTAACTTACATCATCTGTCAAATCGTGGAGATATTTGATGCACTCGCGTTGGTCCTTACCGAGTTGAGTATTGTTAAAAATAATATCAGGATAAAGCCAGGGGCTGAAAACTCTTGTGCCAACTATTTCCATAATTCTGGAATAATATTTTTCAAGTTTAATAACATGTCAATATACTATTGTTCATACTTTTAACTTTTACCTTTCGGCTGATTTTACGAAGCGAGAATTGCTTTCAGTTTGAAGTTTGGACGGCAGGCCCATTGCAGTCTCTGTGAATCGTTTTCAATAAAGTGTACCGTTTTTAATAAAGAAGACTTATACATTCAAATTTTTAACAAAATTTATTTATAACTCTAGATTACACAAAAAAATAATTAACTGTTAAATACGTGTGTTCGAGTATTGCGTAAACGTAGCTCAATATATCGCGAATTATTAATAAACCTCATTTTGCACTCGTTATATACATCGCTTAGGAAAATTGGTGATATGTCTATTACAGTGCGTGTGTGTGCGCGCACGCGTATGTGTGTGTGAATAAATAGACTTCTTACCGCAAATCATGTCAAGACTGCAGAGAGAAGTATAAAGAGAAATATCGAATTCCCCGCCATTAAGTTCACTGTCCATCTGTTTTACCATAATTTCTGATTGTGCAGAGAAAACCTCGACAAAAGATTCCAGAATTCGTAAATTAAACGTCGGCGTAATCAGCTTTCGGTGAATTTTCCATTTTGAAGCTAGAAAACGTTGCATGAAACTTCTTTGAATTAAACAAGTATTTTTCGTTGTATAGACTTAATGAGTTTTATTCATGCTGTAAGTAATACATAGTTCAAATGCATGTAGGTATTCATTAAATTGAATACTGTTCTACTATCTTCGTAATAGCAAAATATCTTTTTAAAATAATTCAATTGAATTTTTAAACGTGGAGAAGTCTTTACTAATCAAATTATAATACATTCCGTCATGCTTATACTCAATCATGAAAAATGTACCCTTGTACACTCTTAGATTTTTAGAGTGATCTATTCACTCGAAGGTAGAGTGAATCCGCAATCGTGTGAATTTCACTCTAAACGAGTGTTGATAATTACTCTATCAGAGCTAAATTCAAAATTTAGAGTTAATTTGATTCACTCTGGAACTTCCGAGTAATACGTTCACTTTGAGAATATGGATTTCTTTGCTCTACGTTAGAGTGAATAGTCAAAGAGACTAAAAACTGAAGTGAAAGTGAAACTTATATCTATAAGAGTGAATTTTTTATTCCGTATGATGAAGTGCAATGACAATCCCTTTATTAATTACATATCACTTGAAGTAGGAGTAAATTACAACTCTTATTTTGAGTGAAATAAAAAATAAGTTTCAAAGCTACGTTCAATTAACATCGCTCATCTAGAGTGAATAATCTTTCGTCTTATAGGGAAATGGTATAAATACATAAAATTAAATATTTTAAATGAATTAATCAAATAGTTATGGCAGTGGGGCCTCTATAAAATTGATAATAATTTTATATTGACAGACTAGAATCAAATATATTGACTTCAGACTTTATAGATGAATTTACTAAAAGTTTAGTTCTCGATTTAATACAAATAGATCTGTGCTCCGCTTGCAGATCTTTACTGCTATAATATTAGATTATGCATGAGCAAAAATCAAATGATATGGTCGAAGTATATAGCGTCTTGTGACAGTCATCAAAGTGAAAAAACTTGTATTCATCCTTCACACTTATAATTTCAATATAAAATAAAATGCACAATCAGAATTAGATTATAGATATAAACTTCGATATAAAATAAATGTATTGCTGTGGGTATGTGTGTGGGTGTGTGTATGTATATGTAAGTGGATATGGGGATTTATGAATGTATATTGGCGTGTTTACGCGGATGTGTGTCGGTGTGAGTGTATGTATGGATGTAGGTAAGTGCGTCTGTGTGGGTGTGGCTATATATGTATGTGCATGTGTGTGTGTGTGTGTCAATATGTGGGTATAGTGAGGGGTATAGGTAAATATGTGGATATGGGTGTGTGCGTTTATGTGTATGTGTGCGTCTGAGTATGAGTGGGAGTGGGTTTGTTTGTGCACGTATGAATATGTGTGAGTATGTGCGTCGGAGCCTGTGTGGAACATGCCGTGTGTGTGCGTTGAGTACGTACGTACGTGTGCATGTGTGTGTGTGCGTGCGTGCATCGCACTATATGTAGATGTGTGCATTCGAGCATGTTTATGTGTGCATGTGTGCCTATGCGTTCATGAGTCTGTGTGCGTACCAGCACGTGCGTATGTATATGAGTCATTCTACGGGATACTGGAAACTTCTGGGGGCCTAGACTACCGAAAAATTTTGGGTAGGGCACACTTACCAGACCTATTTTTTCTGATTTCTGGGACCCCTCCGAATAAGAAACCGTGCGAGTTGCATCATTATCGGTTGCCATCCGGGTTTCCGATCGAAAAAACGCAAAAATGTTCATACATTTTCTTTTGCATTTTTACTGTCGAGAGTATTATTTTTGTACTGTGAATCCTATGGGACTTGGCGCTATACTTTATATATACAGAACGAAAGTGCAGCTCAAGAGCTTTAAATCGAGCCGAAAATTTTTAAAATCGGACGTTCCGGTCACGAGTTACGCACGCTTCGATACTGCTAACTCCTTATAGGGCTCTCGCGAAACTGATCGATTTTCACTTTTTTTTCAAATCCTCGAAATTTTGATCCAGTGACTCGATTTTTAAGTTTAATAGCTTAAGGGGTTATGACAGTGTTAAAATTTTGAAAATATCCATTTTTTTATTCACTTTTTTCATAGCTAATAGTGTGTAGAATATGGTCCTGAAAGTCGTTTTTGGCTAAAAAATTTTTCCTCGAAGATATCAACAAAAAACTAACAAATCTGTTTCAAGTAAATTTTTGAAAAATCGTGATTTTTAAATATTTTAATTAGGCCAAACTTGTGGAAAGGATTGTTCTAACCCACTTTTTACAGAGTAATTTCATGAGAAATCTTACTGAAAATATGACTTAAAAACCGTTTTACAAACTGTTTTTTTCTCAAGAGTTATTAATTTATTTCCATAAAATAAATAAAATCTGTAAAATTAATTTTTCTATGTGTGATTTTATGTTACTAAACTCAATGTGTTAAAGTAAAGGCATTCAACAAATTTGAATTTGCCACTCGAATAGGTTGTGCCTCACAGCGTCTGGTCGAGAATGAAGATTTCTGTTTGATCGGTATAATAGAATTTTCTGTAAAGCAGCAGAAAGCAGCCAAACAGCTGTTTTGCATCCAAGATACTAGATCAGTGCAGTTAGTCTGCTAGCTGCTGTAGCAATGCTTATAACCTTAGTAGTATTGCAAAAGTGCAAGAGCTTCTGCAGAGTAGAAAAATTATTCAGATAAGTATTGGAAACTAATTAGTAATAACAGTGTTCACAATGAGCTTTTTCTTTGTTGGTTTATTTTTTGCTTTTAGGTATACGGGTGCAAGCCAGCAAAATGGGAGCTTATATTGACTGCCTGAAGTATTATTTTGCATACTTTTTAAGAACTTGAAGTGTATTTAATAATGGTAAGTATTGTATGCAACTGTAATTCATAAACATAACTTGATTATGAATAGCTAACGATAATTTTTATTTTATTTTCAGCTTCTAAATGCTATTATCACACAGCATGACAAGCGCGTACCATCAAATATACTTTATTGTATGTATATTTGAGTACCAAAAGCAAATCAAGGTATGCCAGATATTTTCTGTAAGTATAGCTGAGTTCATTTGTATGATTTACATTATAAACTTTAAATGCCTTTTACTCAAATTTAGTTTTTTCATGCTTTTGATGTACTTGCCGCAGCTTTCTGAAGGAACCGTAACATCAATCCGGATGAACCAAAGTGGAAAACCTTCCTAATGAGTACGGTCACAAACTGAGTGGAGCAGAATTGGCAAAAATAAGTTCAAAGTGAATGTTACGTATGTTTACATATGTAACATTCACTATAATTATTAATATTGTCAATATATGTTTAATTAATTATATTAATTTTGTGTTTTTCAGGAATCTGTTCCACTTAGTCTGAGACCAGACTCATAATGAAGATTTGGCACTTTGATTCAACAGGATTGATGGTACGGTTCCATCAGAAACATGCGGCAAGTAAATAAAAGTGATGAAAATCATGATTTTGGGTAAGCAAATACCTTTAATTGTTTTTAAATGTTACACTCACTTTATGCATATTATTTATGTATAAAAGTGATGTATATAATACTTGTATTTGAAAGCAGAAATATAGTTTTTAGAGCACCTATATATCTATTAATTTTTTACAACACTAACAATTTTTCTTTTTTTTCAGGTTTTAACACTGTCATAACCCCTTAAATTAAAGCTCTTTTCCTCAACTTTACGATTTTTAGGTGCAAAATTGATTTTTCTTATCTATTGAGCTATATATATGCGTTCAGAAAACCAATCCGCTTTAGAAGCATATATATAGATCAACAGATAAAAAAATTCAAATTTAGACCTAAAAACCAAAAAGTAGAGGAATAGAACTTTGAGCTATCAAACGTTAAAATCGAAGTATTGGATCGACAGTAATAGGGATTTGTAGAAAGGGAAATATATCTGGTTTTTGGAGAAATTGAGCTATTTCGTGAAAGTCAAACCAAACGACTTTTTTCAAATGATCATAAATTTTGATCGAGTGATTAGATTTTGATGTTTAATAGCTTAAATTAAAGCTATTTTCCTCAACTTTTTGAATTTTAAGTCAAAATTTAAATTTGATATATAGTGAGTTATATATATGCTTTCAAAGAACCCATCGGCTTTAGAAGCATATATATAGCTCACTCCAAAAAAATATTTGTATCAACAAAAAAGCTGAGAAAATAGCTTTAATTTAAGCTTTTAACGTCAAAATCGAATCATTCCATCAAAATTTATGACCATTTGAGAAAAGTGCTTTGGATTGACTTTCACCAAATAGCTCGATTTTTCCAAAAACCAGACATTTTTCCCTTTCGTGAAATCCCTATTACTGTCGATCCAATGCTTCGATTTTAACGTTTGATAGCTCAAATTAAAGCTCTTTTCCTCTACTTTTTGGTTTTTAGGTCTAAATTTAAATTTTTTTTATCTGTTGATCTATATATATGCTTCTAAAGTGGATTGGTTTTCTGAACGCATATATACAGCTCAATAGATAAGAAAAATCAATTTTGCACCTAAAAATCGTAATGTTGAGGAAAAGAACTTTCATTTAAGCTATTAAACCTTAAAATCGAGTCACTGGATCAAAAGTTTCGAAGATTTGAAAAAAAAAGTGAAAATCGATTAGTTTCGGGAGAGCCCTATAAAGAGTTAGCAGTATTGAAGCGTGCGTAACTCGTGATCGGAAAATCGGATTTTAAAAATTTTAGGCTCGATTCAAAGCTCTTGAGCTGCACATTCGTCCTGGATATATAAAGTATAGCGCCAAGTCCCATAGGATTCACAGTACAAAAATAATACTCTCGACAGTAAAAATGCAAAAGAAAATGTATGAACATTTTTGCATTTTTTCGATCGGAAACCCGGGTGGCAACCGATAATGATGCAACTCGCACAGTTTCTTATTCGGAGGGGTCCCAGAAATCAGAAAAAATAAGTCTGGTAAGTGTGCCCTACCCAAAATTTTTCGGTAGTTCAGGCCCCCAGAAGTTTCCAGTATCCCGTGGACTGACTCATATGTGAATTCGTAAAGTGATTCTATCATTGAGTGCTCATTTCACCTTTTCTAGAGTGAAAATTGGCACATTATAGGCTCCAATTTTTATTCCAAGTAGTTAAAAATTCACTCCAAATAATGTGATTATTAACTCATTTGGAGTGAATTTCTATACTTCTTAGAGTGGTAGTTAAGAGTATTTAGAGTGTCAACTTTTCACTCGACGAAAGGTGATATAAACACTCGACGATAGTATGAAGTATCACTCTAAACGGGATGGACAATTTCCCATTAATTTTCGGAGTGAAAATTAACTCTATTAGAGTAATTTTCACACTAAAAACCTAAGAATGTACGAAGTTTTCTTTCCCAAGTACGAAAATATTACCTTAAAAAATCGTCAAATGGTTATTTATAATGAATAACTAAACAAATGCATTTTCTACCTCCTAATATTACAGTAATCATCATTGTTTATGTTCAATAACTGCACAACTCATGCATACATATACTACTCGTAAGTGAAACAGCGCACAGCATCCCCATACAAAAAAATCGTAACCGCATATTTTGAAACATTTGAAGACTGTATGTAATGTATACGCAATGACCATATGTTGGCTGAGGCTTTGCGTATATGTCGAGGCTGGTCGAGAGACATAGACATTAGACATCCGCTTTCAACTTTCAACTATACGTCAAATTTCTATATAATTCAAAGTTTATATCTATAATCTAATTCTGATTACGCATTTTACTTTATATTGAAAATTATGTGTGAGAATATTTTATTTTTATGTGATAAACGAGAAAAAGGATGAATACAAATTTTTCAGTTTGGTGACTGTCACGTCATATGTACACTTCGGCCAGATGATTCGATTATTGGTCATAAATGACCTAATATAACAGCAGAAGTGATCTGCATGCAAACAGAACGCAGGTCTTTTTGTAACAAATTGAGAAAAAGACTTTTAGTAAACTCATATGTAAAGTCCGAGTCTCTCTCTCTATATATATATATATATTTATTTATTTTTAATTCAGTCAGTTAATATTAAATTTTTTATAAATTTTATTTTATTTTTTTAAAATATTATGCACAGTAGTATCGACAATTGATTCATCGTAACTCTTCATGTATAGAGGTAGTTACCAATACTTGTATGAAATTCGATAAAGACATAAGCTATACTTTTAATAAAAATTTTTATTAGTCTAAAATTATTTATTTTGATTAATTAATTTTTTCTAAAATATTTGAAATAACTTTCTAATTTAGTTCTTTAACCCTTCTTTTTACTATCTTCAACTGATTTTCTGAATATGAAATTAACATTTAAAAAAATCGGTAATAAACGTTTCCGACGTAAAATACATATTAACATAATTTAACATAACATATTAAAATACATATTAACAAGCTATAATTATTTAAATAATAAAAAATATAACGTTTAGAAATTGCTCGAGCGCGAGCAAAAAAAAAGAAGAAAAAGAGAATTGTGTTTTCTACATTGTGGTGCACTAGCAGGATAAGCTCTTACCTGGTGCAGTAAATAGTCCAGTGCCAAGCCAAGGATTAATGAATTTATAAAGATCATCCTTTTCCATCGTTCTTGAACTCAGAAAAACTGTCTGTAAAAGAAATTAGGCGATTATTATTTTGCGATAAATGCGTTGGAATTCATAAACAACGGGCTATTCGTATATTTCATTGAAAACTTAAAGTATTAGTCAAATACTCGCTGAACTTGTGTTCGCGAAAATATGTTGTTATGCATAGTTGCAAGTAAAAAACTAAATAATCTTACATGATCTAAAAAAAGGAAAGTTAAAAATAAAGGTGAAAGCTATAATTATATCACCATCTTCACTTTTGTATCGATCGTCCATATGAAAATATTACAATCACGTTTCAATCATCACGTTTAAAATATTCACAATCCAATTCCAATTCAATGCAAACATTCTAGACGCACGCAATACCTTGAGCTGGTCGGGGTCGTAAATAGTATAGAATAATCTAGGGCCCAACCAGATGCGGAAAGGTGAAGAGTAGGTATCAAGAAGCACATGTACCTTCTTGAGTATATCTGCGAATGTTTCGAAAAAAATAAACAATTCATCTTATTGACAGATTCAAGGAATAAGTTCGAAAAAATTAAATTTTTAAAAATGTTTAAAATGTTTTTTTAATTTTTGAAATTTTAGAATATTTCTTGGTCGGGACGAGAAAAAGCTTTTTCATTTCTGATATTTGTAAACGAAGCTTTATAAAAATTATAATAATTTTCTACATTTATCCAAGCTTAATTCTCTTACTTTCGGTATTTAATCCCACGAACATATTAGCATTTCCGATCAATGGTAAAGTTGGAGGTCCTGGAAATTTCGCTGACTCACGATAGAGTCGGAATTGCCGTAGGTAGTGGTAAATGACGAATGCAATCGTCGTGGTTAATAAGGCCACTGCCAACAGGGTGGATATCGTTAAACTCATATTTTAGGAATCTGAAAGAAATCGTCGTGGATTTGAAATAATTTTAAATAGTTTTAATTTAAAGAAGTTTAGTCAGGAAAATTTAAAAATGATTGGTCGGGTTCAATAATTTTTCAAGAATTACAATGTAGGTTGAAGTTATACTTTTACTTGAAGTATTTTATGTTTTAATAGTATAAATGCTATTCTATTTTAAAGCCAACTTTATAATCTTTTTGTTTGCAGTAAACGAACATTGTTAATTATATTTTTTATTTACAAAATTATAACGTGATAAGAAATAATAATTTAACAATCAGAAATTAGTAGTCAAAACAAAATACCCTCGAAATAATATTATACTATTAGAAATCAGAAATTACTTATACAAACAGTGCAGTCAACAAAATGACAAATGCCAGAAAAGAGTGTAGATCAGATCGATCCTCTTCCGTTGACTCGCGACGGTGAACTGTGCAGAAGTTTCCCTAATAAATTAATAAATAACGTATATATACTTTTATGCACTCACTTGAAATGCAATAGGACTATACGGAACTTCAATATGGAAAACTGGATATAAAAGCTCAAATAAAAAACCAATCAAACAAAAAACACCTACTCACTTTTTTCGCGTTGAACAAGACATAATTGATTCATACTCTTTGATGACATTTATATACTAGTTTCCATTTCAATACATATCGAAGTAAAAAAAATTGGACAAAGTTGCTAACGAGAGTTAGTGACGTATGATTTCTTAGTAATCTATATGTTAGTTGTTAGTTGACTTATCACTTTCCTTGCAATAATAAAATCTTTTAAAATAGTAATGCAATGCCAGAAAGGCTAAATGAGAAAACTAGTATTTATGTAGAGCGTATTGTCTGAAACGTATGAAAATTGCAAGATTAATGATTGAGTAATATTATTATCTTAGTATGGTTTTGGGGACTTGACAAATACACAAAAAATCATAATTTTTAATAATGAATAATTTAACTAATAATTAGATTTTGTAAATCACTATTTATTATTGAAATAAAATTTTATTTAAAATAATACTTATCATTATTTAAAATTATTCACCCATGCAATATATTATACTTAAGAATGTGAGTTATTCGATTTTTCATAGAATGTTATACGATATTCCTGGAACCTTTGTTTTTTTTTATCAAAGAATTAAATAATTCCAAATATGAATTAATGAAATCGAATGTTTTCAACTCAACTTAAAAAATTTAAGTAAAAAAACTTAAGTAACGAATTTGAGCGATTTTTAACTCGAAAACGAAATAAAATGAGGACAATAGTACTAAGAATACTTTTTTTCTTAAATTTTTTTAAAATTTAACAGTATTTTTTTAAGGGCTTTACAAAATTTATTACTAATTAAATTATTAATTTCTAAAAATTATAATTTTTTATATATTTTTCAAACCCACAAATCCATGCCACAGCACACCCCAAGCTTCTGTGATTTTGAAATAAGGTATAGTATGAGTAAGTAATTTTGAATAATCATAAGAACTATTTTATAGATCATTTTATTTAAATAATTAATAGTGTTTTATAAAATTTGTTATTAAAAATTTTCAAGATTTCATATATTTTAGAATAACCCAAAACCCTAATACAACGTATGAGGATTTTGTATTAGACTTAAGTACGATATATTACATAAATAAAATTATTTTAAATGAATACTAATACTATACAGTACACATATACAATATTATATTTGTTTAGTGAGCAATTTTGACTAGAAACAAGAGTTTTATTTGGACCATAGAAGTCCTCCAATAATTATGAATACAATTCCGACCATTTGTCATTCTAAAATATAATTTATTATATAAGCTCCTAAACAAATAACTAAACAAAACACCTTATAATCATATATATATGTATATATATATATACTTATTACGTTATAATTTTTTAAATAAAAAAATATAATTGACAACTAGCAAAGATCGCTCGCTTGGCTCGCGATACACAGTCCAATTTGCAACCAATAGTGAACGATACATCTTCATAAAACAATATACATATCTTATCTAAAACAAAGAATTCAATATTTGATAAAAGCTAAAAATATTAAAAATATTACAATTAAAAAAAGGAATATATATATATATATATATATATATATATAATGGAAATCGATAAAACTTCTTATTAATTTATAAATTAGTTAAATTTTTTATATTTTCAAATTTTTCAACAATTTTTTTAATAAATAAATATTAAGTTAATTCCTTTTTTTTTAATTGTAATATTTTTAATATTTTTATCTTTTATAAAATATTGAATTCTTTGTTTTAGATAAGATATGTATATTGTTTTATGAAGATTTATCGTTCACTATTGGTTGCAAATTGGACTGTGTATCGCGAGCCAAGCGAGCGATCTTTGCTGTTGTTAATTATATTTTTTATTTAAAAAATTATAACGTAATAAGAAATAATAATTTAATAATCAGAAATAAGTAGTCAAAAAAAAACCTCTAAATAATATTATACTATTAGAAATCAGAACTTACTTATACAAACAGTGCAATCAACAAAATGACAAATCACAGAAAGGAGGGTAGGTTAGATCGTTCCTCTTCCGTTGACTCGCGACGGTGAACTGTGCGAGAGGTTTCCTAAGTACTATTAAGGGGACTGAACACCTTTAAAACTTGAAAAAATCGATTTTTTTTTTATGATTTGTTTTGATAGGAAATTTACCATAGAATATGCTCTCGAAAGCCGTTTTTCAAAAAAAAATTTTCCCGCAAAATTATAAGTAAAATACTGAATAAATATTTTGACTGGTTTCTCGCAAAATTGCGTAATTAAAATTATTTATTCAATATATCGAAAAGTTTCATTTTTTTTTTAATAAATCCAGTCAGAACTACATATTTTATTGTAATTGTAAAAAGCAGTATTTTTATAACTATATATGTATATATATATACATACCTCGTATTACAGGAACGTTTAACTTTTTCCTCGCATATGAATTTATTTATGCGCGAATGTGTGTATATTCGCGCGCGCATGTGTGTGTGTGTGTATCACTCACATACACACATACGCTCTTAAACATACATACGTATTTCGTAAATTATTTTATAACAATAAGTGATGATTTTTTTTTCATTCTGAGTTTCATGAAACTATATAGTCATTAGGTGAAATTCAAATACGCGCGCTCTTCGCAACAGTCTAGGCGGCGATTCTGTAACCAAAACGTGACGACCACTGTGACGAAAATATTTGAACTCCCCATTTACCGACCATGTATACCATATCCTGTTTTATAAAGTACGTAAAGGTTAGAATCAGTGTGCTTTCAAATCTGCTTTACCATAGCTTTCAAATATTTGAAAGTTCTTAAATATAAGAATTTTTTGCACAGTGTAAACATAGTTAAATTTAGTTATTTGTTTATTTACCATTTTTTCAGTAGTATTTATTTACCATTTTTTTTCTACTTAAGTTATTTTTATTTTAACTTTTTAAAGTGGAAAGTTCAGAGTAGTTGTAAGAAATTTTAGTTAGTTTAGCTTTTAGTTTAGATTAGTTAGTTATAACAATGAGTGATAACAAGGGCAGATTGCCTAACATTCATTTAGATAGGAAATACTCCTGGGGAAGAAGTAAAAGGCGACCAAGAACATTTACAGGAACTAGACCCAGTGACGCAGTAGACTCAACTGCACAACCAAGACTTTCGACATCTTCAAGAAAACTTGAAACTCCAGCAGCAGAAGGCCTCTCCGGAGTCAAGAATAGGATTATGTACATCAATATTCTATTTCCTGAACTCCAAAATGTGTTGTGTTGCAAACAATGTCATAGTGAAGTGCAGTTTTCTGAATCAACAGTGTTTGGATTAGGATTTAAAATTGAAGTGAAATGTGTTCGATGCAGAGAAGTCTCCAGCATCAATTCTAGCAAAAAAGTGGGTGAACGACAAGTCCAGGCCAACACCAGAGAAGCACGAGCTCTTAGGCTAAGAGCTCGACGGATGCAGGAAGATGACTCCTACGCTGCTGTTGGACATTGAGGAGTCAAAAGCAAAGGCTTGGCAAGGACTACGAAAAAAGATGAGTATTCTTCTCTATATTGGTTTAGCAGATTTTTATGGTTTTTGAAGTATTAATTTATTTCATTTTTTTCAGTGGATATTGCATTGACGCTAACTTGGAATTCTATTTTCCTTCCATCAAATCAAGTTGAAGACCTTAACAAAATAATTAGGTAAGAATAAATATACATTTTTTAGTATTAAATACAATAAATTAATTTAATATTACAATTCACAATTAATCATTTTTTGTTTACAGGTTCTCAGAGGCGTACTCAACACATTGGTATACATTCAGTGTACCATATAAATCCTGAAAGTGATGGTCTACCACCAAGGATCGGTGGAAAAATAGTTCCAAGAGATTTGGTAAGCAATAAATTAACTTATATTACAATATGCATCAATGAACTTTAAAGTCAATTTTCTCCAACTTTGGTTTTTCATGATTTCAGCTCACTGTCCGTAGGATTCCAGGTGACCATATGCTTCGATTGAGCTGAAATTTTTTGAGTATGCTCTATGTAAGTATAGTTTTCGTATGAACAGAGGGATTTTGATTTGAAAGCTTCAAATTTGTTTAATAAATAAAAATGTGGCATAAAAAATATTATAAATAAAAAAATTAACTTTTTTTTAATTAACATTTTTCTAAGTATTCAAATCAAAATCCCTCTGTTCATACAAAAACTACACTTATATAGAACATACTCACAAAATTTGAGCTCAATCGAAGGATATGGTCACCTGGAATCTTACGGATAGTGAAAATCAGTCTGCGGAGTGCCACTCCGGATAGATAGGTCCAAACTTGGATTTTAAGTGCTTAAATTGAAGGTAAGTGAACATACTATAAGTAAGAAAAGTTTGTCTAACATATTATTTAATTTTATACTAAATTTTTATAATTTTATGTTTCAGATTTTAAACGTGTTGGGTCCCCTTAATGAATTAATAAAAAGAGTATATATACTTTTATAGACTCACTTGAAATGTAATAGGACTATACGGAACTTCAATATGGAAAACTGGATATAAAAGCTCAAATACAAAAACAATCAAACAAAAAACACCTACTCACTTTTTTCGCGTTGATCAAGACATGATTGATTTATACTCTTTGATGACATTGCTAGACTAGTTTCGATTTTAATACATATCGAAGTAAAAAAAATTGGACAAAGTTGCTAACGAGAGAATTAGTGACGTATGATTTCTTAGTAATATATATGTTAGTTGTTAGTTGACTTATCACGTTCCTTGTAATAATAAAATCTTTTAAAATAGTAATGTAATGCCAGAAAGGCTAAATGAGAAAACTAGTATTTATGTAGACGTAGAGTGTATTGTCTGAAACGTATCAAAATTACAAGATTAATGATTAAGTGATATTAGTATCTTAGTATGGTTTTGGGGACTTGACAAATATACAAAAAATCACAATTTTTAATAATGAACAATTTAATTAATAATTAAATTTTGTAAAGCACTATTTATTATTTAAATAAAATTTTATTTAAAATAATACTTATCATTATTTAAAATTATTCACCCATGCAATATATTATACTTAAAAATGTGAGTTATTCGATTTTTCCCGCGTAAAAATGAAAGGTATCGGCAAGACATTGCAAATGTATTGGATATATCGATTGCTGATATATTGTCAATATATTGGAGTAACATTGTCCAATATATTGCCGAAATTTCGCAAAAGCTACACTTGCCAATACTTTGCAAATATATTGCCAATATTTCCTAAAAAAATAATAAATTGAACCTTTGGAATACCATTACCAATATATTGGATATATTAATCGCCAATGTATTGGAAATGTATTGGCATACAGTGCCCAATATATTGGTAAACTTTTGCCAATATTAGTATTGGCAATACTTGTGAAATATGTTTTACATATATATGATACATTTTGTTTAAAATAATGTAAATAATTTACTCAGATTACACAAAAATATTAATGTATTATATTTATTCTTGTTCCAATATATTAACAAGTTCACATAAGTAGTCTACATTATCACATTTCATGTGAAAAATAACATTTTTCAAACTCTTAATTTTTATGAATTTTTATGAATATGTTTACAGTCTTAAGCTGTCTAATAATGGCGTAATTTTTTCCTCGACGCTTGCATATTTCTTTACAATCGCAATTAGTCACTCTTATATACATTTGAACGCTTTCAAAACACAGCACAGATTTACTTGTATAAGAGACGAAATGGGATTCGGTTTTTTTATTTTTTTGCGTTATTACTGAAGTAAACAACAATTTATTTTTGTACACAATATTAAATGAAAATATATTTTTTCCCTATAAACAGTATTTCGATCGCAAGATTTCAACTTTGAAAACACTGAGTTTACAAGCTTTGCCATATGCATAGGTGGATGTCTCGATTTCTTTAAGAGTCATCTTTTTATTGTAAGATAATAAGATCTCGCAAAAATCATTAGCATATCTGTATTTTTTAAGCCATTCGTGTTTCAAAATGTACACCGTAGTATATATATTTAAGTTGAATATTATTTGTGATTCGGGTTTCTTACTGCTATGTACGAAAGACTTAATTTTTCCATTAAGATCTTCTAATGGAAAGCATGAGGTAGTCCACAAAGGCCCTAATCGACGTACTACCTCGACTAAATGGCTTAAGGGGTTATGACAGTGTTAAAACCTGAAAAAAAAGAAAAATTGTTAGTGTTGTAAAAAATTAATAGATATATAGGTGCTCTAAAAACTATATTTTTGCTTTCAAATACAAGTATTATACATCACTTTTATGCATAAATAATATGCATAAAGTGAGTGTAACATTTAAAAACAATTAAAGGTATTTGCTTACCAAAAATCATGATTTTCATCACTTTTATTTACTTGCCGCATGTTTCTGATGGAACCGTGCCATCAATCCCGTTGAATCAAAGTGCCAAATCTTCATTATGAGTCTGGTCTCAGACTAAGTGGAACAGATTCCTGAAAAACACAAAATTAATATAATTAATTAAACATATATTGACAATATTAATAATTATAGTGAATGTTACATATGTAAACATACGTAACATTCACTTTGAACTTATTTTTGCCAATTCTGCTCCACTCAGTTTGTGACCGTACTCATTAGGAAGGTTTTCCACTTTGGTTCATCCGGATTGATGTTACGGTTCCTTCAGAAAGCTGCGGCAAGTACATCAAAAGCATGAAAAAACTAAATTTGAGTAAAAGGCATTTAAAGTTTATAATGTAAATCATACAAATGAACTCAGCTATACTTACAGAAAATATCCGGCATACCTTGATTTGCTTTTGGTACTCAAATATACATACAATAAAGTATATTTGATGGTACGCGCTTGTCATGCTGTGTGATAATAGCATTTAGAAGCTGAAAATAAAATAAGAATTATCGTTAGCTATTCATAATCAAGTTATGTTTATGAATTACAGTTACATACAATACTTACCATTATTAAATACACTTCAAGTTCTTAAAAAGTATGCAAAATAATACTTCAGGCAGTCAATATAAGCTCCCATTTTGCTGGCTTGCACCCGTATACCTAAAAGCAAAAAATAAACCAACAAAGAAAAAGCTCATTATGAACACTGTTATTACTAATTAGTTTCCAATACTTATCTGAATAATTTTTCTACTCTGCAGAAGCTCTTGCACTTTTGCAACACCACTAAGGTTATAAGCATTGCTACAGCAGCTAGCAGACTAACTGCACTGATCTAGTGTCTTGGATGAAAAACAGCTGTTTGGCTGCTTTCTGCTGCTTTACAGAAAATTCTATTATACCGATCAAACAGAAATCTTCATTCTCGACCAGACGCTGTGAGGCACAAGCTATTCGAGTGGCAAATTCAAATTTGTTGAATGCCTTTACTTTAACACATTGAGTTTAGTAACACAAAATCACACATAGAAAAATTAATTTTACAGATTTTATTTATTTTATGGAAATAAATTAATAACTCTTGAGAAAAAAACGGTTTGTAAAACGGTTTTTAAGTCATATTTCAGTAAGATTTCTCATGAAATTACTCTGTAAAAAGTGGGTTAGAACAATCCTTTCCACAAGTTTGGCCTAATTAAAATATTTAAAAATCACGATTTTTCAAAAATTTACTTGAAACAGATTTGTTAGTTTTTTGTTAATATCTTCGAGGAAAATTTTTTTAGCCAAAAACGGCTTTCAGGACCATATTCTACAGACTATTAACTATGAAAAAAGTGAATAAAAAAAAATGGGTATTTTCAAAATTTTAACACTGTCATAACCCCTTAAACTATGTACATTACAACTTAGGTATTTTTCAGTGTATAACTCTGCAAATCTGCTCGAAAATTCGTAAATACATTTATTAGCTAAATCCAACATTTCTTCAGTAATTTTTGCTTGGCACAACGTATAAATAGCTAAAACTAAGTACATGTAATGATTAAAATAATTCTCAGGCAAAATGTTGTGTAAAATAGGCACGGAATAATACAAAAACCAATTTTTGAGTTCAGAAGATCCCCAATATTTGAAATGTGATTTTATTGATCGAAGACGTCTCGCAACGTATGAAGGAGGTCTTATTGAGCATAATTTGTTATCGACAATTTCAATTAAGCCAGACAGATTAAAACTTTCATTTGACCACTTTGTATCAAACCACAACTCTATCAATTTTTTAGTAACGCCTTCAAAAACACAGTGCATTATGTCAATTGATGTAGACGTAATAAATTTATAACGAATTTTAGATATAATAGTGGCACCTTTTACGTCGCATACCGGTTGATTTATTTCGATTGCTTCTGAAGCGTGTTTCTCTGTGTCTGCATCACAACGCAGAGTAAAATCTGCTTGAAAAGGGTAAGTACGAGTATGCTCGATTGTTTTGCATTCGGATAAACAAATAGAACACCCATATCTACCGTTGTACTGATTGATATTTAAAAAGAGGGCTTTCGCTGGCAGATCAGCTGTACCGCACAAAACAACTCCTTTTACCTTTATTACATTATTGAGAACTTTAACATAAATATTAATTCCATCGTGTAATTCCTGCAATGATTGTCGTAATGGTTCTAAAAATAAATTTGGTTCTGGTTTTTTATCTCCGAATGTAAGGTAAATTAAGAATTATAAAAAAAATCCCCATACATTAAATTTTGACGATCTTACGCATTTTTTACGCATTAAATAAAGCCGCGTTTGTTTACGCGTAACGTTATATCCAAAAATTTTGCGAACGACATCGTGCACATAATTAACGTTTCTGTAACATTTGCACCGTTTACTAATCGACTGTTAGTGCATCGCTTGGGTCTGCGAAAAGCTGGATAAAAACACTCTGCCCCACACCTAAACAAAAACAAACTAAAAGAAAGATAAGCAGCAAACACCTTACAGCTTCTTAGACGTGATGTATATCACGCCTGAGAGTGGGGGGTGAGAAGCTCCCCACCTACGCACACAATATGCAAGAAGCTAGGTCTCGCTGTAAGACAGTTGCACAGAGACTATGATAGTCTGACTATCGGTAGTGGGGACCGCGTGCCCCTCGCTCTCTCACCCAATTCTGGGTTTCACCTACCCCTCCAAATTTTCACGCAGACCCCCCATACCAACTCAAACTCTAGAACGTCCGTAAAGACGTTATTCACATCAAAAAGAAAAACTATTACTTTGACACTTTCTTCCATGTAAATTATTGACAAAATCCAGAGAATTTTACTTTTCTTCAAACCCTTTTCAATTGTGATCGAGTCGTGCGTTTTCAACATTTAATACCTCAAATTAAAGCTCTTTTCTTCTACTTTCGTTCCAGTTGATCAGTATCAAAATTTTCCTATGTCATGAACTACATATATGCTTCTCAAGTTGATCATTTTTTACTGATTTTGAGAAGCATATACTGTATATTGTGGGCTCGCATCGACGCTGCGCTCGTGCCACCCTCATATATACATATATATTGTCACTGCGCTCGTGCCGGCCTCATGTATATGTATTATGTATACATATATTGTGGGCTCGTGCCGGCCTCATGTATACATATATATTGAGGCTGCGCTCGTGCCAGTCTCATGTATATGTATACATATATTGTGGGCTCGTGCCGGCCTAGAGGGGGTGGGGGTGCGCTCGTACCGGCCTACAGGAAAAGGATGGGGGATGCGCTCGTACCGGCCTACAGGAAAAGGATGGGGGATGCGCTCGTACCGGCCTACAGGAAAAGGGTGGGAGATGCGCTTGTACCACCATGCACTCGTACCGGCCTAGAGGAAAAGAGGTGGGGGGATGCGCTCGTACCGGCCTGCGCTCGTACCGGCCTAGTGGAAAAGGGGTGGGGGGATGCGGTCGTACCGCCATGCGCTCGTACCGGCCTGCGCTTGTACCGGCCTGCGCTCGTACCAGCCTAGCCGACCTACTGTTATTAGTCCATAGAATATGGTCCTGAAAGCCGTTTTTTAAAAAAAAAATTTGCCTCAAAGATACAGATAAAAAACTGATAAATATTGTTCTAGCAAATTTTTGAAAAATCGTGAATTTTAAATATTTTAATTAGACCAAACTTGTGGAAAAAATTGTTCTACCACGCTTCGAATAGAGTAATTTCTTGAAAAATCTAACTGAAAATACTAAACAAAAACCATTTTACAAAACCGTTTTCTCTAAAAAATTATTGATGTATTGCTGTAAAATATTAATTTTTCTATGGATGCAGATTTTATGTGATTATGAAGCTCAATGTGTAAAAACATCCAACAAATTTGAATTTGCCATCGAACATGTTGCACCTCACGACTCACAGTTGCGGGTCGGGAATGTAGATTACTATGTGATAGAGTATAGTAGAATTTTATGTGAAGCAGTCAAACAGCTGTTTCTCATCTAATCTTCAAGACACCAGATCAGTGCAGTTTGTCTGCTAGCTGGTGCTGCTAGTTCAATGGTATTTTTAAGTACAACAACTTCTACAGAGTACGTCAGTTATTCAGATAAGTATTGGAAACTAATAAGTAATAATTTCGACGTAAAGCGCTTTCCTTTGTTTGTTTATTTTTTACTTTTAGGTATATTTGTTTGTTTATTTTTTACTTTTAGGAATACAGCAAGATGGGACTGTTATATTGACCATATGGAGTGGCATTTTTCATGCTTTCTGACAATTTGAAGTGTATTTGATAATGGTAATTATTACAAATAACTATAATCATTAGCTTAACTTGATTATGAGTTGGTAACGATAATTTTGATTTTATTTCTAGCTTCTAAATACTATTAACAAACATGATGATGTGCCCGTACCATCAAATATACTTTATTGCATTTATATTTGAGTACCAAAAACTAATCAAGGTATGCCAGATAGTTTCTGTAAGTATAGATGAGTTTTAGTTTTTTCATGATTTTTGTGTACTTGCTGCAGCTTTCTGAAGGAACCGTACCATCAATCCTGATGAACCAGATTGGAAAATCTTCCTTATGAGTCTGGTCACAAACTATTCGTTTGAATGAAGTAGTCACCTCTGTTCTGAACCGTATCACTCAGTCAAAAAATATCGCATTAAAAAACGAAATATAAGGTGTGATAGGAAAATCAATTGCGCATCGATTCGTGTAAGTTTCGTTACTTAAAATTGATTAGGCGATGAACAGCAGCGAGTAGAAGCTAAAAAAATGTAGATTTTTGACCACTTTTCAGAAAGGTCAAATTTGCAGGCCTGCCATTCACTCAAAAAAAATGCCACTACCTAGCAAAAAATCAGGCATGTAAACCAAAGATTCAAGAACACATACGCGTAAGAATTTTTCAGATATGTTTAATAGTATCGCTAAAATATTAACAAATGTGAAAAAAAGTGTATCTCAGAGATGAAAAGTGCTATGAAGATGAGACAGGACTCAAAAAATCGGAAAAAATTACAGATTTTTAGAAATATTAATATATATTTAGCAAAATCATAAACTTCCCTTCTCAAAAATGGAAACTGTGCCCTCAAAATTGCCCAGTTTCCATTTTTGAGAAGGGAAGTGTCCGACTCTGCGTAGGTTGCCTCATATAGGAGAAAATATTACACAAATCAAAAAAATCATCAAATAATTCATAACTCCCAACTCCTTTGAGGAATTATGAATTGTGCGACTTATAATTCACAATTCCTTTGAGGAATTATGAATTATGCGACAAATAATTCACAATTCCTTTGAGGAATTATGAATTATGCGACAAATAATTCACAATTCCTTTGAGGAATTATGAATTATGCCACAAATAATTCACAATTCCTTTGAGGAATTATGAATTATGCCACAAATAATTCACAATTCCTTTGAGGAAATGTGAGGATGCGAAAAGGAAATTTTAAAAATGATTAGTCGCATTCAATAATTTTTCAAGAATTACAATGTAGGTTGAAGTTGTGTTTTACTTTTACTTGAAGTGTTTTATGTTTTAATAGTATAAGTACTATTCTATTTTAAAGCTAACTTTATAGTCCTTTTGTTTGCATCAAAGAGCATAAACATTGTTAATTATATTTTTTTATTTAAAAAATTATAACGTGATAAGAAATAATAATTGAACAATCAGAAATTAGTAGTCAAAACAAAATACCCTCGAAATAATATTATACTATTAGAAATCAGAAATTACTTATACAAACAGTGCAGTCAACAAAATGACAAATGCCAGAAAAGAGTTGCGAGGTTCTTCAACATGCACGACCCGTTTCTACCAGTTACTGACGCGCGTTAGTTTCTATAAGTGCTTCTGGCCTCGCAATGCCAATAACAAAATAACAGTGTATTCAAACAACTATCTCCTGTAGCGTGTGTGATGGAAGTTAACGCGTTATGGTCAACGAGAAAATCAGATTTGAGTCGCATGAGTCATATTGGACCCCGAGGTTTGAAGGTGGATGGATGGCGAGACAACACATGCATAAAGAAAAAGCTATTTTAATAGTGCATTCGCACGAATCATATTTATTTTCTAACTAGTTAATAGGGATAATATAGAATTATATATATGTTGGCAACACGATCACTCCGGTTCTCCTGGGGCCTCTATCCTGGTCACGGTGGTCCTGTAAGAGAAAAGAGGGAGGGAGAATGTCAGGTGGGGACGGATCTGCTGCCTGGCGCTCACCGACGACTCATCTCCAGAGCTGAAACGGGATGGGCGTAAAGCTGATGGGAAATTCGCGAGGGGCGGAATCCCTATTGGTCCTCTGCACCTTTTAATGCACCCAGTCGACAGAGGCGGTCGAAGACCAATAGAGAGTCACCGGGTGTCTGGGCGAAACGCTTTACACATAAAAAAGAGGGTCGCTTAAAACATTAAATAACCAGCCACACCCTACGTGTGTGACGGCGACAGACTGCATACAATACCATTAATTCCCGAGCATGCACGATGCTTGTTTGTTTTCACGTGTGTCGCCCTAGTGGCATATTTTAGATGAACGGTCATACGTATGCGGCGAGTGATCACGCCCATGCACGGAGGTAACGATACGCGTATAAACGAGCTCAATGATTGAGGTTATGAAAGCTTGTTGGCTTAATCGCGTTGAGGTTTATGTTCCCGTCGCGACCTAGACGGTTCTACGCGCTGTGCCCAGGGTGCCCGCGACCAACGCTTGGCGTAGCCGGCCGGTCACGGGAGCATAGGCTAGAAAGGGTACTTCCCTTTCACCCCCTGTTAGCACTCCCTGTTGCGACCAGCGCAACAGGGTTTAAGTGAATTAAACGGAAAAGAAGGTCGATTTATTATTATTGAATTGACTAATATATATATTAAGGCTGGCACCCGTGACAGCAATGCACAAGAAGCGAGGTAGTTATTCGGGATGCTAGAGCGACAAGAAAAAATTTATGAAGGGATAAACACGGTCCGAGACCCTCTGCGAGACATACTCGTAATATGAATTAAATCCGGTTAATACAATCCGCGATTTTAAGATGACGCGATAGGCCTCGTTAGAAGCCTCCAGCGCTTACAGCACCTCAAAAAGGGCCTTTTCGTGCTGGGCGTCGGCCCTACGGCAAAACAATTTATTTACAAACGCGTGAGAGCTTGCTCTCTTTAAGGTCGTCACGTCGCGCACAGATACACACAACACACACCGAGGGGACGATCCTGGCTGCTCCGGCGTTGGCGCGGGATGATGCTGCAGTCGTCTGACCCGTCGATGCCGTGGGGCTTGCAAAGACGTCAAGATTTAAAAGAAGTACATCGGATAGGCGCAGGTGCGGAAGAGTCGCGGTGCGGTCCGTTGGGGTGCCTCGGATATTAGTGAGAGAGAATTGCGTCTGCTGCTGCTGATGTCCAAGGAGATACTCCTCCGCGGTCGCGCTCGACTGAGCTTGGTCCTTCGCAGCGCCGAAAAGCGGTGAAAGAAAAAAAAAACAAATGCGCAGTGCCCGATTTACCTGCTAACTGAGTGCGCGACAATTTCTCGTACGGGTAAGGGCTAGTGTATGTACGAGCAACGGCGATGTGTACGAGCGCGCGTTCCCCGTGGGAGAATGGAATTCTCGCCTCTGACGTCACAGGCGAGAATTCGTAGCCTACGATTCCGGGAATCGGCTCCCGCGAGGTAGCCGCGGTCCGCGTGTTGTGCGGATTAGCGTAGCGTGGCCGTTTGTATACACGGCTCAACCGGGTATACGCAAGAGCTGCGTTGCTTACGCGTGCTACGGCACACGTACCGTTGCAGAGTGTAGATCAGATCGATTCTCTTCCGTTGACTCGCGACGGTGAACTGTGCGGAAGTTTCCCTAATAAATTAATAAATAACGTATATATACTTTTATGCACTCACTTGAAATGCAATAGGTCTATACGGAACATCAATATGGAAAACTGGATATAAAAGCTCAAATACAGAAACAATCAAACAAAAAACACCTACTCACTTTTTTCGCGTTGATCAAGACATGATTGATTTATACTCTTTGATGACATTGCTAGACTAGTTTCGATTTTAATACATATCGAAGTATAAAAAATTAAACAAAGTTGCTAACGAGAGAATTAGTGACGTATGATTTCTTAGTAATATTCATGCAAGGCCATGCGGGACGTTCTCGCCCTCAAACTCTGCTGACACATTTGTTGTTAGTTGACTGATCAACTGATCACGTTCCTTGTAATAATAAAATCTTTTAAAATAGTAATGTTATACCAGAAAGGCTAAATGAGAAAAATATTATTTATGTAGAGCGTATTGTCTGAAATGTATCAAAATTACAAGATTAATGATTGAGTAATATTAGTATCAGTATCCTGGATTTATACAGGCAGCATGCAAGTGAGTGTATTAACGATAATACATTTAAATAACTAAAATGACTGAAAGAATCTTGTTCAAAATAAATCGTACGAGAGTGAAAAATTCCATATATAGCTTAGCGATACGTTAAACAGGTTAGACCAGGATGAATACATTTAAATGCAAGATTATGAATTACATCAACCAGTTATTCTAATTTAAGATTCGATTAAAATTATTCGCGTACAATATGAGTATGCAACACTTAGCTACTGCGTAGTGGCCCTTCGTAAGCTGTTAGCGATTGACGTAGATCGGTGCGACACAAGGATGATGCTTCAATTACATCCTTCTGATTGTGATTATCTTGGTTTCGATTTATAAATGCCTGTGGTTGAGTTGAGTGATGTCCAGGTAACGTCGATTTTCGTAGACCACGATTGCCGCAAGCTCTTTTCAGCCGCCGTAAATCTAGTGATGAGGGGAAACGCATAAGGACGCGTGTTATACGCTGTATATCGAGCCGACTGTCGCTTTTGCCATATAGATAACTAAGTATTCAAATTTTCCTAAACGAGCGTGGGGGAGGGCGTATAGGTAACATTTCTAGGGCTGGAGAAGAGACTTCGACTGGTAAATAGACTTCGAGAGTTAACAACTCAGAAAAGGAAATTTTTTTGTGTTCACAATTTAAGTGTGTATAATTTTGGGCTTAAATGTGAACGAAATGAAATGTTTCACATCTATCTCACTTTACTCCTTGGAACCTGTTCTAAAAGTTAAGTGTAGCACTTTTTTTATTAAAAATGTTTGATAAATGAATATCTTGTAAAATATAAAATACTTTACAATTTATTTATTGATTTTATAATTTTCTTTTGTTAAAATAAGCTTTGGAATTTGGAAGAAATCACAGTTAACACATTTATTTTCATAGATTAGATTTCCCAATATTTCAATACGGTCTCACTCATCATATTGTTTAATCTTTCGCGATTCACTTATCCTCGAAGTGAAAGGCCATCCTGAAAGAAACATCTGTTGACGTGGTGAATGCATTTGAAATTATAATAAATTATAGTTATACTTGAAGTTATACTTGACAATATATTCAATGATTTCATAACCTTCCCAAGATGAAATTTAAAATGTTTTATATGATTTACTTTACCTTGACTAGTTTTTAGATTAACTTTAACTTTGTAGTTGGTTTTTTGTTTCATTTGTAAAGAGTTTTCATGCAATTAATTTTCAAGTACTATATAAGCTTATTCCAATTAAAATATTGTGAACTTGTTCAATTATGCTGTATAGAAATGAAAAATTAGTTTTATCTCGTCTGGTATCAATTATTGATAATGCTGCATTACTTTTACGTAGTCGCGTATGAAAGATGATTTCGAGACTTTGGCGTCATTATCTCAATTTACAAAAAATGTCACAAATATAACATGGTATTTTTCTCTTGTTTTGATGATAATATAACTGAAAATGCAAAGTTGAGGCATATTATTCAAATTTATAATTGTGTAAAAGAATACAAAAAATTTAATAAAATTAAATAAGTGATGATAAAATATTATGCCTATGTGAAAGCAGAATGTATTAAATTTTTTTCGGAAGTTTAATAAATTTTTCTATTAAAAAAGTGTTTATGAAGATGCGTAAGGTTAAAAAATTGTATTCTACATTTTTTTTTATTTATCGGCATGTTTAAAGCAACTTCCATTTAGTTATGTACATAATTGAAGCATGTGAAGTTAAGTAAAGCGCAGTTTTACTTGTAAAACAGTAGCCAAGATCTATTAAATTAATGTAATTAATTTTTTATTACCAGTTATACGTCATCTTGAATTGAATATCTCTTGTTGCTACGTTAGCAGTCATATTAACTAGATTATTAAAACAGCAATGTTGAAGTTTTTCAGTCGTTGCATACTTTCAAAACCATTTTCTGTGGGAACGAATTGTTGAAATATCATAACTTTTGATTTAAGCTGAGATCAGAGCCAACCTGACAGATCGTGACCCTGTCCGTTTTCATTTTGTTGACATGTTTCATATCATGACAAAGTAAACTGATAATTGTTCATTATCGTATTGGTTATCTTGAGAAACACAGAGTGTTTTATTCATTGAATAAGTACAATATTTTAGATTATGAATTGTACACGTCGCTGATCACATATTTTTGAAAAAATTATGCATATTTCCGGTAATTTAACTATTTACGATTAAATACAATTTTTATGGTTATGTTAAACTTCATAATATTTGCATATAGCTGACCACCTCTTAATTGATATAAAAAATTACAGCATGGACACACCGACTGTTCAAACAAAATATGGACTACTAGCAGGTACTATACGTAAGAATATCGAGGGGGAAAAATATTTTGCATTTATAGGAGTACCGTTTGCAGAGCTACCGATCGGAAATTTAAGATTTCAAGTCAGTTTTTATTTACAATTTAATTTACACATTATTTCACATGTGTGAACCGTGTATACCAATCTAATGGTTCCTGACGTGTCGAATGTATTATAAATGGGTTGAGAAATCGTGAAACGTAATATATGCCTGTATATACGCGACCGCAAAGCCGGGAGGCTCTCTCAAGGGCAATGCAGGATAAAAAAGCACAAACTCGTGGAAGCGAATAAGCGGAACGTTACAGGCACTGTAGAAGATGTAGGTAGTGGCTTTCGTAGAATAACCGATTCGTGCCGTCGTGACTTTGGAGAGTTCGAAGCTAAGAGTTTTATTGGAACCACAGCTGTATATTCTCGATATATTCGCCGCTGCTGCTGGAGAGATATCAATCTCGATTTTCAATGATTGTAGTGAATTGTTTTTTGCCTGTTTTATCACTGCAATCATTACATTATATTTTAAAAATATACGATACATGCATATACGAAAAAATAAATCTATTCGTTTTGCAAAAATTTCGAAAAAAACAAGGAACAGTTCTATCAGTATGCAATTTCATAGCCTTTTGCGCTGATTATATAATCATATAAATAGTTATAAATTGTATTTAAAAATAATAGTAAAAATTTTATGTAAAAAATAAAAATTCTCTTCAATTTTACAAAAGAGTTTAGAAAGAATATTAAAGTATTCGCAATCTCTGTGATTATTAGCTGATTGTGCAATGTGCAAGCACTGGAAACATTAGTAGTTACGTGAATCAATCGATGTATCAGGAAAATTGTCCATTTTCATTTTTATTCTTCACTTTATTTTATACATTGGACCTTATGAATCGTTCAAAACAGGTCCAAATAATATACCCTCCTTTTCAAAATCAACCCTTTTTGATCCCTCTACTGATAATTTTAAAAAGATTTACTTATATAAAAGTCCTTAAAACTATTGTTCATGGATTTCTAGGCAAGTTTTACGTAAAAATAACTGATATCTATATGTTGATGTTGTACATTACAAAACATTATGGGTCATTGTATTAACCTGTAAATATATTCTCAACGATTTTCACTTAATTAGGCACGACCGTGACACGAGAGAGCCTTATAGTTTTATCATTGGAAAATATGTAATGAGCCGTATCTTCCTTATAGTTTTTAACCGATCAAGCTAAAACTTTTTGGAAAATATTCGGCTTGAAAAATAAAAACGGCACCTTTTCCTTGATTTTCAATAACTTTCTTATTTTTCAAATGCGAGCACTTTTTGTTTTTTTTTTACATGCAATTTTAACAAAAAATGGCTTGTGATTCATTTATCTCGCTGAAATCGACTGCGATTGAGCCAATTTTTTTTCAGAGATTACCCTAGAGCTAATAAGGTGATTGTTAGGCTATAATTCTAATTCCAAGCATTCTACAGAAAAAGGTTAAAGGGGAATCTTGTAGATCTCAAAAAATACAACTTTTTCCTATTGACATGAATACTCAAAAATGCTTAAAATTCAAATTAACAAGCCAAAATCGAATTTTAACATTAAAATAATTTGTTTTTCATAATAAAATTTTTCAGGTATACATTTTAAATACAAATATTAAAGATAAAAGTTGTAAATATTTTAAAAATACAACTTTTAGCCATAATAATTATATGCTTCAATGATTTAACGCATTGCAGAGCTCAAAAATTGATTTTTTAAAGAAAAATTTCAACTATAACAAAAACTCAGTAGAGCATACAATTTTATAAAATAGAAAAATCTCTCTCTCTCTCTCTCTCTCTCTCTCTCTCTCTCTCTCTCTCTCTCTCTCTCTGCAAATTCACCTCAGCTCTGTGTCTTAAGAGCTGCAACCATTTCAATAATAAAATTCTCTTCTCCTTTCTAACCCGTTGCAGACCCAAGGCGGGATCTGTACACCCAAATATACATCGCAGGGCCCGACTAAGCAAGATACGATCGGTCCTCAGATAAACAACGCTCTCGACTCCGCAGGCACCGATTGAATAAAACAAGGGCGTGCGCGAGCTTTTCGGCGCGATGAATGTTTCAGAGCCGTAAGCGCGCGAGACGATGGATTGCAAGCTTGCGAGAGTGCATTATTAAGCTCTGCCCGAGAGAAGCTCTGACAAATTGACGGGATTTTTTTAATAAAAATTTTCACCTCCCCCGCTCCGGCCGGTAAAACGATTGTGTCGATCAATCAATTCGCCGAGGTTTTATTGATGCGCCTCTGTGGAAATCGAATCCGCGATTGATATCCGGGTTAAATCTCTGAATGGAAGAGCTTGCAATGGCTGTGCATAGGTTACAGAGGGAAACAAGATTTGTTCATTTATTTTTAGCTTTTTATGAAACGGTTGTGCTCCTATTGTTTTTGAGGCTAGAAACTGCGACGGGCTGTATATTGGTTTGCGATTTTCTGTTAGACTTTATAATGTTATATAAAGTAATAATTATGGACGATATACTTATTCCTTTGGAGAAAGAGAACAAAGTATAATTTCTAATATGGTTTAATAATTTTTTAAATTTAAAAATGTGGATTTGAAAAAAAGTTAAATTTGTTAAGAATAATTGATTATTTTTATAAAATGTAATTACTTTTTATGGTTAATCTCAATTTCTTTTGATAATATTTTTGGATTCTCAGAACCGAAATTTATATTTACTCTTCTGTAGGTCCGTCAAATTTTGAGGTACTTAAGATTTGATTTCTTTCAAAAATTTTTATATGCTTAAGCTCAAAAGACAAGAGTTCAAATGGTACGAAAAAAACCATTATAACAGAGATTTGTAAGAAAATATTGATGATATAAACTTAAGATCATTTCATAAAGTAGATCTGCAGAAAAAATCAAAAGTGGATAAAACTTTATATGAGTTATGATAATTGAAGTAAAAAGGTTTTCTTAGTAAAGTTAAAATTGTATTTTACCTTTCAAGGAAAAATAAATCTCTTTACCAATTATATTACATTATTATTTTATCATAACATATATTGTTTCGAAAGAAGCTGCTTGACTATAAATGTATAATGGTTTTTAGTATATAATTTTTCCAATAACTTATATATGTATATTACAATACATATACATAAAGTTTGATTATGTTTGCAAGAATTTTTTGCAAGGCTTAAAAAATATTATTTAACATTGTTTTACATATAAGTAGTATGTCTGATATAAATTATTGCTGCAATAAAAATATAGATGTAAATATACGAAAATTGAATTACTTAGAAAATTTATAGAAAATTGGTTTTACGAAGAAAATTGAAAAATGTAAACACGATTTAACTCTGCTTGCCAACTATTGGAGAAAAATTGATAAAATGTTTGGATGGCAAAGTCAAATCATTCACATGTAATTGTATATAGTACCATAGTGTTTATAAAAATAAAAAATAAAAAAATAGATCGACAAACTATTCTATGCGGACTGTGTAGTGTGTGTATCTATTAAGGGGACCCACCACTTTTAAAATCTGAAATAAAAAAAATTTTCAAATAATTTTTAAATTGTTATAGTCAATTAGACTTGAACTAAAACATTTTTAATCTAAAAGTATATACAAAATATAGTAAGATTAAATTTTTATTGTCCTACTTTGAGCCTAATACACATTCATGTCAGCGTAGACACTGTTCAATGACTTTTGGCACTATCCGTAAGATTCCAAGTGTACGCATGGATGAAATGGGCTCAAATTTTTTTTACAAGCTTATTATAGTATTAGTTTCCGTATGAACAGAGGGATTTGAATTTGAATGAGTAGAACATTTGAAAAAAAAAATGTGTTAAAAAATATTTTCAAAACCATTAGATTTTTAATTTATTGACATATTTTTTTTTTTTTCAAATGTTCTACTCATTCAAATTCAAATCCCTCTGTTCATACGGAAACTAATACTATAATAAGCTTGTAAAAAAAATTTGAGCCCATTTCATCTATGCATACACTTGGAATCTTACGGACAGTGCCAAAAGTCATCGAACAGTGTCTACGCTGACATGAATGTGTATTAGGCTCAAAGTAGGACAATAAAAATTTAATCTTACTATATTTTGTATATACTTTTAGATTAAAAATGTTTCAGTTCAATTCTAATTGACTGTAACAATTTAAAAATTATTTGAAAATTTTTTTTATTTCAGATTTTAAAAGTGGTGGATCCCCTTAATGAAAGCAAATACTTCTATAGGTCCTACACTATTTTTTGGTGAATTCTTTTTTTGCATATATCAATCCCATATTTCATTCGCCAGCAGACAAAAAGTGGGAGCCTACTTTACGCTGGGCTGTAATTATGCATGTTCCTCTCTCTCTCTCTCTCTCTCTCTCTCTCTCTCTCTCTCTCTCTCTCTCTCTCTGTCTCGTTCTCTTTCCCTCTCTCTCTCTCTCTCTCTCTCTCTCTCCCTCTGTCTCTCTTTGTCTCTCTCTGTCTCTAGCGCCCACTGAAATACCCGCATAAAGCTGCGCGAGCCCGAAGCGTCGTAATTCGATATAACGGCATCGATATACAAGCGAATGGGAAATTCATCAGAGGATTTTCCCAGAAGCTTCAGTAGTGCAAATACGTATATGAGCGTAAATTGACGACAGGTAAAGTGATGGCTTTTCATTAAGAGCTTGAACAATTGAGTAGGATCTATGTTTTAAATATTTGTGTGTATCGTTTTTAATGATTAGTTGACTTTGAGGTTAATTAGGTTACTGTGTATACAAACATTGTATTACTATATATTCGTAACAATTGTTAATACGATACACTATTGTCTATATATCTGTTACAAAGGTATAATGAGATTTATAATGTTTTAGTAAAACTAAGGCATGTTATTATGCACAGTTGGTCGTCGTGTTTGTAGCACAGCTCAAAACTGACAAAGAAGAACGTGATTGATGAAATGAATACAAATCCCAGATTGTGGTATTAATTGCGCTGTTTACGAGAAAATTAACGCTAAAACATATTTGGAATATCATTGTTTAATTTAGCAGACCTATAAAGAAAAAGGAAAATTTGTTATATTCACAGTGCGAACGGGAATATATTAATCAAAGCGCTTGTGCAAATTAAAGTGAGACCATCCTTTGATTACTGAATCAACTATTTCATCAGATTCAGATTTTTGTTTTAACAGAGTTACACATATATGAAAATAAAATGAATACAATGACACTTAATTAAATATTTTTTAATTTTATCAATTAATAATATTTAATTCATTTTATTTTTTACTCGAAGATGAATTATCATCTCATGAAGTGTTTCTGCTATATAACAACTGTAATACTAATATTTTTCTAGAGTTTATTAGTGAGAAACAACAATATACTGCAGTATTTATAGTGTGTGTGTGTATATATATATATATATATATGGGTGATTCTCTGTGAGATCGACTGGCCGAAAAATAGATATAGCTATAACTCTGAGAATTTGTTCTGGAGGTTGCCTCTGATTACTCTGAATTTTTTCAGATTTTTTGCATTGATTATCTTAGAGTGACAAGGGGTCAAAGTTGGTAAAAATAGTTTTTTTTTTCATTTTTTGCTGATTTTCAATAATTCATAGCTCCTCACGGAAGCATTTTTCACTATTGGGACATACAACATTTATGTCTTAAAATTTTCTCAATTTTTCAAAAAAAATACTTTTGAATTCATATCTATAGGTTACAACCATCCTACGAATGATTTAATGTTTAAAATCAAGTTTTCAAAAGGTTCGCTCGCTGGGATCGAAACCCAAAATATGTGAAAAAGTACCTTAAAACAATACAAAAACATGTGCCGAAGCCCAGAATTTCTGAATTTTTTTACTAGTCCATTCCTGTTTCTATAAATAATTATATATGCCAAAATAGCTGAAAATCAATGAAAATTCCTTGTGGCGTCTATTATTATAATAGGCGTATGGACTCAATTCATCATAAACATTTGTTTAGACTACATTCTCTTTTAATTCAAGAAATTACCTAACTTAAAATGATATTAAAATATTAGATTATTTAATCAAAATATACGCCTATATACTCGTTATAGCTTATTCAAACCAGAGCTAATTTATGCAAAATAAATATGAGCCAGAGATCAATCGATTTTCAAAATCTATTTATTCAGGATAAATAATTCTCTCTCAACTCTTCACATATAGATTTAAAGAAGAAACAGAGTCGGTGATAAATGCGCTTGTTGGTGTTTTTAATATTTTTAATATTTTTAATTTTTTTTTTAAATATTTTTTTTCAATCATGATCCATCGCTCGACGGAAAAATTCGAGCTGAGTGTCGTAACTTGTTATACATGGTTTTTCTTGTACAGTATATGCTTAATCTCATGAACTATGTCAGACATTGGAGTTAACGGCTCTTCAACATTTTTTCATTCGTGGGTACGACGTAATCGGCTGATTTGTATTTAATTTGCCTTCACTGGGTTATACCTAAAGAAAATGGCTAGAATACGGTGTAGCTTGAACTATTTTACTGATGATTTTGAGTTCTGGATACATCCTTAGATACATCACAATCTTAGATAGAGGATTACCAAAATTAAACCGAATAATAAAATAAATTGTGTGTTAAAACCTAAAAATGAATTACATCATTTATTGTACTTTATCACGTACGACTTACACTGATATCGCTCTCTTCTTGATGTTTATTAAAAAGAAAAATTTTAATCCCATAATTATTCGATACAATTTATTTAGCATACAAACCAAATTTACTGAATCATGTGTACCTAATATTATATAATACGAAATTAAGGATCACTAAGTATACATTCCACGTACAAATAACCCATGTAAAAACATTTGGTATGATTCTCTGAGCAAAAATTTGGCATTAAATTGGTTAGTGTGTGTCTGTGCGTGTGTGTGATAAACATGTACACTGTACAGATATATACATATGCAATTATGCACACTATAACGATTGCATATTTCCACGTTATTGTCTCTCCTAATCTAATGCATTTGTACTTTATAGCACCCATCAGCGGACACTGAGATACGAGAGAGACAGAGAGAGTGAGAGAAATAGAAAGAGAATGCGTACTTCGGCCCCTTTTGCGAGGTTGCCGCCCTAATTTACGCGTTGCCAAAATATGACAATGTTGTGTCATATTTTGGATGGAGCGTTCTTCGTTATTACTCAGTATATTATCACGATAGCTGTCGAGTGAAACGCATTGATCGCTGCGCCGTTGTTATTGATGTTTTCATTCTGTTACACGTGCGATCCCGAGCGACTTACATCCGAACAGTCGACCGGAGCTCTACTTCCCTGCGTACGACGACCTCCATTGATCTCCCGGTACCGACGTGCGAACTGTGAGTACTAGTACTTGAGTAAGATACAAACGTGGAAGATAATCCTCAATAAACAATAAATAAATAATAAATAATCAATAAACAAAAGTTTGCATAATTGGCAACGTTTTGTTCCGGGTGAGGGGCCTTTTCAAGCCTTTATTAGAAAATATGAAATATACGAAATTTAGCAATACTTAGATATATTTAACAATACATTGATAAAACGTCAATAAAACATTGGCTCTAACAAATTAATTAACAATAAGTCTTCAAATTAAGAGACGAAGCGTCTCCAGTCACATGTTCGGTCAGTCTGTAATATATATGTGGAAATCCACCAGAATGTGTTACACAACTCGGTCCAAAAGTTGCACTTTCTTATTTTTGAGGGCACACCTATCGACCATGCTAGTTTTGTTTGGTAGCTCATTTCAAACAATAAACTGGTATGTGCCTAGGCAAAACTATGCCAGCAAAGAGCTACAGGCGAAAAATCGAAAAAAATTACCGCGATTTTTGCTCTAAAAATTAAAAAAAAATGCATTATCTATAGTATTAAAATTTTTTTAATTTTTTCATATACCCAGACTTAAATTACACAAAAAGACCTTTAATTTACATATAAATTTGTCTAAATTGGATGCACTGATCAAAAGATACGTATACATTTGAAGACAACGAACTGTATTTCAAGCGCTTACGAAAATAACCAATTTTACGATTTTTTATTTAAATCCTTTTAACTTTTGATTCAGACATTCGTTTTTAATGGTTAATAGCTTAAATTAAAGCTCTTTTCTTCTACTTTTCTGCTAATATGTCTAAATTAAAAAATTTTAATGTAGTGAGCTATATATATGCTTCTCAAGTAGATCATTTTTTGAAAGCACGTATATATAGAACACTAAATGTTATATAAAAATTTGGACTAACTTATAAACATGTAAAAGAAAAGAGCTTTAATTTAAGCTATTAAACATTGAAATTGCACAACTGGATCAAAAGTTTTAGGCATTCGAAAACAGTGAAAAATGACTGTATTTGCCAAAATCGATTGATTTCATGGAAATAAGCGCAATTTGCCTGTTTTCAAAACCTCGTACCTTCCGATCCAACCGACCGATTGCAAAGTTTAATAGCTCAAATTAAAGCTCTTATCTTCTACTTTTATCTGATTCATTTGAAGTTGAAGTTTCTCGTACGATGTGCTATATATATGCTTCTCAAAATCGGTAAAAAACGATCAACTTGAGAAGCATATAATATATAGTTCATCACATAAGAACATTTTGATTCTGATCAACTGGAACGAAAGTAGAAGAAAAAAGCTTTAATTTGAGGTATTAAAGTTTAAAAACGATTGGTTGGATCGCAAGTTATGAGATTTTAAATAAAAAAAGAAAAACTATTACTTTTAGTCGTGCGTTTTCAACATTTAATACCTCAAATTAAAGCTCTTTTCTTCTACTTTCGTTCCAGTTGATCAGTATCAAAATTTTCCTATGTGATGAACTATATAATTTGTGACGTTATGCTTTTTACCGTCCCTGGGGAGGCGTTGCACAACGTAGATGACACCTATGCAGGTTTATCGCGAGCCCGTATTTAATAATTATTGTTGGACGCCCGAACTCGCGATCTTCAACACTCGTCTGCCGGCTTGAGACTCTCTTACACTCTAGGTCGCGGGGGAGAGGTACAGGGAGAATATTACGCAAAATAAGACACGCGACTTGTACAATTAAACTCTTAGTAATTTATTAATAATAAAAATAATCCAAATCAATATTTTCTACTCGCGGACGCGTGCTCGTCCTCGGGCGAGCTCACCGTCTATATCGCGGGCTGGCTCTAAGGTTAGAACTCGCGGCGGGGAGGTATATTCCAACACTCCTACCTGTCTCTAATCCCTTTGCTCGACTTCCTCGCGTTCTGGTGTGCCTCGTGCCCTGTGGATGCGCACGCGAAAGAAACTTATTTGTACTCGGAAAGATGCA
The DNA here is from genome assembly GCA_018906965.1 of Philotrypesis tridentata. NCBI lineage: Eukaryota > Metazoa > Arthropoda > Insecta > Hymenoptera > Pteromalidae > Philotrypesis > Philotrypesis tridentata. Next base: position 701,155 of record JACCIB010000054.1, read on the forward strand.
CACGGGGGGATATTGCTCGGGTCGCTCTGGTCGTCGCCTTGGAAAATTCGCTCGCTCGTGGTACTCGATACTCTCTGGATCTTCGTACGATACTCGCTCTCTTTGCGCGCTCGGTAGCTACGCCGGTTCGCGGCGTCTCTCACTCTCTCACTCGCACTCATGCATTTCCCCTAGATCGCTCTCTCGCGCCTATCATACGTTTACACGCTTTCGCACCATATATGCCATATATCATATCGCACTCTCGCGCCCTCTTTTACAACTCTTATAACTGCGCGCGATTTTTGAAACACTCTTTCACGCATGTCTGGCTCTATTAGTTGCTCTTACGCATTTTCGCACAATTACATGCTCCCGCACGCTTACATTTTTGTTATCCGCTCGCACGCGCGCTGTGGATTGAGCCGTAGCCCTCCACCTTTTCCCAATATCACACGGCGCATACGCGTTGCCTCCACTCTCTCTCGTCTGTCTCTAATGCATTCATTCTCTCGCTATCCATCCTTCTCGCACTCATTCCTTGGTCAATAGCTCGCCAACATGGCGGCCGCCGCTCGCGCGCGTACGCCTCGTGGCTCGCATGCCTCGTATTTCTTGTCTCTCTCGCTCTCGTTGCTCCAGCGCTGCGCCGTCCGTCTCTCTCTCTCTCTCTCTCTCTCTCTCTCGCCTTGGCTGCCGCGCGCTGCTACGCGCTGTGCTTCCCCCACTCTCTCGCTCTCCCCTCGTGCTGCTGCTGCTCGGCGGCAGGCTGCTCTCGGAGCCGTGCTGTCCTCCTGGCTCTACAGCTGACTGCTCGCTTGCTGCTGAAAGCACCACCGAGTATAAGAATATGTTCTCTTACTGGGTGGTGTCCAGGCGAGCAGCCATCGACGGGATCCCCGTCACAAATTATATATGCTTCTCAAGTTGATAATTTTTTACTGATTTTGAGAAGCATATGTATATATATATATATACATATAAAAATGTAGGAGATAAGAGCTTTAATTTGAGCTATTAAACTTTGTAATCGCTCGGTTGAATCGGAACGGCGCGTAAATTGTGTACCTTATGCCCTGCAAGCGGAATACAGCATACGCATTTTACGCATTTTACGCTTCCCCTGTAGAAAAATAGAATATTTACCATGGAAGTAAATAAGTAGCATCACATTACATATTTATTGGGTATTTTGCGCTTTCAGAAATTCTTTGTTTTACTCCGTGAGGAAGAGCCACCGGAGTCTCGGCCGATGTCGCTGCCACCCCCGACTCCGACAGACGGCGCTACCGTTGAGCCCGCCGCTATGATTGCTATGAACGCCTTCACCCCAACCAGCGGAAAGCGCATCGCTAAGGCGCAGAGGTTACCGCCTAAAGCGCAGAGAGGCAGCCCCAAGTAGTGGTGATACATGAACCTCCAAGCTACGTATAGCTTTATGAGCCATTAGGTAATAATTTTTCAAAGAAAAATTTTTAATAATTTTTACTTATTATTATTATTATTATTATTATTATTATTATTATTATTATTATTATTATTATTATTATTATTATTATTATTATTATTATTATTATTATTATTATTATTATTATTATTATTATTATTATTATTATTATTATTATTATTATTATTATTATTAATTGCATTAATACATTTTTGTAGGACGCTGGCAAAGAGGTGCTGGACGTAGTCGGCGCAAGTGGATACGCGCACACGGGTTACCCTACCAACCAGAATGGAGAAAATATTATTAATATTACTGAAATCTATTAAAATCATAAGTAAAAAAAAATAAAATACTTTAATTGTGTATTTATTGTTTATTTTAAAAACCCTGTTATTAAAAGAATGAGCTTAATATGAAGCATTCTTTTTTAGTTTGTTTTTTTCAGGGTAATTTTTGGAAAATTAGTTTTTCTGAGTAGATGTGAATTTCTCCTGTTTTTTTATCTTTTAAATGGGCATAACTTGATTAGAGCATCAAATCTAGGCATATTTTTTTGTAAATTAAATCTATTTTCTTATACTTTATCGTAGTGCAATTCGAAATTTTATTTGGGCCTCGGAAATATTCACAGTTCTTATTATTTCAGTATTTTTTATCACCTTTTGGCTTGCAGAAAAAAGTTCGACAGGTTCCAAAGCTCCAGCGTAAAAAAATTGTTTTTCGAATTCTACACCAAAGAAAAGTGAAGTTTTTGAAGAATTCGACAGAAAAGCGAGATCGTTAGTATTTACTGTGAAGTTATCCATCGGTTCTAATTTATTCTATTTCATTAATTACTTTTATGTATTATTACTGTGTAGAATTCGAAAATTATTTTTTATATTATTTGTGACCGCTTTGACAAAGACATTTTTTAAGTTCCAGAACATCTTCTGCTCTCATTTCCAAACATTCCAGCAAATTAGACTTGTCTAGCAAAAATCTTACTGAACTAAATATTTTTGATAATGTAACGCGTGCATTCATCATTTTTGACATCCGAAATACCTTCTATAATATTATCCTTATTATAATACTTTGATCTTAAATCAATAGCAGCTATGTGTAATTCACTAGATTCGTGAACCTTAAATAGCATTTATTCAAGAACGGAATTAATTTTCTAGAAAATCTTTCCGTGAAGTCATTGCATGCAAATTGTTGGGCAGTGGCAGTTTTTTATTTACAACATCTTTGCATATTGAACAAATGACAGCATCTTTAGTGTCTTTTGAGATAACCGTGGATAAATTTTAGTGCAACGATTGAAAAAGATCTTGGTACTGAAAAATATTATTTATTTATATTTAAGTAACGCGATGATATTCAATGCCGACTTTATATACTAACTATATCATATTGCAAATGGAAAGTTCTCTTGCTGCAAGATTTTATATGGATAAGAAAATTATCCTTTTGTAGCAACGCATTCTGATTTCTCACTATGGGTCTCAATAAATATAAAAAATTACGCAAATCGAAGAACTTTTTGTCTCGATGTTACTAAAAATTTTAAAATCAAAATAGTCAGATGTTGATGACAAATCTTGGTTCGAAAATGAGTAGCTGTAACTTGCTGTAAATCCTTCTGCAAATGACTATTCATTTTCTCAAATTTCACACTTTACATAATAGGTCGTTCCAAAAAGATGGACAACTATTGCTTGGGTTTTTGCATAACTTACTATCTAAATTGTGGTCCAAGCACTGTTCCATCATTACTAAATGTTCACCATGGGTATTGAGTTCCTTTAAGGTAAAATCAAAAGAAAACTACGTACATAAGTAAGCATATAATACTTACATAAAAGTTTTAAAAAATATATCCATTAAGCAAATACAGATTACGAGGCGCGTGAAAGGACGCCGTTATCGAGGAAAAAATAACTTTAATTTACAAGTGAATTTTTATCGAGACTTTCCTGCATTTTTATTCTCCGATCGATTTTCATTCGCACTTAGCATATTACAAATCTTTAGTCGCTCTTTTCTCTCGCTCCCCCGATCACCGCCTTGACAAACAACTGCGTATATCTGGCGACGCGTGTATAACAGTCTCAGGAGGAAAATATCGTCGCAGTGGAACGTAGTCATAACTGCAACATTCAGTACCTTATATACAATGTATTATACGTCCCATAAATTTTATTGTGCTCGATAAATCTTTTCCGACTATGCTCGCGTTCGAAAAAGAAAGGAAAAAAAAGGAAGAAACGAAGTCAGGAGACGCATTACCTGTCATAAAAACGAGCCTCGCTGCTGTTTCCGTGAATATCAACGATCGCGTCTTTTTCTCCGAAAGAATTACAGGTATGTGTATATCGTCGAGAGATTCCGATGCGCTCGTAAAGGGAGGACGACTTGTGTGCATCGCTGCTTTGAATATCGAGATAAATTGTCCAGGAGAGTGTGTATGCAGTCGCTGTGTCAGAGAGAAATCTGCTCGGATATGGCTGTTGATTCGTGTGAGATCGAGAAAAGTGTTGTGTAAGTGCGGGGAAGAGTGATGAATTTAGTCTCGTGTATAAGGAATCGATGCAACAGGTTAAGTTGTCGACTCCCCCGTGAGGTATAGGATTTTACGCTTAGGACAAATTCGGATTGAAGTATGAGTAGCGGCTATAGAACATCCTTGTGATCTATTTCTTTGTGTAGCATGAGGGAAAAATTGGACGATGCCAACATAACAAGGGAAAGGCTTTGAAGCAATATTACAAATTAATATTTTTGAAAGTTTTTGCTTAACTTTATTAAAAATAAACTGATTGGTTTTTTTCACTTCCATTTTATCAATTTTTTTTCTTGAATTATTTGTTTCCATTACGGAGACAAGACATAATAAAATTAGTAAAATGAGCGTTAAAACGATATAAATTCGATGCCTCCAGCTAGATTTTTCCACTTGCTGTAAGATTCTAGATCAACAAATAGGTCTATGGAACTGATTCTTTTTGCAAACTGTTTTAAAGCATGTCATTCTTGTATGAGATCTCTTGGAGTTAATATTTACTCACTTTTTGAAAATTTTTTACGGCAAAAAAACTCTTTTATTTTTATTTCTCAGTAGAAATGGGTTAATAATCGTACATATTCTTGACTAAAAAAATTTTGTAAGCGATCAATCGGTATATTTAAAATATTTCTAGAGAAAAATCAGCTCTCTAAACCCATTTTACGAGCACTGCATAAGTTCAAGCAATAAAAATTTACAATTCATATTTCTTAGACTCACATATTTTTTATGTTAATATTTTCACTTCTTGCAGAATCTTATCCCCAGTTACTTTATCCTACGTGGCAATGACACGTGAATACACCCCTCGAGCTGTTTTTTCTTTGTAGAACGATAACACCTGGCTTCTTGGATATAATACACCCGAATTCACCTGAATTCTTGGGTAAAATTCTGTCTTATCCTGCAAAGCCTTTCCTGAATAAAATACTCTAGCTCGTATAATCGTTGCATATATATATATATATATATATCCAAAGCAGCTGAATTATTTCGCACAAGTGAAATAAAAGCAAATGTGCATAAAAGACACGAAAAGCGCAGGGGAGAAAATTATTCCGAGCGGCAGTGACGTCGGTGAGCATCTAATTTCCTCAAAGTTTCATTAAACTAAAACTACGATACGGGAATATCATCAGCGCAACGCCGACTAATTAATTAATTTACTTTTCGCACCTTTTACCACGCGTATACGCACACAAAGTCACCAACAACATTGAGAAGATCACCATTGCATTTCTATTCGCTTCTTGCATAATTCACTTTTGCGGCGAGATTCAAACTTGCCAAAATACGATAGTTTATATAAATATTTAATTAAACCGATGTAAACTTTTTCATAAGATTAGCAATCGTGTACTTGATAAATATTGAATGACAAAAATTTACAAGTATATTTGAAATATTTTTTGTCACATTCCTGCATAAATGTACGTAATATAGTTTTGTAATTATTTAGTTCAGAGGGTGACTACTAATTTAGTTATAGAATAAAAATAAAATACGTCCGTTCACAGACGAATATAAAATTAAAGAATAAAATAAGCAATTGCTTCTAAAGGGATTTTGAATAAAGGTTTAAACCGGAACGTCTTTAAAAGAAACGAATTTAATTAACTGAACAGTAGACGTACAGCACAATTGATACATAAAAGATCTACTTCTTGTTTTATAAGGGAACTGCAGTGATAAATATCGAAAGGATGCGATGGTCAATTAAAATAACCAAATTAAGTTTCGAACCTAACGCGACATGAACACACAACCCTAGAATTATTTGTTAATATAGCGTGATTCGAAATTCTAACACCTTCAAACGTTCAAAGTTTCCTTTTTTAAAAAGAAAAAAAGTCCTTCTCTGCAGCAGCGGATATATAAACGCACAATAGTGTATTATCGAGAGAAAACACTTGAGGGTAAAGAAAGAATAGAGGACGAAGTATATATGTCTGTGTGTGTATGTGTAGTTAGCCACTCGAGACACGCAAAAGGGTCCGGAGGTTTATTTAATTTGTATTCAGCGATGCCTGCGGGACGCGGCGCGCATTTATTTTCTCTTGTCTGCAGTCTCGAGAAAATCCGTGGAAGTGCCTCGAGTGGGTGGTACACGACGAGGTCGCATGTATATTATACGTGTGCTACTCCTACAGAGTTATATACGGGGAGTGACGCGGAGGAGGAGTTGCCTGACTCTTGCTTTTATACGAGATTATTGATGCGCATTTATCTTGTCCGGAGATGAGCTAGAGTGGGTGTATTGTTAAGTGTGTTAAGTTTAAGTTTTAAGGACGGACACTAAGGCAAAGGAAAATAGGGTGGGTTTGTAAGTGTGCACTTTTTTCCACGTTTGAATGTGAACAAATTATTGTATTTTAAAAAATCACTTTTTTCTGTTTCAATTCATTTTTTTTTTTAATTTCAGTTGGCATTTTTTAAGATTTCATTTTAAATTATACTATAAATTCAGTAACATGGAATTCATTCAATCTTTAATTTTATTTTAACTCTCATGAATTAATGGAGTGCATTAAAATTTTTGTTCTTCTTTTGCATGTATACGCGAGAAATTGAAGCGATCACGAAAATATTTATTAAATCCCTCTGGAAAGCAAGAGTTATAAATAACATTTTAGGCTTTGTTAAATTGCTCTAAAAATGTATTCGGAAGTATCAATAATTTAAATCACTTTTTTTACCATTGTTACGAACTTTACCACTGTTATTGAACTCGCGGACCCGAGAGCCAGAGGCCTGTGCTCTAACCACGGAGCTAACGTCTACGAGCAGTTTTGTGCATTGTAGCGCTACTCCTCTTTATCACTTAGCCCGTTACGTAGCACCTATGCAGGCGCCTTAAGTCTGTGACACCATTTATAGGTACGAAGTACATTATTTTTACATGCGTCAGATACATCCCTTCTCAACAAGTCTTCTATTTATATGATAATTATGCCTTTTACATGATATTCGTCCCTTTCAAGCCCTGATTTGAAATTATCGTCTAAAACAAATTCGTTAATTAGAAAAGTATTAATATCGCTTAATAAAAAATATATAAATTATCTGCCATGAGTACTATTTTAAGAACAATATAATACTATTCATAACTACATATAATATTATTCATAACTACATATAATACTATTCATAACTACATATAATACTATTCATAATTGCGTTATTTTTAAGTTATTTCATACTAACAGTATATCAATGAATTGCAGTTAAAAAGTATTGTTCGTAATCTGTGGAACTGTTTGTATGATTGTAATCATAGATATTCTTAATACAGTATCTTTATAATTTAACTCTTAACGCAATTTCATTAACACATTAAGCAACAAACAATATTTTTTCGTCTTGAATAGAACAGTGTAATAATTTGCAAACTACTTCCCTCGCTTATTCTGTACTACTGATTTAATTATGTACAAAGTACATCCCAAACTGTGTAAATATGTACAGAGTATGTACATTGGGATGAATTTTACATACAATTTTAACGACTAGAAAGAAAAGCAATTATTAGGACAATTTTGTGTTAATAAGTATACTCTCTATTTGGAAAAAATATTAAAATAAAATAAACTACGGTCGTAAGTTGTCCTCTTAAACTATTAATTTCAACTCAATTGCTTAAGCATTATCTTGGTCAGATTGAATGGTAAATCACATGTTGCTTTCGGAAATTTTATTAGCTATGCTGACTTCTATCCAAAGGAATCTTTGCAATAGTAGAATTAGTTATTTTTGCAAATACATATTATTTTTACAAATATATGTTATAAGAATATATAGAAATATTTGATATTTTTTTATAATATTATTTTTTTTAAATAAATTTAATTAATAAAAAAGTAACAAAATAATTCTTTTTCGCAAAATTTTGGTATTCATTTCCTAATATTGTTTATTTCTATGATGTATCAAAATATCATAACAGCAATATCAATATCCGAAAAAAAGAATTTCAAAAATAAAATTGTCTAGCTTTACAAGTAATAATTTTTCTATAAATTATAAGAGTTATGTTGATTAAAAAAAATAGTCAAATTGTTGAAAAAATTCTAACTTCGTAATTGCTCAATAAGTCAATTGCTCTGGGAATAACAATAATTATTTATAAAAGTAATACTTTTATACAAATTAAATATTAATTCATTTTATTTATCAAAGTTAAATACGCGTGTTCTGTTTTTAAATTTTCTTATTTTTTAATTCCTCTGAAGGATGAGTTTGAAACGATTTTTCTCGTATCAAATTGTGTATCCTCTTTAAAAAAAGTGATGGCCTTTGTTGTGAAGCATTTAATACGTGATTCTGATTGGTTGCTAAGTAAACATGATTATAGTTACCATATTCATAGTTCAATTACTGATATATATTTATAAAACCAAAACATAACCCAAATCGCGCGCGAAGCGCGCCCTAAGTTCCTTGTATTCAATTATATATGATTTGAAACAACAAACGAAACAACTGCGGCTTTGAAACTACAAAATATGTCAGCTCAGTGAAACTCGCTGGACCTGACAAACCCTAGCCTCTCACGACTACATCTCCATCCTCTTGAAGGCATCCCACTTCGCTAGGAAAACTTCCGTGCTCCTCTATTTGTATACGAGAGTATATTCATAAATATATATCTACTGGTATAGCCATCTGACCATCGGTTGTGAACGCTTGAGACCTCTTGTTCTTGTGTAGGGAATCCTTAAGGACTTACGAAAAGCGACATAACCATCACTAGCCCCTCGTGTTTATGAATCAGTTATATGAACAATTAGTCTGCTTTTATGCGATAGCAGGCCAAACGTTATGTTCGCGAATGATATCCTGTTTATGAGTGTCAAAGATGTTTTTACATTTTCTCTATAATATAATTTTGTACTACTTTTTATGACTGTTCCCGTATGTCCACATATGTTATATCGTTACATATTTTTGTATTTCGTATTACTATAATGAAGCTTTTATACTTTAAACTAATTTTCAAATTAGGCAATATCAGTTACGTATTGCTGTCACAAAGAGTAAGCTAAGTAATAATAATATTTTAAGTTTCATTAAATCTAGACTGCCCCCACTAGGGGTTGTCACTTTGACGTGTGCCCTCGGGGCCAGTGTGGGGGCTCGTCTGGCGGGTCCAAGCGGCCGGCCCGGCCTCGGTGTCGAGAGTGTGGTGTCCCGAACCGGGTCGGGGGGTGGGGGGGCGATGCACCCGGGGACGGGAGCATCGGCCGACCGCCCCCCGGGCTGGGGGTTCACCCAGGCATGGCGGCGAAACCGGACTGATGCGGGGTACCGCCTCTCGGGTTCGGGAGTAGCTTCCCTGGTCTGGGATCCCCGTAAAAAGGGCTCTTCCGGCCGGGCCTCTCCCTGGGACTGGGAATGGGTCTTGGGGTTCTCAAGAACGGCCATGCGGGTCAGTCAGAGGCTAAGAACAACCCCCCAATGCGTTCGGGAGGAGGCGCAATGGGTATTTTTATCCAACCCCTAATCCCAAGGTGTGGCTGTCGTGCCGAGGGGACTGGTTGGCCACCGGGGTCCAGGTGGTCGCGAACGACGCCCAGGGGCTGCTGGGTGAAGTTCCTGCGTGTGCACTAAGCCCCCCCCCCCGACAGAGGGTGGCTCGGGGTAAGGGCCGGCCCTCCCCTACCAAGCGAATTGCGGCAGTGCTTGGTAGGGTACACTATACAGCACAAGTACACGGACACACACTACAAGACACTACACTGTAGGATCACTTGGATTCCCCGAAGCCGCGACCTCTTTCTGTGCCACTCCAGTAGGAGGCCTCTCTTCCTTTCCGGAGGGTACAGCGGGAAAACTGGGTTAATGGCGCTCCTGGGCCGCCGGATAGTTTTAGGGGCCCGGGCCGGATTAACCAACCGGACCTGGCCGCCCCCTCAGCCGGCGAAAAATCCCGTAAGGTCTGCTGTTGCCGGCTGGTGACCGGATAGGGCCACAGCAGGCTGGACGGGGGGCCCCGCCGGGGCCACTGGGGGGGGGGGAGAGGGGGCTCTTCAGTGGGAGGAGCAGGGGGGGTATCGGAGTCGGGGAGGAAGGGTCTGCCTGCCACACACACATGATACACCCGCTCTATAATTACAAAGCATGGAAGGTAAAAAAAAAGAAATGGTTCCAAAAGCGCCTGGAACCGAAGGGCTCCCTAGCCCAACTATAGAAGGACCGCAAGCTGAGGCTAGCAGGCCAGATGCCGCGGGTAAGGTATTCCCGGAGGTCTCGGGGGTAACCCCGATGACTGAGGGAAAGAAAACAAAGAGGAAAAAGCCCTCGGGTACGGAGAGAAAGAGGAGGGCGTTAGCTAGGAGGGAGGAGGCGGTGGCACCGCTGACACCCTCTAAGAGAGCGCACTCCGACAGCTCAACTCCGAGGGAGGTAAAGAAGGGCTCGGGCACTGGGCAGAGGGCGTACAGCAGAGCGGTCGCCACCGAACTAAAGGTGGCTATCGTTCCTACGCTGTATCCTGACGCTCGGTTGAGCGAAGGGGAAGCCCACGGGGTCCTCGATCGCATCGACGGGGAGATCACCGACGCACCGGACGATGCCTATTTTCCCAAGTTTTGGGAAAATTGGCAGCAGAGGGGCGCGTTGATACTCAACTGCCAGGCGAAAGAGGATAAGGCGTGGCTTCTGGAGAAGGTAGAGAAGTGGAAGGGCGAGGGACTCCAGGTCAAGGCAGTTGGCATGGGGGACCTCGCGAAGATGACTAGGGCCTTGGTCTACTGCCCGGGATCGAAAGATCCCGTGGTGTTGATCAAGAACCTTGGCCGTCAAAACCCGACTCTCAAGGCCGAAACCTGGGTGGTGACCAGCTCCAACAAGGTCACCAAAGGGGTGGAGGCCGGGAGAAGGGAGGAGACGGTGGTGAAGGTCCTCCTGGAAGGGTCTGAGGTCGAGGCGCTGAAAGCGTTGGACTGGCGACCCTTCCTAGGAGCAGGTAGGGCCCATGTCGTCCCCCTGAAGACGAAGGAGGGGGAGGCCATGGAAAAGGACGATGCCATGCAGGTGGACACCGACATGGCACCGGGGGAAGGGGCGGGAGCTATAGAGGAGGGTCCTCCTGATGGTGTGTAGGGGGACGGGACCGGGCGCGGACGCGATCACGGGGGCTGGCTCTGTAGCAGCAACCAAAATTGCGTTCGCGCAGATCAACTTACACCACTGCAAAAGTGCCACGGCGGTTCTAGCCAGGCACATGGCAGAGGTGGACACAGGTATCTGCCTAATCCAAGAACCTTGGATTCACGGGGGCAGGATAGCAGGTCTAAATGGCTGTGGAACCCGGATCAGTGGTACAATGAACTCGGTGAGGGCGTGTATCATTGTGAAGGGACTACAGGTAGAAACGGTGCCGAAGCACTGCACAAGGGATCTGGCCACGGCTAGAGTAAAGTATATGGATGAGGGGGGGATCAGGAGAGACCTACTCGTGGCAGCAGCGTATTTCCCCTACGAGGGGGAATGCCCGCCGATGGTAGTAGAGAATTTGATAAGGGAGTGTGAGAGGAACGGAACCGAGCTGGTAATGGGGTGCGACGCGAATGCGCACCACACGGCTTGGGGAAGTTCCGATATCAACACGAGGGGGGAAAGGCTGCTAGGGTTTCTGGCGTCCACGAATTTGGATGTGATGAATGTAGGCAACAAGCCGACGTTTGAGAACTCGATAAGAGAGGAGGTTATTGACATTACTCTGGCATCGAGATCTCTGTGGGCAAGAATAGAGGGTTGGAGGGTTTCGGATAAGGTCACATTGTCGGATCACAATCAAATCGTGTTCCACATTGGCGGTAAAAGCACATTGGCAATCTATGGGAGAAATCCCAGGAAGACCAACTGGCAAGGATACAGGGAGAGCCTAGCAGCAAGAATAGGTGTCTTCCCGAGATCTTATGGGTCGGTGGAGGACATCGAGCACTGCTGCGAGGTTCTCACAGAGATTATCATGAGCTCGTATGAGGAAAACTGCGAGCTCAGGAGGAAGGCTAAACCCAAGGGAGCCCCCTGGTGGAATAAGTCGCTGGGGAAGCTGCGTAAGGGCGTAACAAGGCTCCGCAATATATCTAAACGAACTAGGGCGGAGGCGGATATGCAGAGGTTTAGGGAAGCGCGCAGGAACTATAAGAGGGCCATTGAGGAGGCCAGGACTATGGGGTGGAGGAAGGCCTGCAGCGGGTGGACGGAACTTAGGGATACGGCCAGACTGTGCAGGGTTCTCCAACACCCCAAGGGAAACCTGGCTGACACAATAAGAGTAGGGGCGGACCGGGCGGGGGGTGCGGAAGAAGCTCTTTCTGAGCTACTTAGGAAGCACTTCCCGGACCACCGGGAATGGGAGAGGGAGGAAAGTATTGGACATAGGCCAAGGGGATGTGACTGGCGTATTGCCAGGAAGATCACCGGTAGGGAAAGGATAAAGTGGGCCCTAGACTCCTTCGAGCCCTACAAGGCGGCAGGACTGGACGGAGTCTTCCCAGCTCTTCTACAGCAGGGGGAGACAGTGATCGGGACTGCCTTGGAGAAGTTATTTAGGGCCTGTCTGGCTTTTGGGTACACGCCCAAGAAATGGAGGAGGGCGAAGGTGGTGTTCATCCCTAAACCGGGGAAGGTACAACACTCAGCCGCAGGTGACTATAGACCAATTAGCCTGACAACGTTTCTGTTGAAAGCGCTGGAAAGGCTGGTAGATAGGTATATCAAGGAAGAAAGCCTGGTGACGACACCCCTACATAGTGGGCAGCACGCGTACCAGGCGGGGAAATCGGTAGACACGGCACTAGTTGAGGCCGTCTATCGAATAGAGAAGGGTATGGAAAGGAAGGGTTTTGTGCTAGCGGCCTTCCTGGATGTGGAAGGGGCATTCAACCACACAACCAGGGAAGCCATAGCGGAGGGATTGGAAAGGCACGGCGTCTCCCGGACGGTGCATAACTGGATCTGGGGCATGCTGAGTAGTAGGGTCATTGAAGCGCATTGGGGCGCGAGCACCAGGAGGTGCAGGGTGGGGAAAGGCTGCCCTCAAGGGGGAGTGCTCTCTCCCACCCTGTGGTGCCTGGTGGTGAACGGGTTGTTAAGGAAGTTGGACGATGCGGGCATATATGCACAAGCGTATGCTGACGACATCTTGATCTTGGTTAGGGGTGACGACGTGGACGTGGTGGCGGGAGTCATGCAGTACGCGTTGAGCCTCGTGGAGGAGTGGTGTGAAACGGTAAGGTTAAGTGTGAACCCCAGGAAGGTGGAAGTCATGCTGTGTACAACGAGGTACAAGGCCAAGGCGGTAGAGGGGCTTGTCTTGAATGGCATTCCACTGAAACTGTCAAAGGAGGTCAAATACCTGGGCGTCACGATTGACTCGAAACTCAACTGGGGCAAGCACATAAGGAGCAAATGTAGTAAGGCGGTGAGTACCTTCTGGCTTTGCAGGAGGGCAATAGGAACACACTGGGGACTAGGAGCGACACAGGTAAGATGGATCTACGAATCCATCATAAAACCTAGGCTGGCGCACGGGGCCATAGTATGGGCGCACAAATGCGAACAAAAGGGGCATGTAGAGGAGTTTGATCGGATCCAAGGGCTGGTGATGAGAGGAATGGCGGGCTCTATGAGGACAACCCCGAGGGTCGCCCTGGAGCTTCTGCTGGGACTCCCACCGCTGGGCAAGGATATCAGGGCCAGGGCCTTCAAGACATGGGCCAGGCTCGCTGGGACCAGATCTTGTGACAGGTTCAGCGACGAGGAGATAATGGCAGGGGCCACGGAGTGTGAGATGTGGGAGGAATTTGATAGGATGGGGGGGAGATTACTCTTCGCCAAAGCATATAAGGTCCATTTACCGCAGAGAACGGAATGGGCAGGGGGCACACACGAACTACTTAAGGTGGGTGAGGTGTGGTTCACGGACGGGTCAAAGACGGATCAGGGAGTTGGAGCGGGAGCGTGGAAGAAAGGTGGCACCGAGGAATTGGTTTGCAGCCTAGATTCATACGCGACCGTATTCCAAGCGGAAATTAGGGCCATTAGGGAATGTGCCGATTGGATAAGGGACAAGGGAATCAACCATGGGTTGATTACCATATGCTTTGACAGTAAGGCGGCACTTCTGGCACTGAACGCAATCCGCATCGACTCGAGAGAGGTGATGAGGTGCAGGCAGTCACTAGAGGAGCTGGCGAGAGGGAAAGAGGTTAGGCTAGTCTGGGTGCCGGGGCACTCGGGCATCATCGGCAATGAAAAAGCAGACCGACTGGCGGGCAGGGGCTCCAGCCTGGTAAGGGCTAAACCCTGCAGGGTGGCGGTACCTGACTGCGTGGTCGACGGAGCGGTAAAATGCTGGCTCCAGAAGGAGCTGCTTAGGAAATGGAGGGAGGCATCTGGAATCAGGCAGGCAAAACGTCTGCTGGGTGACGACCCACCTAAAGAGTGGCTGAGTACCTTAGGGATATCCGACAGGACTAGACTTAGGGTGGTGGTGGGATTTTTGACGGGTCATTGGCGGGTGGGTTACCACCTGACTAAGATGAGGTTAAAACAGAATGCAGGTTGCAGGTGGTGCGGATCGAAGAAGGAGACCACGTTGCACCTCATGGGTAGGTGCCCGGCGTTCGTTGATACGAGGCACAGGGTGTGGGGGGTACCCTTCGCGGACCCAATTTTTATAAGGTCGCTGGAGCTCCGCTTGGTGCTTAGCATGATGAGGAGCATAGACAGTAGGCTGGGTTAGGTTGAGAGGGGCGTCCTAAGGGATGTTTGACAGTAAATAATGAAAGTACAGGAGGAAAGGCATAATGGGCTTGACCTAAGTGCCAGAACCGGCACGTCCCCGGGCAGGGGCCGCCGGTATCACCTCCGGGAACTTACTGATACTGATACTGATAAATCTAGACTGTATTAATAATTTATATTTGCTGAAAAATGAGGTGTAAATAAACCCCCATTTCTGACAATATTTTTTATCAAAATTGGTATGCATAAAAATCATGCAAGCCGATCGTTTTTTAAGGGGTTATGCCTGAGTTAAATCTGAAAAAAACAAATTATTAGTTATTAGGCAAAAAAAATTATTTATAAGTAATATTAAAAAAATTCTTTTTCCTACTTAAAGTATACATATTAATTGTGATTTTACATATTTTTAAACAATTATATATCTATACTTACTATACAAACAATTCCATGTGTGAAGTATTAAATTTGATCAGATTTTTCCCTTTGCCGTATGAATTCTCAGCATCCGGGTGCTGAATATAGACCAAACTGGATGGACAATCTTCTAAATGTCTTTCTCCTCAGCTTGAACGGAAGGGATTACTGAAAAATAAAAATTTTAAATATTGAGAAACACATAAGGTCATAATATTCATAATTATAGTGAATTATGCATATGTTCACATGCGTAACATTCTTTAAACTTACCTTAGCCAATTTCCCTCCGTTCAAGCAGTGACGAAGGATTCCCTGAAGCTCTCCAAAAAATTTCAGCTTGATTGGGCTGATGGTTCCTGAGAAATCCTGCGGCAAGCGATCTAAAATCATAAAAATTCAAAACATGAGAAAAATGCATTTAAAGTTTAAGCAAGACACTTATGTATACGTATCGAGTAGTACTTACATGAACTGCTTGGCATATTTCTTTTATATTTTAACATAAAATACCTATGTATTATGGGATTTATCAAGACCCGGGTGCTGTACATGTTGATGTACCAATATCAAAAGCTGAAATTGAAATTTAATGTTTTGATACGCATTCACAATCAACATATTTTACATGAATATAATTTTTGTAATCGCTTACCCATTTTTTAACAGGATTGTTAACAATTACAGTACACTTTGGGCTGCTTTGAGACTATCTAACACACAGGCGTGCACATGATATTCATAGTCCGTGTACCTAAAAATAAAGAATACACTCACAAAGAACCAATTCTTCACAAATAATATGTTATTTATAGTCCAAACACTTATCTAAATTTGAAGATTAGTAGACTCAGAAGTTATCATTACAGCAGAACATCCAGCTTGCACTAAACTACAGACAGCAGACGAAACAGCTGATGTCTGAATGCAAACTCGACTAGGTCGGTAAAATAGAGATTTCCCTTTCCATACGCTGTAAGGTGCCATGTTTTCAGCCAGTAATTTAAATTTGCACGTATGTTTTTTAACCCTTTATAAGTTTGATTAAAAAATTACAACACTAGATTTAAATTCTAAATTTATTTTATTTTGAACATTTAAAATAAAAATAAAATCTACGATTTTATAAAAATTAGTTATTTACAGTTTGTAATGATTCAGTAAATAATGTGTGTTTTTTTTAATAAAATTGCATTTTCAAAAGGAGTTTGTAAACGCATTTAATTTTACATTTTCTATGAAAAGGCAATTGTTTTGAATAATCAAAAGTGCTATAAAACAAAACATCAATAATACGCAATTTTGAAAAATTATATTTTTTTAGTATTTGGCCTATAACTTTGTAGCGGAATTTTTTCGGGCAAAAAGGACTTCAGCAGCTTATTCTACAGTAAATTTGCCTTAAAAAAATCAAATAAAAAATTTTTTGATTTTTTTGAATTTTAACTCAGGCATTACCCCTTAAGTTATAGACTGATTGTTGGATATAAGAAGACCGATTGACTAGACACATTCTATAACCCTATAACCACACTGCGCGTACGAATGGATTTTATATAAAAATATAATATAAAAATATAAATATTTAAAAATTGTACATGCTATTTGTTCGTCTTGGTCCCATCTTTCAATTGATGACATAAAATAATTTTATTTTGACTGGTTTTCTTTATTATTTTTATTTTATTATTTTATTTATATACCAATTCCAAGCTGGCTTCGGATTCTTCCTTCAATTGGACACGTACGAATTAAACTTTAGTCTCAACCTTTAAAGGCACATACGAGGTACATTCATGGTTTTTTTCTTAAAGTAATTATAAATGACTGAATGGTAAAAATTAAGCTCTTACTTGGTGGAGAAAAGTCTCAACAGGGGATCGGCAACGTTCATCATCTTTCAAATGAGCATTCTCAAATTTTCAATGTTGATCTGAAAATTAATAAATTATTAAGTTTATTGATGATTTGTAGCAGTTTAAGAAATAATATATTATATTCAGGTAGATTTACGTCCTTATTACTTTCAAGTCTTGGGCTTCTTTGGTAAGTTTGATGATCTCTTAGGGTAGACAAGTCTTGTCGCTCCTGCAATGATGGTACGGTTGAGCTCCTCAATTTTAACATTGACACTGTCCAGCTGATCGACTTAAATGTATTTCTGCGAAAGCATGGTGGAGTTAGGGGATGGCCCGGAAGTCCCCACAAGATGTCATCACGAGATGAGTTCCAGATAAACGGAATACTGTGAGATATTTTCGACAAAAATATGATTTATAGGGAAATTTTTGTTTTTTTTTTTCGTGTATGTGGTAGAATTAGGGGACGTATCCGAGGTCTCCCAGAGATATTATTTCAAAATGGAGTCAACATGACCGGGATGCTGCGCGATATTTTTGTCAAGAAAGTGATTTCTGATGATTTTTTTTCTTGTATGAGGACGAGTTAGGAGATAATTAAGAGGTTTACTGTGAGATGCTATTTGGAGACGAGGTCCAGATGATCGGAATGCTGCGAGATATTAGATATCATTTAAAACTTTGAAACACGACCAACTTGGATAACTTTTAAGCATATCAATCGAAGCGTTGTCTCTAGACGAATCTGTAAATAGCATTAAAAATTTGTATTTATATAAAATGTAGAGAGAAAAGAGAGTTTGTTTACACCACATATCATTCAGCAAATATAAATTATTAATATAGATAAATAATTGCTATGTAGACAAATGATTACTTGAAAAAATTTTACTAATTATTATATAATAAATACCGCTTTTAAAATCGTTTGCTAAATCAGAGCATATTGAGTGCTACTATTGCCCAGACTGTCCTAGTAATTTAGAATTTCAATCCAAGAATTAACAGAGTTGAATGTAGTTACTGTCATAAGATTTACTTGGAAAAATAGTTATATAACGATGTCGTTTTCTTTTATTATTTACCTTTAAAAATAAATTGATCGAACTGATGAAATGGAAGTTGTACTTAGATATGCGAAAAAATGTGAAGAAAGTGATGCTATAAATAAAGAAGTAAAAAGTATGTAAAAACGAAACGTGATTGCCGAAAATGATATAACGGTGCCACTTATAAAATCGAAAATTCTTGTTCACTTCAAAGTTTTAACTGATCCTGAGTCGAAAAATACTGCTTTTAGAATATTGTTTGTAAGAAATGTATTTATGTACGTATGACCGTATATACGTTCGTACATAAGAAAGAAAATAAATTGTCTCTACTGTAACTCTTCGAGTGCACATACAGAAACCATAAATTGGGCATGCACGTCGAGTACTTTTCCACTACAATTTGGTTAGATTGCGGAATGAATTCTTTTTAAAATAAGTTTTAGTAAATATTGAAAAAAAATCGAAGTTTAGAGTCGAATATCTCGAAAAATTCTTATCGGAATAAGTGGATTTCAGTACAATGAAAAAGTATATTTATAATAAGAGGATTTTCAGTTCGGATTACAATCATTTTTAATACTAAAAATAAAAAACACAGTTCCTTTGAGAAAGATTCTGCTACTCAGTTAGCAACGGTTTTTATTTTCGTTTTATTGCGGCCCGAACTGCTGGTAATACTTCCGTCACTAGGGTTTGCATCGAGACTTTCCGACTTCTATCCGTACTCGCCAGTGTCAAAAACCAGGCTTACTTCGTATATAAGTCCGAACAGAGATTACCATATACCCCTACATCATTTCTTATAACAAGTATCAAGAATTAAAATTAGTTGAAAAAGATTTTATGCTCGCCACTCACCGATCCTGTGGAGTATACAATCGATTTCTTTCGTGCCAAAGACAGCTTTCATCGTAACTCAACAGCACAAATGATTCCATTATCTGTTCGCCACATTGTTTTAACTTCATTCCTTAAAACGTCAAATAAAGGAAACGTAAACTGCGATGAAATTAAACCTCTGATCAGTAAAGTAAGCATTTCACCAGCCGAGCTGACAGATTCTCAGAAGCATAAAGTTTTGAAAGAAGTTGAAAACAAGATTGACTAACTTAATGAGGAATCTTTAATATTAGAAGATTTTTCTTGCTTTTTTATAGATGAGAACGATTAGCCTATATTTTCTCAAATTGAAGATACAGGAAACTACGAAAGAAATGCAATTATATATTTTGCTGGAAATGTTAGTCGATAAAGTCTTAAAAAATTACCGTGTGAACGTTGTGAAGAAAACTTTCTAAGAAATATTACCGATAAGATTAATAACGATGAAATGTATACTACATATAGAGATTATAAAAAAAAGTAATAAAAACGAACACAATATTTCCTACTTAACTAGACCAACTAAAGAGTTTATGGAAATAATTTCTATTATGATATATACTTTTATCGCTCGAACTTGGTATAGGTAAATGAGAAACAATTATGCATCCCTTCGAGCAAAATGATGTATTTTATTACTAGCCGACGTATACCAAGCCGACTATACATTCGAGCGATAAAAGCATACATCATAATTGAATGGGCGTTGCATCACGGATATTAAGGTAAATTTTGGTTATATAATTTGTTAACAATATTATTTTTGTAATACTTATTTTGTATTAAATTGGGTTGTAGCCTTGAAGAGGAGCCGAAACGGTTCGAAACGTCGGCTAGTAATATAATAATTTCTATACAACTTCAATCCTTTGCAAAACATTATGAACATCTATGTCATGAAAAACGTCTTTTAGAAGCTTTGGTAGAATGCGCTAAAGCTGACACCAGAAAATATTTTCCTAATTGGTTTGATAAAGATGATAGTTATGACCACAAAATTGAAGTGTTAAAATATTTATTTCGTGTTAAACTCTATGCTCAAACCGAAAAGGACAACAAGGAACATAAAAGAATTGCTATGAAAAGTATAAAATCTAACAACACAAAATTAAAAAAATATAAAAAACGTATAATTTGTGTATAGATTAGTGTATACACTATCTATCACAAAACAGTAGTCGACTAAGCCGGAATAGTAAAAGCCGTACTTGTTGTCACTTTACCCGCCCGCGAAGGGCTGAGGAAAGATTAAGTCATTCGAGATATGTGCGCCGATTCTTTTTCCTGATGAGGGTGACAATGTTCAAAGAAACGTCGAAAATGAGAAAAATTGTGTAATCCTTTTTCCCTACAAACTGCCTCGGAGAGATCGATAGTCTTCTCACACAAATATAAAAAACATATAATGTGTTAAATTAAAGTAAACATCACTTTATAAAACTAAAACAAAATCATGCATAGCTATTATTATTAGCATAATTAGTATTATTAATAACTTAAAATTATTATAACCACATTGATAAATTCAAACATAATTTTAATTTTCAGAAAGTAAATATTAAAGACAAAGAATGCAATTTAAATAAAAGGTTAGTTTCTGAAATGTTGTACATACAAATGCAAGAAAATGGCATTAATAAAATGGAAGACACACAGAAACTTAATAACGTGTACACACAATTGATATACCGTTTGAAAAGGAACCGCAAAAACGGAGTATAGATGTTCGATGTATACATATGCGAGAGAGCGACAAGTGTGACGTCATTGTAAACACACTGCTCGAAAATTTGCGAGACTCCTCGCCGATATAAAAGCGCCGGCTAATCCTATTGTATTCTCATTATCGATACAGTAGGTGAGGAAGCCGGAATCAAAACATCCTATTGTCGCTTCCCGCTCCTCCTTCCCCCGCCGCGACGGACCGGGGAAGAGAACATTCGATAGACTCATTGTTGTGCGTCTTTTATATGTAAGAATGATTTGTCCATTTGCTTATTGATTTATATTTTGTGTTTATTAATTTATTTTTATTTATTAATAAAATTGACAGTTTCCTGAAGAGGGTGACAATGTTCACCGAAACGTTGAAAAAGGAAAAAATGGTGTAAGTTTTTTTCACCTTTTTCCTACAAAGTTTACCTCGGAGAGATCGACAAAGTTCACAAAACTAATTATTAAAATTATTATTAATACTATTTTTAATACTCATAATACTGTTTTCATTGATGCTGTTCATTGATTTTGATTATCATGATTATTATTGTTAAGATCAAGTAAGAGGGGTATCCTCGGTGGACTCTTTCTCTTCAACTTTCTGACTATGTTTTTCATGTTAAAATCAACGTATCACAATCGGGTTTTTTACGTTTTTCCATAGTTTTTGAATCAAGAAATCTCATACGATCATTTATTTTATCGAAATAATACTATTAATCTAAGATATCTATATTACAAGTTGGTCATAGAATACGGACTCTATCGGTCTAAACGAGTAAAAATTTATTTTAAGACCCGAACATACTCCTTCTCGCAATGCGAGACCTAGAAAGTATGACTGTCTAAAAAATAAAAAATATAGGCATTTCGTCCTCGCCGCTCCGAGTGGACTCCTCCGTAGGGCTCTGATGGCATACCCTAGACACCCACCGCTCGGATGGTCAGCGGTTTCCTAAGTACTTTCAACGTGGTTGTCTCTCTTGGGGAAGAGAAAAACACGTTGCCATCTATTGGACACATTTAAAGACGCAGTGTCAA
Source organism: Philotrypesis tridentata (assembly GCA_018906965.1). Lineage (NCBI taxonomy): Eukaryota > Metazoa > Arthropoda > Insecta > Hymenoptera > Pteromalidae > Philotrypesis > Philotrypesis tridentata. Next base: position 722,857 of record JACCIB010000054.1, read on the forward strand.
GCTTAATATAAATGGAAATGAGTCTATCACTCGGAGTTGGTACTTTTACTTATATACTTAATACAAACGCGCAGCAAGCCAACTTGTAACGTTAATAAAAAACTCAACTTTATAATAATTTATATTTTTTATTGACGTTACAAGTTGGCTTGCTCCATCAGTCCTACCATCAGTCCTACACTTCAGCGATAAAACGCTTCCCCTCTTCTAAAAAATAATGTTTAAAAAACTATTACTATGAACAGTGTTATACACACCAGTATTATATATAGAAAAAAATAACTAAATAAAATTTTCATGCAATATAACACTATTTGTTTTTTTCATTCACCAAGCTATTTACAAACTTTTCATCATCAATTACATTCTCAACACTTTCTTTAAGTTCTACTTCTGTATCTTTATCATTTAATCCACTAGATAGGGATAGACGTGTTTTGAAACTATCTTCTAATGTTCTTTCACGTGTAAGCAAACTTTATAATACGTTGTCTGGACCTAAAATCTTATTAATCACTTCGTCAATCTTATCATCTGGTTTGTTCGTATATTTTTTACAAATTTGTTGGTATAAGTTAACAAAATATTTGTTAAAATCATCAATCATCTGAAAATCATAATCTAAAGTTTTAAATTTTAATTCTTAGACTATAAAACTTAGAAAATTTTCAAATTTTTTAAAATTTTCAAAAACGTATAAAATTTAAAAAATTTTCAAAAATATATAAACTTTTAAAAATTTTTAAATTATCAAAAATTTTCAAAATTTCAAAAATTTTCAAAATCTCTCTCTCTACAAAAGGGCGAATGACTTTTTCAAGCGTGGATGATGATTAAGCACGAGGGAGAGTCGAGGGCGCCGTATACGTCCGAGATGGTAGCCTTACTGAAAAATTCAGGATTTACCCCAGAAAATAATATTGCAATTTGAAAAATCGCGTTAAGTCAACCGCCGCGAACATTAATAAATATGATTCTCTCGACGAGTTTAATTAAAAGCAATATGGTCGACCTCGAAACAAAAAAAAATTCCCATCAACGGAATACCATTCCAAATGCGCAAACGCCCACCTTTTTCGTCGCGAAGTATCGAAAAGCAAAAAGAATCCAGAAAAATCGGATGGCATTACGCAAATGACGCGGGAATTCCAAACAAAACCTCGCAATCGAAGGAAAAACAAGTCCCGCGCGCGCGTAAAGAGGGGTCGCGCATTAAAAAATGTGCGGGGACCGTTCGTTCGCTCGCACGCAGTACTATCATTTAATTTGCATGTGAAAAAGAGCAAATACATACGCACACGCACACGTACCGCTCGCGCGCGCAATCTCAGCGTCATTATACAGCCTAGCGATTCCCTCGGCGTTGCGCGCACGCTGTAATTTGATTTCGCGCGTCGAACTGCAGCGCGGCAGCGCGCGCATTGGGCTTTATAATCAGAGCGTGGCGAAAATCAGCGTCGTAATTTTGAATGGATGCCGCTATAGCGGATAAATATATTGTCGAGCCGCGGGGGGAGGGGTTATTGCGCGCGGCATTGAATATAAGCGCCGCGCAGAAACCGCAGCGCACGCCATAACTCCGAGCTCGAGAGCACGCCTGGCGCTGCACTGTCTTGCGTTTGCGCTATTTTCTGTTTTGCGACTGCGTGGCTGGCGATAAGGGGGATTAAGCATGACGTTCCTAACAGGGTCCGAGCGCTCGTTTCGTATACGATGTGTGTACAGTGTACACAGGGAATTTCTTAGTAAGCCGTTAGTAGTCGACAGCCTGATCGTTCGGTTGAAGTATTCTTTTTTTATTTGACCGTTACGGCATTCCAATTTTGTAGAAAGATTATAGATTTTTATTGTGTTGGCATCGACGGAGATTCGACCGCTTTCTCGATATTGAACGTAATTAGGAATCATTGTGACGAAGTACTACATTGTGTGCGTCAAGGGCATAAAGCAGCCGATTTTCAGACCAAGTGTGAAAATTGCAAAATAAACAGAACGCGAACTGGCACAATCTGAATAAGATGCGTGCATTCGCACAGCGAATACGAAAATGGGAAAATCGATTTATTTCACAAATTCAAGCTATTTCATAGAAATTTTCTCGTTTCAAACGCTCACAACTTCTCGCTCAAGCCGACACTTTCAATGCTTTTCATCATAAACTCAAGTTCTTTTCTTATAGTATTTTTCTGCTTTAATATTATAATCTATGTTTATTATATAAATAGCATTATAAATAACATCAATTTTAATGTACGCTCAAATCAACGTATTTACAAAATCATTCTGATTGACAAGCATACATTATATAATATAAATACAAATATAATAGACTATAAGGTTAAAAAGTTATAAAGATTCGATGAAAAGAGTGAATAAGAAAAGAAGGAAAAAGTAGTTTTGTTCAAAGTTTATGATTTTCCATTGTTTTGAAACGAAAACAATGTTTCGCTAGCGTACCCATGCGCAATCTAAGCAATTCTTTTCAAATTTTAACTTTATTGCTGTATGCATAAATCTTATATGCACCAAGTAATAGTATTTCGCACTTTCTATTGTTAACGAATTAATCCCCACAGCGAAGTGCGCGGATTTAAATGATGAAGTACAAATTCAATTCACGCTGTTCAGCTTATTGAAATACTAGATTTGCAAAAAGTTATCTTTAGTTTAATAAATTCTAAAATGCTATTTTATTTAAAGCAAGATTATTTTAAAATTCTGACTTTTCATTCTCAGAATTAGTCATGCAAAATTGATCTGTTCAAAATAAAGTGTATGACGTATGCTTTAAATTTTTAAATTTTTGATAATATTTATAAAATTAAAATTTATAATTGTATCCAAAAAAATTGTGTTAATCAAGTGTGATGTGATCGATTTCAAATATTGCATCTATAAATAAATAAAATATGTATATATAATATCGTTTGTCATCAGAATACAGCTTACAGTAAAAAATGTTAATTGCACTATCGTAATCATATAAACATAGTGATTACTATTTTCGAAGGTACACATAATAACTTCTAAATGCAAATATTTTTCTTCAGAGAAGTAATGTAAGAATAATTTAGACTACGAGTTAACTGGCCCGGTATTTTTTCCAGACAAAATACGTGAATTGTGAAGTTTCAAAAGGAGCCAGAGGAAACCCCGTTTAATACCGAGTTCTCACACAGGCAGCTCTCGACTTCGCCCTGACAAAAGAAATTGAATTCCCTCGATTCCCCGAAAGAATTGACAAGATAGCGGGAATTCGTGACAATATACGGGTCTTCGTTTTTCGTCGTATGCGATAGTTAACGTTTCGGCGGCTTTTTGTTATTTTACTGTGTGCAGTGTGGATAGTACAAAATATAAGATTTAAGATAATCATATTGTTTTGATGTTATTTCAAGCGCTAGTTTTAACAATCTTGCATTACACAAAACATTTTGATTACTTAAGATACTTTTGGAAGAAGTTTGATGGATATTCTTTGCTTATTAACGAACTATGCGTTGAATTCCATACTTCGGTACAAGGAGACACTCTCTGCAAAGTTTCATCCCTTTCTTGCAGTCCGTGGTCTGCCGCTTGTGAGTGTTGCAAAGTAAATTTTTAAAAACGTTTAAGCCTTACTAACGTTATTTACTGTATTCTGACTAATGAGCAGTGAATTTTTAGTTTTAAACTATTGTGAGACTGTGTTAAAAACATTAATGTTACAAAAGGATATGGATAAAAATTTCATGAAAATATATTTTGTAATAATATAATTATAAATGCAAACGCAAATACTGCAGACGACTGCAGATGAAATCAGAATCGGTTAATGTGGCTCTTAAGTTGCAAACGCTATATACAAGGTGATTGAAATTCGCAATAAAGTTCATTTGCATGGAGTTTCACATAACTTAAATAGAATACAACTATATCGCAGTTAATAACGATTCGGTTGCATATCATAATGTAATGATTATAATGCAATATCGATTATGAACATTAACATAACTTTCGGATTGGATGTTACAATGAAAAATGCCTTCAATGCGCTATGAATATTCATTTCGTCCGAAACGAATTCAATTAACACTTTAATCCACATAACTACATAATTTGCTACCAAGCTAATAATTGTTTATTGATAATATGCGATGGAAATTCCACCCCGCAATAAAGATCCAAAATTCGTACAAATTAACGCATTTTCCCGTTGAAATCCCTCGCATTGCTTGCAGCCTGGCAAGAAGCGCAGATAGCAATTTTCCAGGGCAGATGCACGCTGTGCACTCCGAGCTTTTTCCAAGAATCGGGATATAACGAGGTGGGAATGTCGGTCAGTCGGAACAACTCGCCAAACGGTCAAGCTCTCTTTTTCGCATAGTTACAGCGCAAAGCTCGCAAGCACACAATACTTAAACAAAGACGCGGAAGAAAGGTGCGCGGGACGATAGCGAGAGATAGTATAGCGACCGCGAACGGGGCATCTAGGACACATGCGCGCGTATGGTAATGCAGAGCTTGAAAGTCCGCGAGGGGAAGAACGAAAACATTAAGGGAATTGTTAAGCAGTGGGTTTCGGCCTGGCAAGTGTTATTTCGGAGAAAGGGAGAACAAAGGCCGAGGACGAGCGGAAGTATTTGACGGGATAATCCGCGCGAGGATCTGCTCGAAAGACGTTGGAGAGAGAACGAGAGGAAAGAATGGCGTGAGGGGACGAACAACCTTTGAATTGTAAAAAATTGGTATGTGATAAAAATTATTAATTAATTCGTATCAACGAATTCTAGTAAAATTTTTTATTGCAGCTTAAACTGGATGGCATGGTCTTTAATTTCAGTAGCTGCTATAGAACCATGTTTGAATCTTTTCTTTGAAAATGCTTTAAACAACTGTTAGTTTTATGCGGGTGCAGGAATTTTCAATTTCAATTTTTCTCCATTTGCAGCTTTTTCTTAACAAAAAAATTTTTCAAAACGTTCAAATCAAAATCTTTGCATTCGCACAAAAATGTCAACTATTCAAAACGTTTCCTATAGAAGATCACTTTATTTCATCCATGAAAAAAGAAAACAATTTTTTTTTACTATTTAATTTTTCAGAAATATCGTTCCCTAATGTAACATGCTGATTTTTTGCTAATTATATGCTCAGAAGTTTAGTTACAGCACACCACGAAACGGTTATTCTCAGTAATCTATCACTTTACAAGGTTGCAAGTTTGTATTATAATGCAAACATACTACGTTAATAAAGTTTTTACATCAATGTAAATTAGAAACTTTGGAATATGATTATTGTATAATCTAGAACCACAATAGCACGCCTCGCGACTTATTACAATTCGATTGCTAATCATACGTAAATTACTTTTGAACTCGAATTGTTGATAAACCAATTCACTGAATAATTTTTTACCCGCACGTACGAAGCGACGATTCCTTTTTAAACTTGTCCGCTCATCTAATACAAGTAATCATCACCTGTAATGAATTGGAGCTCTGATCGCGACGAAAAAAAGACACGTTCGCGCATTTCACGAGAATTCCCGTACTGAAAAAAATTCGTTCACCCTTGCGATTTTGCTGAAAGTGTCGGATGGAATTTGCATAGTTAAAAGTTCGAGCTAATTTCTATCGTGCGAAATCACGTTCCTGTCGAGCGAGTTCGAAAGCAAAAGTTTTATGCACGTCCGCGGAATATTTGATTCTATCATTGTAGCTGATATGTGTATACTGTATATATGTACTATGTATCTAATGTATCTATATATTATATATATATATATATATATATATAATATATATATGTCGCGAGGCGTGCTATTGTGGTTCTAGATCATTATATATATAATATATATACACAGATGACTTTGAATATACATTTTTTACAAACTGGAGATATTTTCCTAAAAAAAATTTTATAAATGTTTGTAGTCAAAATAGCTTTTATCAGGAGCTTTGAATTAATGAAAATAAGCAAAATAAAAAAAAACAGGGATTTTATGAACTTTAAACCTCTGTAATTCGAAGGCACTTAATTGAAAAATTATGGAAAATAATATTCATAGATTATTGTGGCTACCCATAAAATATGTTCTGAGAGATTTTAAATAGAATCACGATGAGTAGCAACTTTAACCATATTTATTTAAAACTAATTACGTTTTACTGCGACTTTTTCACGTTATTGCAGCTATAACATTTATTTTATGCAATGCACATAAATAATGAATGTATATAGAATCAGTATTATTTGTACATGCGTTATTGATTACGTCACAGCATTTCATTAGTGCTTAATGCGGAGTTCCACATTAATTTTGCAGCGACGATCGATAACTTGGAAAAATAAAACTGTTAAAATTGAGCTTTTGAAATATGCAAAGGGGCGCAGACACCTACCACGCCATTTCATTAATTTGTACAGTACAACTTTACATTCTTTATTTCGCGAGTGCAAGGCAGTTTCGTTGAAGTGAAAAAACTGAAATAATCCCTCTTGTAGGAAGTTTCATTTGAATGCAAATTATTCCAACTCAGCCGCACAAGCCCGTCTTTCCGCGTTTATTAAAAAATGTTCAAGTATACAAAAGTATATACTATACACAGCCACTTTCCAAGCTTAAAGCCCTCCGTACGAGAATCATACCCTCGAAGGATCGCTTCGACCCTGTAATATCGCGCCATCGACACTGGCGTAAAAGAAAGAACGAAATCCTCTCGAATAATCCAATTACAACGTACAAATCTCCGAAATCCTTTAACCTCCAGCAAACTCTCTTCACTTCTACATCTGCATATCCGTCCAACCCCCATTCTCTTCGTTCACCCCCCCCCCCCACCCCGCCCCTCCGCCCTTATCTCCAAACCGTCGGTCTCTTCTCTCGCGATGCGCCGCGCGCGCTCGAATCGCCCTTGGATATTTTACTCCATTATGAATGGCAGCTCTCCTATATACCGACCTCGTTTTATTTCTCCGGGCCGCGCGTAACATTCGAGGGCGCTAATGTTATCTTACAGACTCTTCCGCACTCGGGCGTCATCCGCTTTCGCGCAGATTATACACGCGCTCCACGCTCGAATATATGAATCGGAGCGCAGTTTCGGCCTCAATGCAAAAGAGCCTGCCGACGGACGAGAGAATTAGAAATAGTCTCTCGTCCTGTAAGCCTCTGAGTGCAGCACTTAATACATGTATGTACGTCCGTGGAACTGCGCGCCCTGCGCAGTGCTCCGTGTGTAGTGTACGCGGAGCTGAAGTGCGGAGCTGCACTTAAAGATAATGTGGGGGTAGCACGGAAAATGAACATTATGCATTATGTAATTAAAAATTTTCAGACAATTTCCAGTGGCTCTACTGTTCTATAAGGGCAATATTTTTCCAATTTTCTTTACGTTTGCACTGAATTTATGCTGCGTGAAGAAGAAACTTGTCAGATAGCATTGTTTTCAAAATCGGGTACTTGCGCGTAATAAAAGAATCAGTTTGCATGAACTTGGCTGCGTTGTCTGCTCTGTTAAAATAACCTGCTAAATAAATGAATAGATTTGCGCCCATTATCTTAGCGTACACTCTCGTGCTTCATTTCAGCAATAACATTAGATTTATTTACAAAATTAAACAATTGGCAGATTCGTAATAGCAGAAAATTGACTTGTAAATGCATTATATTGTTCAATTTGCGTAAGTAAATAAAGGTGCTTAAAGTTTTTGAGCAAGAGACTCTTGGATCTATTTGGTCTACTGGATCTACTTGAAGAAATTCTACTAATAAATAAGACTGAAATAATTTTGCAATAAAATTTTTTCCAAAAACCGTTAGATTAGTTTGAAAATTATTATTTGTGCTATGTTACCAAGTTATCGCGAATTAACATTAAATTTTAATAAATACATAAGATTCCATTAGCGAAAGCAAATACATAATATATGCTTACGCGTGTCGACTTTCGCTTTGAACATGTTCTATATTTTCTACGTTCGACTGTTTTGAAAATCGTATTTCTATTGCACTTTCGACAAGCCACGGGGCACGGATGAATACTTATATCCGATACAACGTCAGGATAATTTAAGTGACTGTGTTTTGTGCATCGACAGAAAGAAACAACAATTGTGTCAGAACCGTGTGACTTTCGGAGCTTAAGCTTTGCAACTAAGCTTCTAACTTACAATGTAAGTATATATGCAGTATGCACCGTTAGTTTTAAAAATATAACCGCTTTATAAGTATGAGAACTAATTTATTTATTTCAGAAAAATATTTGCAGCTGCTTTGGTGCTACTGACTGAACAAGAAGATATTATAGAGGTTGCTCGCAGAGTTCAACTGAACTTAACATGGAACATAACATGTTTGAAAAACACTACAGGACGCCACCTAGGATGGCCATGGATTTCATAGAGATTCTTCGGTCACATCTCATTGAACACCCCAAGGGATTCCCATTCATTTACATGTTCTATCAGTTTTGAGATTTGTGGCGGAAGACTCGTATCAAAAAGGGGTGGCTCAAGGTTGCTACCACCCCATGTCGTAAAGCACCTTTAGCAAATATTTACATTGGGTTACACCAGCAATAATAAATTTTGCAGATTAATTGAATATTTTCCCACGTAATATTGTGTTGTGAGAAATTGTATCAAACAAGTAAGATAATTAATTATTGTTTTTATAAAACTCATTGACTAATATTTCTCTATATTAGATTTTAGGAATTAATTTGATTTCCTGGCGCATTACTATTTAATTAATTTATAAACTTATTAATAAAGTAATAAATAAGTATTATTACAGGACACGGAGACTGTACTTTGTCAAAAGTATTACTCACCCCTTGTGTAGATCCAAGGATTAATGCTCCTGAATTTGAGTATTCATAAAGATTGCGGCGAACAAGTTGCAGAGTAGAACAAACATTCGGCATATGGAAACAAGATTTCCGTTGCATTAGTGGAGATAGCAGTCTCCGTTACGAGCCTCGATTTGCTTTGGAAATAGTTCTGGCAAGTGTAGTTTTTTACAATTTTCTTCGGCATCAGGGGTGTGAATTCTTGTTTATTAATAATAAATTTTAACAACTAAATATTTCTTTGCAGAGTACCTATGCCATTTACACCTAGAGTTGTGCCTGCACTAAAGCCAGTACAAATGCATGAATTAGTGGATGGAGAATACATTGAATTTTAGTGTTTCTCCGTTCTTAATTGGTTTCTTAGAATCTCATATCTCTAATTTAATTTTAACATTAAAACAAATATGTCGAGCCTAAATATTGAAAATAACATCAAAGTACATAAATATTACTGTTAAAATGTAGCAGGTAAAAAAATATAGATTTATACGTAACACTTCTACAATATTGTTTAATTTAGGAGTTCTACAAAATTTTTTATCTTTTTTGTTTAGTACTAATATTTTTTCAAATTCTGTACTCTGATTCGGTACGAAAACTAAGGACGATTTATAAATTTTGAGCTATTTTAACGGTTTGCTAGCAGAAATATTGCAAATTTATTGTTAAAAATTACGTTTTCTTTGGAAAGTGTGTCTTACTCTCATTGGGTTTTTTGAACAAAAGTTTTACCGATTACTTTTCAGAGACTGTTAAAGATTTTTTTGGAGCTATCATTTTGTTTAACGTACGCGCTATATTTATGAAAACGAGTTTACGATTTCTCGCAAGAATGAAATCCCTGCAGGATGGAGATATCTTTTCATAATGCACGAAGAAGTTCGCATTACGACGTTCCGAATTTAGAAAATGTTTGAGGGTACTTGGTAAGAATTGAATAGAGAGATGATCTTGATTCTTTATGCAATGCAATATAATAATAGCACTGGAGGTGCATGTAGATATAGAAATAAAGAAGAAAAGAGAGAGCGAGAGGAATAGAAGCACTGTATAGAACGCTTGTAATTACAGAAAGTGGCTCGATTCGCCTGGCTAGAGAGCCGGAATAACTTTGCGCTTTCCAGCGCATAATCAGCAAGCATTTCAGATAAAAGTTCGCCACTTAGTTTAAAAGACGGACGCTTTCATTTGGCATGGGGAAACTTCATCATTTTTTGTCAATCGTATTGAGAAGAAAGAATGGGGGTGCGGGGGGGGGGGCGAGAAGTTTCGCAGCAGAGCGAATCATGCAATGATCGAACACTTCTTTACACTGAGAAAAATTTCTGAGTAAAAATTAACAAAATACGGTTTAAAATTACTATAATCAGTAGTAATTGGGTGACAGAAACGAATTCTGAGGGATTTAACCAAAATTTTTTTATTTAATGCTGTAACCACACTATATTTTACTATGAGACATAGTAAAAATTACTCCCTTTTTAAGGTGCGCATGCGCGAACGCTTCCACGCATCAGAGCTGTCAATGCTACGAAAAAAAAAGAAATAAGTTGGCAAATTGGCAGCATCAAAAAATATTGTGCTCATAATAAGCGACTCATAAAAATATGAGTTCGTTTCAGTTTTTCTGAAGTACTACAGAGCCGTTTTGATGTAATTTCTCATTGGTCAATTGGGATTATGTAGACTGTAGAGGATAAATAGAGGTAAACTTGGTTATTTAAATTATTTTCAAGAGTGAGTGACGTAGTAGCTTGTCACACCTGCGCAATCTGTCGGCGACCGAGAAGTTATTAGATATGTGTGTGTGTCTGCGTATTACAGAGAGAGAGAGAGAGAGAGAGAGAGAGAGAGAAGGGGAGAGAGAGCGTGAATATTTTTAAAAAATTACTTGCGTAAAGTGGTATGCCAAATAGAAATTTACAGGAACATGGTAATAAAAAGAAAGTTCTCCCCGCCGAGCTGGAGATATAAAAGTTAATTACATTGTGTTATACAGACTTCCTATAGACTCAAACATTTAAAAAAACGTGATAGTGTATTGAAGCGGGATAAGCTTTTTAATAAAGAATACATACGTTTCCGCTATTAATACTATGTTATGTATCATATTCAGTACATTGCATATCTTACACACAGATCAGGGAAATTCAATTAAAAATGTAATGCAAACTAGGCTGATTTAAAGGTTTAAAAAAACGATATTCTTTTCATAATGTTACATTCAGTTATAAAAACGCGTTTACCCAGTACAAAGCGACAATAGAATTTCCGAAAATATTCAAGAAATTAGTAGCTTAAAAAGGTTATCATCTATTGCAAACATTTTACTGCGATGAAACAGGTATTTACAACAAACACAAAATGCTCAATTGCACGTTTTTAACCAAAGATGAAAGTAAAGTTACAGATTATACATCGCTGTTTTGTTGTAACGCTTCTTGGAATTAATAAATGTAAATCTATGTTGATTTATAAATGTGAAAACGGAAAGATTACTACCTGGTACTTAGGAAATTAAAGAAAAAGCAAAGATCACTAGCAAATTTACGGTGAACTGGGTTTCCCAATCATTTATTTCTGAAGTAAAAATTTTTCTCCAAAAGTGAATATCTTGCTTGTATTTTTATATTATTTTGGTGTTTTGTTTTTTTTTAATTTTACAATTAATACCTTATAATGAGGAATGTAAGGGACTCGAAATTATTGGTAGATAATTAAATTCATCTACAATAATACAAAGAGGTGATTCCATCCATTTATTAAAAAGTATTGCTTAAAAAATTCGTTTAGAGATGAATAATTTGCCTTTACACCTAAAAGTTTAATGGATTCTCTGAGTTAAAAATATAACAGCCATACTGTAACCAATGAATCAGACTATGTAATACCGACATTTAAAGCTTATAATATTTACAAAGTGCTCTGTAAGATAATGACCCTGAAATCAACAGAATCCGAAACTTTGTTATAGATCCCTCTCATGTACTCAAAGATTGTTAGAAGAAATTTTCAATCTTACAATCGATGCTTATTATGCTACTGAGTACTGAGAATGTATTGAGGGAAAAATATCGTCTTCTACCTTTAACGTAATCTGGAAAAGTTAATTTATTCGTATACTATTTTGGATATTCAAAAATGAGTGGCACGGTCAAATTTACCACGATCTACTGTTTTATTGTAATCAAGACTGTATACTAGTGATCGTAGAAATTTTCGCATGCATACGAAAGACAAGTCTGTTCACGACACTTGGAAATTTCATCGCGCTCGCGGATTAAATTGAAGCTCCGAGCTGAGAGTGCTGGTGCGAAATTCAAGAGGAGTCTTTAGAGGAATATGTGGACTGGTTGGGAGTGGTTATAAGCTAGCTTTTTGTATGAGATCTATGCCTGTGAAGGATATAACGTTGCAAAATTTTTGGGAGGATTAACTTTGGTTTATGTGCTTGTGGAGTTGATGAGTTTTTAGATTGAGAAAAATGAAGATGAATTTATGGGTCGATGTCTGTATAGCAAAGGAAAAGATTGAGTTAGTCAAAAAACAAACTTAATTCGCAATATCAAGTTACAAAGAATCCATCACTTTTATTCTAAATTTTTAATTGAATTCGTATTTTTGCTCAAAATTCTTGTTTAAATCATTAATCTTTCTAAGGCTATTTGTAGTGAAGAAAAAAAAAGTAATCATTTCATGGATTAAAATTCCTGGAAGATTTCTAATAATTTTTATATTGCACTAAAGTAAGTGAAAATTCAAAATCTTAATTGGAAAATTTCCCTTAACAATGAAAGAAGAAGAGAGAAAGCAGCATCCTACTACGATACTGTTTAGTACTTTACACATGAAAAATCAACTAGATTGTTTATAATAAATAAAAAACGAAAGAGGAGAAGGCTCAGTAGGCAGAGTATTGGACTCGTTACTCAGAGGTTCTGGGTTCAAGCCAGATTCTCGGCTTTTCTGTCATTGAGGCACACCTCTGTGTTTACATACAGCTATGTTCTACATGTATGTACTTAAGGACGTTCTTCTATGAAAAAAATTTCACTATTTTTTTGTAAAATTTTAGATACAGCTTCCTCTAAGTATTCTGAACAAAAAATGTTAAGGTCATATAGCGGCAAGCCAGGTGAATTTGCGAGATATTTGATGTTAAAGTTAACATTGGTTCTTATGGAAAAACACTTTTTTTGGGACATTTTTCACTATTATGACGTGAGATCTCACAAACTATTGCTGTAATTAAACTATGTTATTCTGGAAGTTTTCAGAAACAGTTATCAAGTTTGTTTATATAGGCAATCCAGGCTCCTTTAAAAGATACAGCTATCGAAACATAAAAATTGACAGATCTTTCAAAATTACAGGAGAGAGCGCGTGGACACTTGGCAACCCTTAGCTTAGCTGCCATCTCTTTCGCTGTACTTCCCTTTCCCCCTCCTCCCTCTTTCTCTCTCTCTCTCTCTTACACTGTCACTACGTACAACGTTGCCGCTTTGGCACTTTCTCTTCAAAACGCACGTGTTGGTGTATACGTACACGAGCATAGATGTGTTAGTGAGGGGTATACTGGTATAGACGTAGTAAAAATTTTTCTTGCCGCACAGGGAAAACATTCGTACATATGGCATACAGATACTTCGTAAACTTTTGACAGGGACGATACTAGAAGAACGTCCTTAAGTATCTTATAACGTCGAAGCTCTAGTAGTTTGGATTCCCCTGCACACAATCTAAGGATGCCCGACTATAGGGAACCTCGTTAGCCAGTACCACTGTATGGTATCGGGCAGTGGGAAAAGCCGTTTAGGATTCGCAAAAAGGACTTGGGTAGGCTATAACACAAAAAAATAAAAATTAAAAAAAAATTAAAAAAACAACATTTTGAAAAACCACCTATGGCATGCCCTCGGGCATGCCCTGCTTTATCTACCATATTTAATACATTAATCTTTTGAATATCATACAAAATAAAAAGATAAAATTTTATAGAACCATGTTTCTTCAACTAAAAATTTACAAAGAATCGCTGATGGACAATTCTGCTATACTGCAGAATTGTTATAACCTTTCATCACCATCTGGTGGCATAGGCATTGTATAGCGAAGTCGGTTGTTACAGAAAAGTAAGGCTGTTTGTTTTATTATTTGATTATAATTTTTTTTTTAATTTTTATTAATTGTTTAATTGTATTAAATTATTAGTTTGAGAAAAATGCGGTATTTGGCTGGTGCGTTCCGTAGGCATCACATGCGATTAAATTAAATTATTTTTATAAAACTCATGATTTTAATTTTATATTTACTAGCTTTGTAGCCCTGATGAGGAGCCGAAACGGCTCGAAACGTCGGCAGAAAATAATAAAAAATTTGGTTCGAAGAGATGCATAGTTATCTTATTTCTACATCAATTATAGTCGAGCGATAATTGCATCCTTGTTAATGTTACAACCTTTGTTAAGCATTAAATAGTTTTTTTAAGCAAATTTTTTAAGCATAAAGTCATTAGTCCTTTGCACTTTTTTGTAATCCTCGTTTTATTCATCGGTTCTAGTAAATCAGATCACTACATTATTTCTTCTTTGAAAATGTTACCGAGTGTGCTAGAAGTATTATTTTCAAAAAGCGTAATGAAACATAATAAACAGGAAACTTTAACTGTTCATTTTTGTGACGGGATGCAATAGTCACTAATGACCTGTCACTAACGGTGCGATAAAAAAAGTGCTGAGGTCCAGTACATATAATGAATTACGTAAATCCAAAAGATACTTGCCCTTCGTCTTGGCATTACCTTTCGGTATACATAGTTTGAAATCAAGATATTCAGGCATTGAGGAGAAAAATGCGAACGAAAATCATTAGCAGTTACCAGAAGCAGTTACGTCAGATTACGGCTATTGATTTTCGTTCGCCTTTTTCTCCCTGATGCCTAAATATTTTGATTCCAAACTGTGTATGCCGATAGAATACCAAGACGAAGGGCAAGTATCTTTTGGATTTACGTAATTCATTATAAGTATTGGATCTAAGCAATTTTTTATCGTACCGGTAGTGACGAATCATTAGTGGCTATCGTATCCCCTTAAGTTAATAGTTGCTACAAGAGAGTAGTGAAGGTAAAAAATAAAATATCGCGCGTAGAATATGGAAAATGAATGCGTTATTTACATATCTGTACTTACACCCATGTAAGAATGCACCTACGGCCCAGTACTGGCCCAATAATGGCAGACTCTATAGCAGTACTGACAGCCAGTACTTTCCCATTATTGGACCAGTATCAAAATGATAAGAACGCCCCAGTACTGCAGTAACTTACTGGCAAATTACTGGAGATCAGCCGTTAATGTAGAATAAGGAAAATGAAGTATATACAATATTATATGAATAATTTTTATTTTAATTATTTATTATTTATTATATTATGATATATTATTATTTATTTTATTATGATTTATTATTAGATTATATTATGCTGTTTTGATAACCGATATATCACTTGAAACACTTTTAGTCCTTAACAGAGTTTCAGCGGTTTTCGGCATATCTTCACGAATTTCTGGTCTAGTTATTTTTAATAACTTTGTTATTGTTGAATTTCTTAGCGTAAAAATATTGTTGACGAAAAAATTATCATGATTTTCATTATTCTATATCTAAAAAGACAAAATATCATCTAGTTTTGACTCAAAATATAAAAAAATTTATTACCCTATGACGAGAAAAGTTCAATTTCCTGTTTTAGGTATGAAAATCGCGAAAAACATACAAGTGTTATACAAAATGTATTCTTTAAAAAATAATCGTGCTATTTATAAACACGTATAAACATTAACGATATTTTTACAAACAACCGCATCTATGACTACGTTATAAAATAGGTAACAGATACAATGGCATACCTGCGAGTTTTCATTTCTTTGAATTCCAGTCTCATCAACCGTACTGCTACTGCTCTTACGTGTTATTGATTCATGCTGGATCATTGCATTACCGCTGTGCATTTCACTATAAGAATAGAAGTGTATACAATTATACATGTATTAACAAATCGAAATATTATCAAGAATCTTTTTAATTATTTTAATTTCAAATTAAAATGTATACGCATTATTAGTCTCAACGAAGCTCGCATAGCTGGTAATCATACGACCCGTGCCTTCGATTCCGGTCAATTCAACGGCCGTTTTTTGTAACCTGTATAGTTTCACGGTCATAATGTGTGCTTGAGAGCATGGATCGAGTAGTGCGCGACATTCATGCATTTTCCCGTGTTTATCGTACACATTTATTATTGCAGTAGCTAAGAGAAGTATTGAGCTGTGAATGAGCACTAAAAATGCGCGCTGGAGTTGAAAATTGTGTCTCGTCTTCAGCCTCGTCGGCTGTTTGAGCGGATAATGATTGTATAGTTACAGTCATCGCGTGACTTTTTTGAGGAGACGGCGCGGTTACCGGCGACGCTTTTGTCGTTCCCGACTAACCATTCTGATCTGACTGATTTATTGATATGAAGTAAATTATTATTTTTTTTGCCGCATTTTTTGCAGGGACCCAGGGGACACTGTTTGTTTTGGTGTCTGGCTCCCCAGCAATTAAAACATAGATTCAAATCATTTTTTTGAAAGTATCACGTGCGTATAGGGCGTAAGTACCGTTGCAGAGAGCACATGTGGCTGTAACGACACCGAATGATTTAACATTACTCTGCGTATTTTTTTATTTAGCTTGCTTCGCATCGCTACCATTCTCATCGGTTTGGATTTTTTGGAGGTATTTACAGTGACATTCTAGGAACTCTATTAGTTCCTTCAGTGCAAATTTTTCGTTGCCTCTCGACATTAGGGATCGTTCCCACTTACGTTTAGTCTCGGTACTTAACTTTGATGTTAGTAAATAGATTACGAGGGTATCCCAGGAATTTTTGAATTGTACTCAACCGGGCATTATTGTGAATTACGTATTTGAACGTATCCTGAAACTTTATACAGTCTCCGTACGCACCACTAAACTTCGGTAAATATATTTTAGGCAAGTTTATATTGATGTCATTTGTGACAGGCGCGACGGCATCCATTCTTACCGAGCTTCAAGCGCGACTTTGTTGCAGGTTATCGATTCGCGACAAAATTCTTTTTGACTCTTCGAATTGATGACGTTCCTCGTCCTCCGCGGTCAATTGTTCAAGATGTGTAATGAGAGTTTCGATGGCGTTTGCTTATCGTTAAATGTGTCGATTAGAGGCTCAAAACGCGATTCTCTTGCGCGTAAATCGAATTCATCAATGGCATCGTCCCTAAGCGACTCTAATTCAAGAAGCGCATGAGGGCACCTTTTACGGTAGCCCGAGTTCGTTTTAAGGCCGTGAGATCTGCCATTATTCATGTAATCTACGCAGGTCGAAATTGGGAGATAGGAATTTTGATTGAAGACTTATACTTTAATGCTTCGTTGAAGACAGGCTGAGCTGATGTAGATTCCGTTGATCGTCGCGCCAGGTAGTAGCAGAGGTAGTAGAGTTGGAGTTGCCTTCTGTCGCACGGGGTAGTTGTTTCGTACTATTGACGGTTGGCAATGAGACTATGCTCATGAGTTCGTCCTTCCTTGTTGGAAAGGCTGTATCCCGATGTCGCCTTTGTGCGAGCAGTTGCAGGATTGAGTTTATGAAGCCGCTCGCCGTTAAGTTGAGGCTGCGTTACTTCGCTTCTTTCAACAAATTTGACTTTTGTTTTTGTGTTTTAAGTGCCAATGTTGATTGCGGCCAGTTCACTTTTAGTCCAGTTAGTTACGCATGCGACGTCTTTCGACCGCGGTCGAAATGTGTTTATAACACTTGTTTTTTTTCGTGGTTGTACGTTAATTTCGCGTTAGATGGAGCGAAAATCAAACGGAATTTTCAGCTCCGACTTGAATCAGGCAAATTATACCGGGCCAGTACATTTGAACATTACTGATCCAGTACTTCAGCACAATACTGAGCCAGTACTTTCGCACAAGTACTATTTATACGAATATTTGAGCTCTGTCTAAAGTCTTGCTAAATATTTTAGGCCAGTTCGTTTTTACAATATTGGCCTGTTCTTATCAAATCAGTACCAGAACATTAGTCTGCCAGTACTGATAGGCAATATACTGATCGATAGTACAGGGCCAGTATTGGGCCGTATTGTCAGTGTTGGCAATTCTTGCATGGGCAATTACTGTTGAAAGAAAAATTATGCGTATCATGTGATTATCCGAAGGTGAGAAAGCAAGTATCTGAATGTACTACGCTGTTGCCCTCCATTTGGCTAACGTGGTTGCTAAGGACCTTCTCGAAGAATTCGCAACCTCGTTCGCAACTTAATTGCTGAATAGAACAAATAATGTTTCTTAGTAAACTGAAATTGTCGCAATACGCTCTTCTGGTGAGTAATTGATTGGTGAGAATTTGATACAACGAAGTTAAATAGGTGTGAGTCTTCACACGCTAACGAGATATTAAAAAAGCAAAAAAATTGTACTTCTGATATCGGTCCCAACAAGTTTTGTTTGTTCACTGTTTAATTTATCTTATTAGCGTAGTCAGTAGAAACTAATAGAAAGTAATCAATTATAAATTCTCTTGTGCACAGAATTCAAAACCAACTTCATTGCAAATAGTTGATTATGATAGTTCAAGACTCTTATATCTATAAATTTTGGTCTCATAGAATACTAAAGAACACTTGCGAAAGCCTAAATCTCGCAGTAAAATTCTGAGCACTCGAAAAGCCAGTCGATAACTTTACTGCGAAACTCTCTTGGACGTGTCCACTCGTTGACTCTTATCACAGTGTCAAGTCCCCATATCTGTATACAGTGTATACGGAATATACGTTATACACACATATACCATAGAGGGACAAAACTTCTCCGTGGCACGAGGGGGTCGAAACCGCTGCTAACACAAGAGCTGCAAGTTCTCGTCAGGTTCCTGTTCCTATCCCTTCCGTCGAGATGTTAACGAATTACCCTCGAAACTTTCGCAACACCAGTATCCCCTCTTTCGCCTTATATGTATACTGTACATAAGCACACCAACGCACACATACTGGTAAGTGGCCTCCCAAAGCGTGTACAAGCGGATCTTTACAGGCAGTAAAAAAAACAAGTAAAAATACGAGGGCAGCGGAAAGTCGATGAAAACCAGACAGCCGCAGGCGCTGCTTTTGCTTTTTTTCTCGCTCTTTCTCTCCAGCGACGGTAAGGGTACATCCGGTGCTGTTATACTGCCGCTGAAATTTTATTGGACGGAAGGCTTTGCTCGCGCGTAAGCGTCGGCATGTAGGCACTTTCTGAATACCTGATACGCGGCTCGAGTTTTTATTTATGCGTAAAGTTGGAGATCCTTATGTTTGAGTAATTTCTTTTTTATTTTACCTGTGGACGCTTCTTACATTCCCTTCGGCGAACCTTTGAATTCGGCAAATTACGTATTTTCTGGGAGAGAAAATTATCTTATTCAGTAGCACTTGTTCGTGCTATGCAAATGATAAAATGAACTTCGAGAAGAAGAGAAAATTTTCATTGCGATTTCATCCAGGTGAAAAGCTCCAAAAATTCTTTTTAATTAAAATAAGCATAATTTGTGCAAGAATTAATATTTGATAGCAATCGCACTGTTTTCTCACCTTAACGAGTTAGTTTTTTCTATTTTATGAAATATAGTACGCAAAGAATATATACAATAAAGAAATATTTTTAATTATTTATTTGTAAACATCATAATACGATTATTTCAATACACTTTTTAAATTGCTCTCATATAAAGCTAATACCTATTTCTTATACATGCACGTAATATAATCGTCTCGATAATCGTACAGTTCACAAACTGTAATGGCACCACTTTAAATCAATGATTTGTATTCGTCAATGCTCTAATACACATACACGTTTATTACAGCATCGGTCCAGTACTGAAATGTTTATGATACTATTAATAATATACAACTTCGACCTCCACTTAAAAAGAGTTGATGAACATGGAAGTTTATATTATTTTATTATCCATCCATATAACTATAAAAATGTTAATTACTTTGCTTGCGTATTTACCCTAGTATAGCGCACAAATTTGTTTGACTCACTTTGATTTCAAGACCATTTTTCTTCAGCATTTCATTATTAATTGCCCAAAAACACTTCCAAAAGTCACTGTCCAAAGTTAACAAACTATGTGACATACAGCCAAAATAAAAAAAAATCCCACCAAACCAACCAAGTCTCTGGCTCTCTCGACGGCCACAACCAACTGCGCCGCTCATTCATTTAACTTTCCAGCTCTTTCTACCAGCCGAACTCACAGGCGACTGCTTCCCAACGCAACTCGGCCGCGATGTTTTCCGCCCATGGTCGCCGCGGTTTTTTCCCGCTCGAATTCACCACTATGTGCCTCTGCGTATATATTCTGCACACACGTGCAATGCGCATATTACCATTGCGGACCGTCGAGGATAAACGAGGAATGAAAAACACGCGGTAAAATTTATGGCGAAGAATGACCGCTTTATTGAGTATAAATGGCCTGCGTCAAAACACTTGTTTTGACACTGTTTTGTCATTTCCAGTGTCCAGGAGAAGAGAAATTTTTATGTTTTCATAGGGGGGGAGACACGTGTGAATTGCACAGCTGCCTGAGAGATTATAGAGGTATGTGACAAAGTGGATCGTAGAAAGGATCGTAAATGCTTTCGTCGCAGCACATATAAGTATAATAAAGCCTCGCCACATCTTGAATCGTTGTCGTAGATGCGCTTTGATTGCACTTTATGAAAACTCACACTCTGCGTATTATGTGCAATTGTGCATTGAGCATAATGTGCATTGAGCATATACAAATGAATACAAATATTTTAGCGAAGAAAAAAATTAATCATGAGTAAGTAATTTTAATGTATCACTTTGTCACATGTCAAAAACGAATTCGAGAATTGCTTATGAATTTGAAAAGTAAACTGAAACGACGACTAAAATGTGAAGAGACTCGAATTATTTGGTTAAAATTCAATTAAAATTATTGCAAAATAATAATCTTTTTTTATTTATCAGGTTAAATGTGAGTCCTGTTATGTAACTGAGAAAGCAACTGCTCAATCAAAGTAAACTAAATCTTATGAGAAATTATATCATTAATCAAAACAAATTTAAGATAAAAGTCACTTAAATATTGATCTTACCTCTCAGCAATTCTTCATCCTTTAGATTTTTGTCAAAAAAAAAAAATCCACTTAAAATTTTTGATTTCCATACCTCACGAATAAAAAGAAATTGGAATGAAGCCGTGTAAATTTTTCAAATGTATTTAATTCGTGTCCATTGTTCTTGTAATAGAGAACCTTGGTCAGGAAGCAAAATGTATCGAACAATTTTAATGGCTATAGACTATATGACTGGATAACATTCCCTTGAACAACTCAAGCTATATTATACAATATAAACAAACATCAGCGCAAATCGAACAATTCGTCTGCATGATCGTCTAAATTGCTCGTAAAAAGCAGAGCTCTCCAGAATTAGCATGGGAGTCAAGAGCAAGAGATCCCGAGCAATCAAAGTCTTATTCCTCGAGTTTATGCAAACATATATATATACATATATATATTCCGTACAATCCGAAATCGCAACGAACACAGGAGGGAGACGGCTTTACGATCCGCGTAAAGCTCTCCTCCAGCGGATATTGTACACACTTTAACGCTTCCGTCAAAGATACATATAGATATATTGTATACATACATATGTAATTGAATAACAAGGACACAGTCGGCCGCATCGTCATCTTTGACGCGACTTTCTGGAACCGCGCGCCGCACGCGCGTGCTAATGGCTGCCCGTTATATTTCCATTTTCAGTCCGAGCACTAAACTCCGGAAAATTACGAAGTGGAGGGCTTGGGAGGGCTGGCGAAGGGTGCCGACCCCGGAATTTTATTTGCATTATTACGCGCGGTTGCTCCGGCTGAATGATACATTCCTCCCCCCCTCTCTCTTTCTCTTCCCCTCACACACACACACACACACACACACACATGCATATATATATATATACAGTTACATGGTTGCGTGTGTACGTGTGTATATGTGTGGGTGTGTGTGTGAGAGAGCGAGAGAGAGAGAATTGTGGCGACTGTACCAGGGCCACTCGTCATATTTTTTCGCGCGGCTTGCTGCCTTTTCATTTAGAAATGAGCTGCACCAACGACCAACTAGGATATGTTATGTGCTTCTCGCGGATATACGTCGCTGTGTGAGTTCTGCAAGGAGACTTTATTTATTTGGAGGTATATATATGAGCTGCGGTGCTCAGCTGATTCTTAGTTAGAATTTTCAAGTTTAAATCGTCACACTATATGTGTCCTGTTAATAATTAGAGACAAACTTTCTTGCTTTTTAATGTATTAATTCTGTACAAGCATGTTTACAGGATATTAAAATTCTGGAAAAATTATGGAAGTTTGAAACTCAATTCATACGATAAATTCACGGTGCAATATAAAAAAGTAAAAATCAAAATTCTGTTTTTATTTTCTATTTATTTGTTGGAAAAATTTTTTGAATATGGTACTAACTTAGAAACTGGATTAATAGGAAGGGAAACAATTTTTGTATATCTTGCATAGAATGATCAATTAAAAGGTATTTAAAAAACAAAATTTTCAACTAAAGATATAAATTCAATTATAATGTTAAGGTAATGTCCCGTACAATATCGCACAATAATATTGATCGAATGCAGTAACGTATTTTCAATTATGAAAAAATTCATAGAATTATTGCATTACATCCATAGTGTATTAAATTTCAATATTTCAGTAAGCAAAGTCACGTGCACGTGTATGCAATTCTCGCTGATACGAGCTAGGTTCATATTGACCATTTGATTATCGTGTAGACCTACACTGCCTCGTATACTGCCGATCTTTGAACTCATGTGACGATCCTCTCGTCCAGGATTTATGTTCTAGTCTAGGATCCAGTGCATGTACTCTGTGTTAGAGACAGAAAGGGCTACTATCTGTCTCTCTCTCTCTCTCTCTCTCTCTCTCTCTCTCTCTTTCTCTTTCTCTCTTTCCGGGTTTGTTAGCTATGTTTTCAGCTCTCGCGACTCGTTCTACATCTTGTACTACATCTGACGTTGACTTATTTGGATGCGATAAAAGTATATTAGATTAAATATTAGCTTTGAATAAGTATAAGCGTGAAAAGTAACGTGATGTGCGTCATGATCATTTTTTTCATGTATTATGATTTTTGATGAATATTATCAAATATGTACATCAGAGGTTTTCAAAGTAAAGATATTACTTTCCATTAGAATAAGGAACTTTTACTTATGAAGAATAGTGTATTACACAACTAGGGGCGAAAGTTGAGTTTTTCAAGCAAGGATAATGATTGAGTACATTAAGTACGAGAGGTGTCGAGGACGCCTCCTCTTTGGACCTGAGTATTCAAATCATCATCTGAGTCTGAAAAAGTCATACACCCCTTGTTATATACCATGCTTTTTATAATTAATGCATCTAAAAGGCTCTTTTACTCTAGCACAAAAAACCAGAGCTTATATATAGTTGTTATCATATATTCATAACTTTCGTCCCGTTGCAGAGTGGCGAAAGTTATCAATATATGTCAATGCTTGAAAAACCCGACTTTCGGCAGCGAAATGAGGGCTTTCGAAAATAATTTTAGTCATTAACAAAAGCCACAGATGAAGGTTTCAAGAAGATGGGCGATATTTTATGTAAAATGTTTGCAGCGATGATTGTACACTAAATATATTTCAGATTAACAGGCCTTCCAAAGGAAAAAAAAGAATAAGAAATCGAAGAGCAACTATCGAAAGAGCAAGTATTTTACGTTGTCGATATTTTGTGGTTGTTGCTGTTATTGTTCTACTATATTTATTTCGACAGAATTTCAATATTTTTGAATGTATTGTTATAAACAGTCAAATACTACTATTCGAAATTTTTCTCTCAGGGACAATAGACAAATCATGAATAGTCAAAAATGATACAATAATAGCGTGTAAATGAAAATGTCTTAAAGAAACATTAAGCTGCAAAAGATCAAGTAGAAATGTTTCAGAGTCATAGTTTGACGATATGCGCCAGATTATAAATACTTGAAATTCAAAATCTGTTATGCATTAGGTTAAATTTATTCTTTTGATTTATAGTAAAATAAACTGAAAAATGAGAATGTATTATGTAGGCTATCAAATTCGAATCAAATCAAAAGACTTGAACTGCATGACGAGCATATACATTTGCAATTCAAACTAATTAATATATGCAAAATTTAGAATTTATGCATGATTCACTATTTGGTGATATGTAATGCTATTTGTAACGTGGAATTTTCCTTCCGTAAAGAAAATCGCCAGTTAGTATAAAAAATTATTTATTTATTTCTGACTCTTCATTCCGAGGAAGGATTGCTGGAAAGGTGGAAAAAACGTGAAATATGACAAGGATTAGGCTTTAGAAAATAATATACAGATTACAGATGTTGAATTTCCACGAATAAATCGCCGAAAAAAGTTGGACTTTGTATTAACGAAGATTATGAAAGTAGTGATAAAATACTTGAGAAACAAAGGCTTCTTGTCCTCAATCTATCTGGACGATATTTTATGTATTGAAAGATCTCGAGAAAAATGCATTCAAAATGTCAATGAAGCAATCAAAGTACTAGAAATGCTAGGTTTTTGTGTAAATTATAAAATGTCAGAATTAGTCCTATCCACTAGGTGCAAATTTCTAGGCTTTATTATAGACAGAACGAAATATGCCATAGAACTAACTAGGGAGTTTGCTCAGTTAATCGGCAAATTAATAGCGTGCTGCCCAGCCGTAGAGTATGCATAGATATACACAAAACTGCTTGAATAAGGAAAACTGTTTTAGCTTATTTTCAATGATAATTGTTACAAAATTTTGTGGAAAAATAATATCCAAGGTAGTATTCATTATATTAAAGGTGGCTGATACGCAATGACCATTTACACCGACGCATTGACTACGGGCTGGGGAGTTACGGACGGAAGTAAAGAGATTTACGGGATTTGGTCTTTGGAAGAAAGTAAACTGCACATAAATTATTTAGAGTTGCTAACCGTAAAAACCGGTCTTGAACATCTGGCGTCAGACGTGAGAAATGCCCAAATATTGTTAAGGATGGACAACACCACAGCCCTATCGTACATAAACGAGATGGGGGTCGTCAGATTTGACAAATTGAGCAAACTAGCTAGAGACATGGGATGCTTCCATAGTTCTAAATGATTTAGAAAACTTATATATCTCAACATTAGAAAATTTGAAAAGTACCGCGCAAAAGACGCAAATATAATAAGTAAAATAAAAATAAGCAACATTATAAACGTAGGGGATAATCTAGGAATAAGAATACCGGACCTACTGAAAACGTCAAAAGCCACAGGCTATCAACTCGTACTACAGCTGCCGAAGTTTTTAGAGAAACCGCGACTATGAGTTGTGTACGTTGTGTATACGGTTCTATAGTACGTAGAGCGAACGAAATTATCACGTAAAAGCCACGACCACGACCAATTATTTATCTCAATAAAGAAACCAGTTCACGCAGTTAGTACGTCAACAGTTAGCAGATGGATCAAAAAATGCTTGAGTAAAAGTGGCGTCGACACCTCGGTGTTTACGAACCATTTAATGCCCCATGCGGTCACCTCGATGGCTTCCGAAAAAGGGATCGACTTTGACACGATTTGACGAACTGCGGGATTCATAAAAGGCCTGTAATGAAAATCAATCGTGATTTCGCATCTGCTGTATTAAACACATGAATTAATAAATAAAAAGTTAATAAAGAATTGCTACAAAATGAGTTTTATATTGGGTATAGGCGGGAAATTCCTTTTTTTGCCAGTTCACTCTAAAGTAATGTAGGAGAGTGAGGACGTAATATAATTGGTAGATCAAACAAACTTACCAAGTGATGTTCGATCCTAATTATATGAGGTCCTCGCTCGAATGCATTACCACCCACCCAGGGAAATAAATTAGAATTTATTCACCCCCACCCTATAAAGACACTGGCAAAAAAGTATATACAGCTTAACTCTAAAATATGAAGTTGCCAGGGCCATGGATAGTGGGGGTAGCCGATCAGGTTTTTATACTCCGAAATCGTGTGCTGCCTGACGGACGGAAGAGGAACTATACTACACTGGTAATGTATTCGAGTGAGGACTTCATATAATTAGGATTGAACATCACTTAGTAAGTTTGTTTGATATACCAAATATATTTCCCTACATATAATTCCCCTACATATCGTTCGACTGCTACTGACAAGTCATAGTTTATTTTATGTGCAACGATTTTATGAAATTTCTTTTTCTACGAAATTATTGAAATGAAGAAGAAAAATTAAATGTAACACATCCTTGATGAAACTGACGTTTTCAACCTATTCACGAAACGTTTTAAAACATCAGGAGTGCCAAGCACTCTCACAAACAGATTCGCTATAGAGGATTCGTCATTTCAAACACTATAGAAGAGACATACTTACATCTTTGCCTTGACTTTGTCCCCGCGCGCGAGGAAAGGAAGGAAGGAAGGAAGGAAGGAACTTCCGGCAAGTTCCGTTTTAATGCGTACAAGATGCAAGTTTGTTCCCTCCCTTTTCAGACCGGCAAAGCTAGATAAATAAAATTAAACTCTCAGAGCTGCTGCTGCTGCTGCTGCTATACGAATGTGTATTTTGGGGGTATATGGGCGTTATATATAAAACGGGTATAATGTTTAATGCTCGGCGCACATGGCCCTCTCAGAGGCTCTTTAAATGCTCTTCATGCTCGAATCATCTCGCAGTCGTCTTGAAATAGTAATTAAGTCGGATTTTCCTATGCCAGATTTGCAAAAGCCTTGATTGTGGAATTATATAGCTAGAAATATGATATTGAACGTTGAAACTTTTTTCCTTTACCATGATTATCATTTCTTTTTATTTTGTAGGCTGATGCATCACTGATAACAAGTAAGTTTACATACTAAGCGATTATAAGTTGTTAATTATGAGTTGAAAATTTTTAATTTGTGGTGGAGTTCTACAAAAATGACAACTTCTCTTTAACACTTCATATTTCTAAGTGGATAAATCTACAATAGATATACTTTATTCGGAACGGTAACATGATTTTTTTCTTCATGAATATACCGGATGAAAAAAGTTCGAATTTATTTCCCTTTGGTGGTTTATCTTAAATAAAGGGTGGATCATAAGAAATTCGTAAAAAATCAGTATTTGATGGAATCAAAAGATGGTCAAGATAAAAGAAAAAACCGATGAGTACATTGAAAAAAAAGTATCTTGTAACACCTACTTCTTAAAGTTTGAAATTTTAAAATTAATTGAATGATTTCAGCAAAAAGTATGAAATTTCCAATTGTTCTTGATTTCAGCTCAGATCGAGCTTAGGCATAAGCAATGCCTGACGCTATAAAGACAAGAATCAGTCGTTTTAATCCGTATTTTCAGGTATAACTGAAATTTTTTAAAAGTACTGTTCTTGAAAGATACAAAAGGCGATCTCTTCATGTTTTTCGATAACTTACTTATCTTTCAATGCGAGCATGTTTTGCTTATTTTTACAAGTATTTTTAGCAAAAAGAAAAAATATATGACTTGTCATTCAATTATCCCACCGAAATTGGCTGCAATAGAGCTATTCTTTTTACAATTTCTTCTTATGCTAAAAAGGTGGCAGAAAGCATTCTACAAAATCAAGTTAAATAAAAAAGTTGTAAATCTCTGTGAAGTACAATTTTTTTTATTACTATCAAAACTTACTTAAAAATAAATAAAATATACGCATATATAGTAATAGTATTCGATTACAAACAAATATAAACTGTTATAATTATTTATAGTTACGTTTGGAAAAGGATGCGGCTCAGATGTGGCGCGCTAGTCAAGTTTAAAGAACGCGTAAATCATACATTGGTTAAATACATTTTTTTCATATCTTACTTTTTAAAAAGAAATTCTTGAAATCCGTTTTCTGTTTCAAATTTTTAAGTTGACCGAGAAGTTGACTTATGCTGATATAATACACAACATCTATTGAATCGTGAAGATTAAAAGTATAGGTTTAATAAAACCAACCATACATTTCAATTACTGATTAAAAAGCATCTCATCCTATTAAAAGCCGAGTTAAAACCAAAATGCGACAAATACTTGATGCGAACAATTAAACCGAAATCACAAACAACCTTGCTCTTAAGCAAACACATCCCATTCCCACAATCGATTAACCAACCCAACCCAACCCTCTTGCAATCTTGAACGTAAACCAGTAATCATGAGAACGACGCAACGACTCTAGAAAAAGCAATAGTGTGCTGTAAACATGATTAAATCGTGGATTAAATCTACGCGAAGAGGTCTTGTTCTTGAAAGCTATAATGCAAAAACTCGAGCAAAAACTTGTACAGAACTAATTCCAGTATGTTCGCTAAAATCTCATTCAATATTGTAATAGTATTAGTATATTAATATATTTATAATTTTGTTTTCTTATTTTAATTTTTACTATTCCATATTTCAATTATTTTATCATGTTCAGCTACGTATCTTATATTCTAGTATAATATTAAACTATACAATATAGTTATTTCTTATTTATCTTTTATAATCGTTGTTGAATTGTCACAAATCCAATAATTTCACGTGAATTCGCAATCATCAGGATTCAAAGCACAGGGAATTTTTGCTTTCGGTTTGCTATTTCTGTTTCGTTAACTTGAAAGGCGAATCAATATCCCATCCACGCGAAGCGGCTTCCTACAGCGAACATCAACATTCAGCACTAGCAACAGATGCAAGTGTCCATCAAACATTACTTTTTTCGTAAAAATTCATCCGGTCTCGGTTTCAAGCGAATGATATCTTTTTTCTTCTATTTTCATCGAGTATCAGTTTCTTCCTTTAGAAGAAAGAGTATTGTTAAATTTCAAAGTTCTTGAAAAGAATAATTGAGTATACAGAGAACGTTGATAGATTTTCAATGTAATCGCTTCAATTAATTTTTCACCCAGTTGCCACATTTCACGCGAAGAAAACGTCGCGTACTATAGTACAGTTTATATTTCATAGGTATTTTTTAAAAAGTTATGATAACATCTTTCCATCTATAATATTCTATATTCCCAGATGTAAGTTGTATACGATTCCCGTGTGCTCATCTCGTAATTGGCCTCGTTTCGATCGAGTAATCGCGTGAAAATATCCAACTTTTCAAATGTGCAACGCCGTTCCCGTGAATTAAAAATTTATGTCTGTTATAAAACGCACGGGTGGCACTTTCCTCGATCGAAAACTAATGGGATCCTATATCGCAGGCATAAAAGCGCTTTTGAAAATCTTGAGCGACAAGTTTCAATGATTTCCGTTTATAGCCAAAGCCCTCTTAAAAATAAATAGCGATTCTTTCGCTGGAACTTCGCTTTCTTCTTCTTCGGTTTATTATTCTGATCATTTCCACCGATGCCGACGATCGGCACATTAGCGCACGATGAAACTTTTTTTACTTTCTGTACATTTTTTCGTCTTTGTCGGGATGAATGCATGATTATGGCTAAGAAGAGGGATTTACAAAGAAAGAGATATGTAAGTTATAGAAGCGTATAATTCAATCAATATTCAAAGAGATGTTTTGTATCCTTAATACAACATTTTTCGTCACAGTTGTAAAAAAATAACTTATAAGATATTAATGTACTAATACATAAAACATTCAGATTGTTAAATCTACGAATTAAATTCACAGGCGTTCGTTTTCTCAAAGGAATACTTTATATGAGCAAAACTTTAAGTTACCTTTAATGACTGTAGAATCTTTTTTAATTCAATTTGATTTCAAGAATTTGAGGAAATTTATATTTATATCTTCTAGTAAATAAGTATACCGAAATTGGAAATATTTCAATAGTAAAATTTCGAATACATCACTATTCATTATTATATTTTATAGCTGTATATGTCTTATATAGTGTAAATAAGTGTAAGTAATTTTTTAAGTCGATGTTTTTCAAATCATATTTTAAATCTTAATTTTGTTTGGTATTTGATTGAATATATACAATATACATTATACATTGTATAATGTATATATTTTAATAAATAATAAACTTTACTCGCGATAGATTTCATAAATTTTTAATAAAAAATATTTTTCGAATTGGTCTTATCGTTTTTATTGTAGAAAAATTTAAGTTATTTGAAGTTAAATAATTGCGCTAGCGGTGATGGTAAGTATAAGTGTACTACGTACAAATATCACGTAAAAATTGTTTCATTGATACACCTATAATTCCGCAGTCGCACGTGAAATTATTTTTATTCGACTACCTGTTTAACTTTTTATGTTTATATACTACTTTTACTCCCCTTCTTACTTATTCGTGACTACAATAAATTTGTTGCACGTCGATAAATCGGCAGCTGTTATATTGAAGCTGCCAGTTTTACGATATTTTAAAATTCAAAATTCTACCTTGAATGAAATTGTGTGGAACTATATATCTAGAGCTGTTCACCTCCATAACTGATAGATCTACATATCAGAGAATAAGAACAGTTCCGCAGTGTTGGAGCAGTGGGAAGAGAAATAGTTGATTGATTTAGACGGTACTTTAGAGGGCCGGTAGAGATCGTATGGAGAGTCATGCGCGCATTTTGATATTAAATTTGGTCAGGATAAAGCTTGAAAATCGCCTACTTTGTAAAAGTTTGCTGAAGCATCAAGTAAAATGGGTTATTCGAAGAGTGTTTGAAAAGAAATGTTCCATGAATTGGATGAGTACAGTCTGGAATGGACTATAACAATGAACGTGAGAGTGCGTCTATTACTTGTATAATTATCACACTTGTAGGACCTTAATTGAGTCATCATTTTTTGCAATCTAACGAATAGAACTTATTAAATTGAAAAAAACGCTACTAATTCCTGATAACGTTGTTTTCAGAATTTAAAATCTTTTAAATTAGATTAAATATTTTTATCTACAATTGTCATGACCCGCGTAGTTTAATTTTAATTTTTTTTTAATTTATATAATGTACAGAACTTCTACACATACCCCTACTATCATCGCACTTTTCTCTCATTTTTTGAGATAGTATACATTTCTCAATACGGGCGTAAAAGTGACTATTTAGCTCATGTGCCAGTTCAAATATTCAAACAAATTCCAAATACACTTTCATCAAATTTCAAAATTTTGCGATTACAAAGCTGTGTACTTCCTGTTTTTTCATTCATGCCCATGAGGACGAATGTACTTGAGATTTAAATTGTAAATATGGCTTTCAACACATGTCCAAGCAGACATACCCAGTACAATTAAATTTTCGATTACAAGTCCCTTGAAAAAGGAGTACTTGGAACAAGCCCACATCCGAAAACAATCATGAGGCGAAAAAAGGAGCCAATGAGGCAGCAATGGCATTTCCGTAATACACTCATACATTTATTCAGCGCTATCACGGGCCATTGCGTTTCCAGCATCGTATAATATTCTGACTCGACGCGTGAAATAACGTCAGCTGGACAATGTCATGCCGATTGCTACGAAAGGGGGTGAACCGGATGCCTTTGGACTGACTATCACTATAAATATGTGTGTTTCAGTGTATAGAACATTTTTCTCAAGTCCGTTTTCGATAGTTTACGTTAAGCGGATATTAGGGTATACAATTTATACCGCTACCTTTTTGTAGAGAAAGTTTCGTAAAAACACAAAATTTTACTTCCAGAACATACAGCTCAAAAACATGTACTTTAGAGATATTAAAAGTTTTAATCATGTGACTTTAGAAAATGCCTTCCCTTATATAAATGTCAGTATGGGTGTCTGCATATTTAATTATTTATGTATGCATATAAGTGTAGGCGAGAGGAAATGATTTTAAACTATTTAAATGATTTTACATTGGAGCCTAATCAGCATTTTCATCAGCATAATTGATTACTTATTTAAGCTTTGCAATATTTATTTTCTAGATACTGATCCGATCTTCAACTCCAAATTATATTATGCTATTCACTTTTGCATACAAGTCATCAATATAACTATTAAATATTTACAACAAATCACGCAATTATATATTTATCTACTTTTGAAACAGAAGCTTTCCCTACAAATAATACTCTATTTATCGTAGATACAAAACTCTGTTGGATACACACGATTTTCATGAAAACTTTTAATATTTTAAGACGGTAAAATGGAAGATAGCATGATTGATGGTAAATAGCAAAAAAGATTCACGTATTTTAAGTTACGAACTCCAGAATATTTCAGCATCACAATGACTATAGAATATTTGAAAGTCGTATTTGAAAGTTTGGTAGTGAAAGTTCTTTCAAAAAATGTTCTATCTCTCTCGGCCACTTCTGGGAAATCGATATATTTCCAACGTTCCTTTTCTTATTTAATGTTCATTTATTTGTGTTTAAATATTAAAAAAATGTAAAATCTATATACTAAGTGCCGACGGGTAAAATATCTGTTAATAAAAATAAATTTGAAAATAAATCCTGCCTTTATCAAGAATGAACTAGGTTCTTGAGCTTCTATCCACAAATATATTGTATTTTATATTATAAACTAGAAAAATTTACGTTTTTTATATATGATAAAATGAGATGATTTTAGTGTAAAATATTTTGTTTATAATGTAATTAGAACTAAAAAATTATTTAATTATTATCTACACTCAATAAAAAAACAGGAACTAGTTATGTATCTATAAATTTTATCGACTATTTAAAATTAAATAACATTATTTCGTCATATGTTAAGATATATATTTGTAATAAATTATTTTAGCTAAAGCTGGATATTAATGAATAATATGGACTTTTATGTAAACCATTTTTTAATAATAATTTTCCTTCCAACTGGAGAGAAAAATTGTATTTCTCCACAAAACTCGTATGTACTCCTTTTGAATATCCAAACAATACATCCTCGTACTCTCTTGTCTTATAGAAACAGCATCACAATTCTGCGAAAATTTTAAAACACACTCAGTTTTCCATATTGTATATACTTGTATTGTGTGATCGCTCGTACGCGTCCCGAATTATGTTATGTTTTAGCGATCCATAAAAAATGTATTCAGCCCATAAAGCGAACGACAAGTGCAGACCAGCGAACATTCTTTACTTTCAAGGTATAATGTAATTGCTTTCGAATTTATGCGTAATCATGTAGTACATTGTACATATTGTGTATTGTATACTATGCTTTTTTATACTATTAACAAATATCCTATCTGAACAGCATTGACTTTTCAAAAAATTTCAATCCCATATACAAATATCAAATAATTTAATATAACTACATTACGAATTAAATGCAGACACAAATTTTCTTATTCAAATCACATAAATTTAAAAATGAAACCATATGTTCCGTGCGGGGTACTAAAATAAGGTACATCAGGAATAGGTTTCCTATAAAAAAGGATTGATTATATAATAAAATGAATAACAATTAAGGCGTCATAGATTTCTAAAACCTTAAAAATTAAAGGGCTCATAACTTATTGCATTGATTAACATGCATGTTCTTTAGTAAAAAACAATAATTAATTAGATGCATAAAGTAATTTTCTAAATGTGAAATAGACGCGAGCCGCCAATATTGAACGCGCGAAGCGCGCTGTATCTTGCTAGTATGTTATATTGTATATTACAATTGTAGAATGTAGAATGTAGATGCATAAGTTTGAAATCGTGGTGGAAGCTCGGGTGAAAATGAAATATTAAGAAGATGCCGTAGATTGCATTGTTCGTAAAAAATACAATGTCAAAGAAGAAAAACGAAGCTGAAAGTAGTCTACTATTTTATGCAAAAAATCATTATGCGTGATAAATATTATTAGTAGTAAACATATATGTTTCGCAATATATTCATCAAAACGAGAGTTTTTCCAAGGAATAGAACGTTAGTTTTTAGTCCCGCAGTATACAAACAAAAAAAAAATTGCTATTTTAGTGACTCGTACACTGCGACTTGAACAATTGGCATTTG
Source organism: Philotrypesis tridentata (assembly GCA_018906965.1). NCBI lineage: Eukaryota > Metazoa > Arthropoda > Insecta > Hymenoptera > Pteromalidae > Philotrypesis > Philotrypesis tridentata. Next base: position 756,823 of record JACCIB010000054.1, read on the forward strand.
GTTGGCGCCAATCGCCGATTATCGCCCAAATTTTCATTTCTGCCACCGATTTCCGCGAGACACGGCGTATTATATATATAATCCCGTATATATAATACGAGAACGATTCCGCACGCCAGCGTGTACATCATCCCCGGCATCCGAAAAATCCCTCCGCGACCCGGGCATTTTTTCTCCGGCCTCTTTCTTCGAAACAGCGATTCGCTTGAATTCCGCACTCGGTTAAAATATCGCTGCGCGACTTCGAGGAACGTAAAATATGTCAGGATCGCGTCTCTGCACATTGCATTCTTCTCCCCCAGCTGACTATAGCCCGAGCCGAGACGAGGTGTCTGTACTCCATAGTACACAGACGTAAACACGCGCGCACACACACTCACTCGCATCCATAAAAGTAGAGAGGGCGGAGGGGGGGGGAGGGAGGAAAAATTACGAAAGACACCGCGCGCGCTCGCCGGGGTATATAATCTAACTTTAGAGTGCGAACTCGCGTCAGCGGCGGGTGATTCGAGCGCTCTCGGCGCGCACGTGGTCGAGGCGCCTGTGATGCTATATACGCAAGCCGGTAATTTTAAAGCTGCGACGGGGACACGCGTGTACGTATATATATATATATATACGCAGTATGCAACGCGAGAGAAAGGGCGATGCACGCGCGCGCGCGTGCTTTTGATGTTTATCGAATGCAACGAGTGCGTCGCGCAGACACGCACGCGAGAGAGGGAGAGGGAGAGGGGGGAGAGAGCTTTTCGGCTGGGAGAGCTTGCATATGTGCTGTTTATCGTCGCCCCCCGACGAGAGAGGAGAGGAGAGAGGCGCCGGAGGAATTTTATTCGCCGGCTTCTCTCGTCTGCTCTCGACTTTTTGTTTCGGCTTTTTGCTTTTAAGTAATACCGAGCGTCTGCTGCAGTCCACAAAGAGAGCTGTGTGCGGCTGTTGCATTTCGGAGTGGGAAAAATGATTGGCTATTCGACGTGTTGTGACGTTTTTATCAACGGCGCGACGATTTTTGCTTTTCGAGCTCGACACGTGTATGAATTGATGGAGCGACCTGGAACGTTGTACATTAACATCGTTGAAACGTTTTGATGCTGATCCAGCGATTTCGACTGTTTTCGAGAAATAATAGGTGTGTGTGTGTGTGTGTGTGTATGTGTGTGAGAATGTTCGATAGCGCATTTGTAAAATCCTTTGCTGAATAGAATTCTGCGAACTATAAGCCTATACAATAAATAGTAAATATATCGGATTTAGCTCGGGATTTTGCTAGCGCGATGCGGAACGTGAAAATTTAGATTCAAATCAAATATTCCGAATATGAATGTAGAAGCACTTTTTATTTTCAAAGCTAGAATTTGGAGACAAAGGTGTACAAAAGATTAATGCTACAAAAAAATAATGCTAGTCTTCTATCGATTTCATTAAAAAAACCTGTTCATTCACATGGACGAGCCTGTGTGGACCTCTTTGAATCATCCCAATTGAATTTAAAAACGTTTATCCAATACAATAACAAGTCTGCAGATTCAAAACAATCGTATACCTTGTCCCATCAAAAAACCTGGACAATAGCCCAACTCCTGCAACAATGCATACAGTTGGAAATATTCGTTTCAAAATAAAGCAAAGAATTCTCGAATGGCTTTTAACGAAAGAAGCGATTTTGCGCGAAGCAATAAAGTCGCCGAATTCATTTCTGCGTCGCGCACTTGCGAGGCGCTAACAAAACCCTACAATATACACCCGCGGTGCTCCGTGTACTGCAGCGAGGCGCGATAATCAAAAGGTCCGCGCGCGACAAGGCAATTCTTACGTCCGTCCCGCAGCACCTCTGCGACGTCCAATTAACGAGCTTTCATTACGGCAAAGCGCGCGATAACGTCTATATTGCGAGGGCTATGCATAGAGTACACCCACGCGCGGTATACAACTATAGGTATCTACCTATAGGTATACTGTACCCTTTACTCGCGAGCGCGGCACGTGTCAACCACATTGTGCTTGATTGGTATTGAGCAGCTCAGTCGAGGCAGCCACCCGTCACTCAGTCAGTCAGTCAGGTAGACGTTCCGTGCGCTGGTCGAGAGGGAGGGAGACAGAGACAGAGATGTACTGTGCAGTATACACGCGTATAACACTGTAGAGCATAGAAGGTAGGAAGTTGTTGCAGTAACGCGCCGAAGGGCTGCGGGGAAAACGGTCTCTGCCAGATGTGCGTCGGGATACGTAGGTGTCCGCCTGTGTCCGCCTATAAAGGTCGCCTGGTGTCCGTAGCCGCGCGGGGACATCTGGAGTGCACGGGGACAGTAAAGTGGCCTAGGCGTGGGTGGTAATGCCCTTGTCGCTGCGGATCACTTCTGCGCGTGTTGACCGATCGTAAAAATGGTTAGTCATAGAGGAATTGCCACTTACTCTCTCTCTCTCTCTCTCTCTCTCTCTCTCTCTCTCTCTCTCTCTGTCGGCTCCCTGTGTCGTCGTCCGTCGGACGGAGGAGGAAGTGAAAGCTATTGCACTCCTGATCAAGAGTTACACTCGAGAAGGATAACATGGGATGTGAATGTAAGATCATGGTTTTCATTCGAGATGATACGACTTACAACACTTTGTTGCAAACGATGTTTTGTGCAGTCTCGACTGTTGATTATAGGGTGTTGTCATTGTTAATAAATAATTATATAGTCTCATTAAATATGTTATTTAACTACTTGATCTAATAAATTTATAATAATTACGTATGTATTATGCTTCAGATGAATATTTACTAATGTACGAAATGTTATTCTATTTTTCGCCATTATTCGCTTTTTGTCCTCAGTGCGAATTTCTTGGCTATAAATATTTGCAACGTCAAGACGACTACGCGTGCACGATGTAAATATTTTTCATGCATTTAAAAGTCATTTAAACGCACCCCACCGAGCTTATCCTCGCTACAATAAAGTGACGCACGTCCTTCGCTCGAGTGTACTATACCCATTGACCCATACTGACCATGTGACTGATTTGATTGGCCCGTCAGTAATCTGATTAGCTAACCAAACGGTCCACTTAAACAACCAATCGCAAACGGTATAGATTGATTACCGTACCTTTTCCGGAGTGGGCTAAATGTAATTAAGATACGTACGTATAATAGTAATTAATGTACTATATTATTCTTCGATCAATTAAATCGTTAATATATTTATAAAAAATTGAGTCATAGTTTATGGTCAAGAAGTAGTAATTATGCAAAGAATTGACTAATTTAAAAATGCATCGGTAGATGACAGAAATGTCGATGAAAAAGTTTTTTCTCGTTCTACTATCTTTTAACGTGAAATAAATGCGAGAATAAATGTTCCTTCGACAGTTTCCTGGTAAGGGCGGAAACTTTCACTGAAACGTCAAGGGATCAACGAGAAAAAAACTTGTTAATTTTTTCTCCACTCGTTTCTTCATCTTGCTTTCCTCGAAAATTTGTAATAGTTAGACTGATCCTATTTAAGGAGGATCGATGTCAATATAAGTAGCGACAATGATTAACTTTTAAAATGCTATACAGACAATAGAAGCGATGATATGACGATAGAAATGTTTTTTATTATGGCAATTAATGTTAACTCTTATTGGATGTTATTCTGGATTGCGTCTTGCAAAGTAGTATATATTATGCAAACGAATGCTACATTTTACGGGAACGAGAAATGTCACTTTCCGACTGTTGGCACGTAAAAAGTATTAAAAATTGAAATTTTGCCTCGGATTTTATTCAAGTTCATTGGAATTGAAAATGAGTATGCAAGAACATCCATCTTTCGAAAATATTATTCAAAGATCCCGGCACATATTACAATTGAATGCAAAAATGATAAATTTTGCCTTTAAAAAATTATTAAAATAAGTATTGGTAATTCTGATTTTTCTTAATTAATTGAGATGCATTGAATTATATATATAGAATGGAGAGCTACTGTTTGAGGCAAATTTATTTTTGCAGTTTCTATTTTATTTTGAATTCATCTCGACTAGTTGAAAGTTTCCTAATATACGATTCAAATCGAAAATATTAGTTTTGAATCAATGCCCTGAATTTAATGGTAGTAAACAAAATGTAGACAGCATTATAGGTTCAATAATTAAATTAAATTTTAAAATTAATCTTCAACACTTTCTCATTTGTACTGCGACTACCATCGATGCTCTTTTCGAATAGTTTTATTTTACTGCCTTTATAGATCATGTAAATAAAAAAGCAGTAAATGAATGCAAAGAAAGAAAAGTACACTTTCACGCAGATTTATATAATATTATAAGATATTTTCAATGCTAAAGATGCTTGTATGAAGTACAACATTTTCAAACGATTATAAATCATAATCAATTCAGCTTTCTCTGACGTACGAAGCAGATTTTACCGAGGATTTTACTCAGAGCACCCCACAAACGAGCATATATGTGGCTCGAAAATTAATCAGTTAATTGAAAAATTATTATACATCGTATACCTACAGTTCACCATCAGTTTGTTGCTCCCTCACTTTCCCTAGTTAATTAACCTCGAGTAAAACAAACAAACAAAAAAATTGCTTTCAAAGCTCCCTGACAAGAAAAACAACGCAGAGCAGTCCTCGCGCGCGTCCATTACATCCATTACAGCTTGCATGCGCACTTGCGACAAAGCCTTATGCAGTGCAGCTGATACTCGAGATTTACCATCTACGTATACACTACATTCACACACGTTAATACAGCCTCTCTCTCTCTCCTCTCTCTATCTCTCTCTCTCTGGTAGTGTCATGTTTAGAAACACAGTCACGCTCTCCGCCAGCCCACACATATAAATATATTCTCCCAGGTAACTGTAAGAGCATCCGCGATGCTTATCCACAGCGGTAGCAGCACGCCTACACAGCAACAACGAGCCTTTGCGACGCTTTTTTTCACATCTTCCCTCCCTCCGTGTGCTCTCTCATACCGCTGTAGCCTATAGCGCACAATGCACAGCGTATATTATATATACCAGTATACCTATAGCTGTACGCCTACACTCGGCGAGTTACACGTGTTTCGCGAGGCTGAAGCGCGAAGCGCTATACGGAACGCGGCAAAACAAACGAGGAGGAGGACGTGGCGACAGCCGAGGTCCTTTTGCTTTATTCGGCTCTCTTTTCATGCAGAGCGTCGCCGGTAATGGAAGGTCCCAGTGCCAACAATAAGCTTAGCGACGCAACTTTTAACTGGGCACTGGATTTGGCTCGCCGAGTGATTTCACCTTCCGAGCTCGGGTTTTTTTCGGTTTAATGAATTTTCTGACTCTTTCCAATGGCGTTAATTCAATTATCCCCAGTGCCGTAGTTATGCGCGATGCCAAAATGCATTTTTGATACAATTCGAGTCGCAGGAATTTATTCAACCATACGCCTGACTTCGCGATATCAAACTGTCGGTTATAGAGCTGTGATATTTGTTGAATACAGCTGCTCGTTCTTTCAGTACGTGACTAAACGTCACTTGTAGATTTTTTGGATTTAAAACCATTTTCAGAATTTATTAGAACACTATACGTTTATGAGGTATTGAATGAATATTTAAAAATCCTCAAAATCACGTCAAGAACTTATTTTGTTTCTCAATATTCTGGTCTAAAATTAACGATAAATTAGCTGTATTATCTTTAAACTGATAGAACATTTACAATAATACAGCGATCGTTATTTATCGTTATTTACCAATCGTAGCAAAATAATTGCTCACTATTGCTTATTTAACAGCAAATAATAATCAAGAACAATATATTTTCAGCAGAAGGAATCATTAATCATACACGTACTAAGTATACTAAGCATCAATAATCTTCTCTTGAAAAAGTGATGGCCACATACTGTCAAGCCTTTAATATTACGATTTGATCGGTGAAAAGATAAGTGAAGGATTTGAATGATTCAGAGATAAATATCAAATTTACGTGGCGCCAAAATTTTAAATTACAAATTTTAATTGGAATCAGCACAGAATTTTGTAATAGAAATCAATTAATTCTATATTGTTCGGACAATACGATGTATATTGTATAATTATTATTACATTGTACATTGCACTTATTAATTTATTAAATCAAACGTATGAATTTCTTAGAATTTGAGAAATAAAACTATACAGCTAAACAGAAACCAAAAATATATATGTAACGTCGAACCATTTACTAAACTTTACTAAGTATAAATACGAGAAAAAAAAATCCGTTAAACAATTGTTAAATGTTCATTGGCATCAGCACAATACTATAGCTATATCATGCAGTATACGTGTGGTTTACTTCCTAAGCCATGAGCCAAGTACGGGTATTAGTATTACGATCTGCAAGCAGACAAGCACTTGCCAAAGGCGACTGCGTATTTTTAGAGACGACGAGTACAGCAAACACGGGAGACTAAAGTGACCCTTCTACCCTTGGTATTCGCTAAATTTTTTGTCGTAGGGCATAAGGTCATTTTTGTTATCCCTGACCAAAAAATCTGCTGTACCTATATGAGAAAAAAGCAAAACTGATACTCTATAGCTGTATCATGGAGGCACGGTTTTTATATTCACGCAGAAATTGTGTATTGTCCATACCTCCTGTTACAGAACTCAAAACTAATTTTATCTCCACTTTAATGTTTGAAGAGATTTGAGGTTAAGACGATCTAGAAATCATTTATAATTTTCTTAATTGAATTTCGCAGCGTATAAAATAATATTGAAAGATAACTACATAAACCGATGATTATTGGTTTATCGCACAAGTTGATAATACTTATCAAAGCGTTGAATTTAAATTTTTCATTGACTCTTGAAGCCTCCTGGAGAACTTCTCGAACTCGTAAACTCCATGCATAAAATAAGTACACTATCAGGGAAGTTTTGAAATCTACTTCTCTCAGGGTTGAAAAAAGAAGAAACAAAACAACAAAATCATAATCGATTATTATTATGTTCTTCCAGAACATATAACCTATAAAGCACATCAGCTCAATGGCTTGGATACCCGCACGACTAATCCACCGACACAAAAGTATATATAACTCTAAAAAATCTTTATAAAGGGTAAAACCTAGGCAAGAATATAAGTTTCCATTTTTGTAAACAAAATTTTGTAAAATTTGTATTAATATATGCAGATTATCAATGAATATATGCGTGTATCAATGAATATATTAATAAATTATATTGCACTACTAAAAATACTAAAAAAGAGATTATGGCAATTTCACAAATGAAAAGTATTGAAAGTTGTGAAATCAGAAAAGAATTTGTCAAGTATTTGACAAAAACAAGTGCGAAATAAATGCTAATGAAAGTAAAGAAATCAATAAAATATGGTCAAGCATTCAAATTTAAAGTAGAATAAAGTGCAAATTATGCTAAGTAATAGAAAGTCTTAAACTTATATTTGCCTAGGTTTTACCTTTTATAAAGGTTTTTTTTAGAGTAGCTATATATACAGCGTATAGTTAGCTATACTATATAATATATATGGGACGAAGAAGGAAAATCTTCGAAAAGGAAATACGCACTCCGAAAATTCAAACAGCTTTATTTAACGAGCGGTTCAATATTTTTAGCTGATTCTTTTTTTACACGAAACGCCGAATCAATATCAATTGGAATGTATCTCAATAGATTGCACATGCGTTTGATAAGAGCAAGTTATTGATGATTGAAAAAATTTGAAGGTTGGAAAATAGTGAATTCAAAGTATACATGGAACTAGGCGTCGTACGTAAGCTAGCTCACTTATACTTGCCAGCGGACGCTACCGCGCCCCTTGATATAATCTCCCGGCATTACACATGTTTTCGTACGCGCGCGTGCCGTCACCGCCGCGCGCAGCAAAACAAAATAAGCATGCATGCAGCATCCCCGCGAGTGGCATATGCATATATCCCCAAAGAAGACACAGAGAGATAGAGAGAGAGCGCGCGCGAGAAGAGGGAGATAGATATAGAGGAGGCGCGCGCGGAGAAAGAAAGCAAAGGGGGACGCGCGAGAAGAGAAGAGAGCAGCATCACACATATATAAGGAGAGCCGCTGCTGCGCCGGCAGAGTGTAGTGTATATGTATATACATACACGTACAGGAGGCCCGTGCGTGTGACGTCACGATTCTCACGGCGGCGCAAGGCGCGCGCGCGCGCCGCGCGCTCGTCCACTGGGAGATCCAGCCAGTCGCGCGCCGACCGCCGCAACGTAAAGCACGGCTGTTATCCGTCGCGCCCTCTCGCAGTCTTCGTGTGCCGCATTGCGCGCCTCGCTGCTGCTGCTGCTGCTCTTCGATTCTTAACAGGATAATAAAACAGAAAAAATTTCCGAGAAGTACGGTGGTGAACAGAGGCGTACATTGCCGAGTGCCGTTGTAATATACGGAAGTGTGCGTTGAAAGGTGACAGTGTTTGGTTAGTGTTTGAAGAGGTATATTAATAGATGTATCATGTATGTTACTCATGTCAGTGTAGGGTATATTATTAGTATAATTGTGGTCTAGAGAACGCTGTGCGCGTTTCACCCGGGAGAAGTATACTTGCCGATTAGCTGTTTTCGAGGTTAGAAAATCTGCGCTTCCACCCAACAGTCCGGCGAACAGACTCTTCCTTGTACCGAGTGGAAAGAACAAGGGATAATCACGTAAACATACTGGCCCCATCAGGAGAGAAGATCGATGGTCGGCGAGATGTAAATTTTTTGCTCCCGAGAAATAAAAAGAAGGTCTCGCAGATTTAAGCTCCCGTGGGGATCAGCGACCCTCCGCGAGCAAGAGAGAGATAGATAGATAGATAGATAGAGAGGGAGTGAGAGAGAAAGAGAAACTTTACGGGATTGACGGCATCGTCGGGAACGATTCGAAGCCGGGATTATCTCTCGCAGTTGTGCAGTTCTCCGTTCAATTAACCTGGTTATAAGTGCAGCGCCGAAAAGAGAAAAATAATAACACACGTGTGCTCCAGTGCGACGTTATGAATGATTTCTCCTGTGGTTGACACTTTCGCGAGGATTTTCTAGCTGATCAACGACGATGCTGCCGATCATCTTGATCCTGGGCCTCGCGGCCACCGCCTCCGCTGATAATTTAGGTAAGAAGCGCTTCTTTTGCTCGATATTTTCGTTTTCGCGTGTGTTACGATCTTCTCTCTCGCGTATTTCGACTCGCTGATCAGGATTCACGAGAGAGAAATGGGTTTTTGAAGAACTTTGAAAAAATTTTCAACGTTCAACTGTGAAAAACTTTCCTTTGATTCTTTTCGGGAAATTTAAGAGAAGCTCTCCAATACGTTTCCTCGTAAAGATGACTCGTTCCTCGTTGAAGAATGGTCGATATTACAAAAAACTCGTGACCATTTTTATAATGTCGACAATGTTTCAACGGGAAACGAGGTATTTTACGAGGAGACGCATTAGAACGCTTCTCTCTTCAATTTTTACCGAGGATTGAAGGAATTCTTTTCGCAGCGCGGAGCTAAAAAATTTTGTCTAAAATCGGTCTTACACACATTTATCGGGAGACCCCGCACTCGCAATTAAAATAACGCAATAGTATCGAAAATGCTGCATCTAAATATATAACAGGAATGATTTGGTTATCGTTTCGTTATCGTTCGTAGACCTCATCGGGAATAACTTCTCTGGTGCTGTTGAGCTATCGGAAGTGAAGTTTTTGCAACAGTGAAAAGTTGCTGACCTACTAACGATGGAAGCTTTGCTTATGTATATTGCGTCGCGTATATTGTTGCAGCAGCCCTCGTGGTTCGAATTGCTCGTATGTATATAGCCTGAATTTCATCGCTCCGGCGTATATTATACGTGCATGCCTCTACGCAGATCCGAGGCTTATGATTAATCATGCACAAACGGCTTTATAACGAATTTAAAGCGCCCTACGATGAAAGTTACACACCCAATTAACATCCAACTATAATCAAATGTGCGTCGGGGATGTACAATCGCTCTTGATTAAAATCAACGTCGTTACTTTTCGCTCCCTCGGCGAGTGCATTATTCAAATTCGGCGCAGCTTGCCTCTTTTCCCGAAACTCTCAGCCAGACGAGGATGCTTGAGAGAGGCGCGTGGAGAGGCGGGGGAGAGGGAGCGACGACACCTAAACAAGCTGCGCCACGACGGGCAAAAGTTTCCTCGCCTTCGTTACGTCGTCCTCTCCTTCCCCGATGAATTGGTGAAGTAGCTTTCCAATTCCTCTGCCTCGCGCTTGATGACGTCTCGCGAATTCCATTGTAGAAATGAGGTGGGGGAGAGAAGTCCTCCCGGCAACTGGATCGAGACTTGAGCGTCTCATGGGTATGATGATGTTGAAAAAGTGCTTTTGACTTGTTCGTTACAACTTATTGGATTGAGAGAACGAGAGGATTCCATTCGTTCTCTAATTGGTTGTTACATGGCAACGAATGCAACGATCTGATTCTGACTCGCCGATCGGTTTTTTCATTTCTCCGCGCTGTCACTATGCGCTTACAAGTGTACAGTGATACTGCATACTCACATTCGCGTACATTTTCCTAACCTCAAAAAGTAAAAGTTGGCACAATACGGCGAGACACTTAAGTGCGGAATTGCTCGGGGCGTGTAATTTATACCGTCTGTAAATGAGAAAGCCTTAAACTCGGAATTGTTAATAACATAAGGGTTACAACCGCGGTACAAAGAGCAATTGCCTCAATGGGTCAAGTGCGTGCGTCGTATGTGAGCTTGTATGTATTGCATACGTGCGGGGGTTATGGCTGAAACAATGCGTAAACTGGATGATGGCTTGGTGAGTAGATGTATAATGTGTATAATGTATATATATGCAGGGAGCGTTGTATACGTGACCTGCAGCAGCGGCAGCAGCAGGTACCTTTATCGGCGAGCCCAATCTAATTACAAAACACGTAGTTCTGCTGTATACGTCTTGCGCGCATAAGTAGGTGAACAATGCATGGGGGTATAATCGATTCCGATGGGGTTCAGCGCGACCATTAAATATCGGAATTGCAATAAACCACAGTTATAATGATTGTATTTTTAACGCTGCCCTTTCATCCTTCAATCATGACACGTCAACCAGTGGCAATTACAATGTTGCATTAATTGAACATCGGCAGCGTTCCATCGGAATCGAATGTGCAAGCGCCAGCTAATAATATCGGGTGTACACTCATTGTCAGTCAGAGGGTCATTATTGTCGCTATAATTGGGCCACCCGGAATTGGGGAATTTAATTAAAAATGAAGTATGCCTCATATTAGTTGACACACGCTACATGGCAGTAGCGGAGGGACATTAACGCGCGCGCGAGCGCTAGAAAATGAAACAATGCACACGCGGTCAGCCAAAATACTCGGAAAAATGTTATCACCCGTAAGTAGCAGTATACACTCGTGTATATATTTAAGCTCCGATATCGCCATACAACTTGCTCGGATATTAAATGAAATTAATACGAAAATTTCAGTACTCACGTATCGGGCGAGGGCGGCCAAGAGGGAGGGAGAGACACTCGATTTTTCCAATAATCCCCGCGAACGTTCTTATTGTGCCAATATTTACGAGGCCCCAATACGAACTTTATTAAAAAATGCCGTGCGATCCGGACGGATATCCGTCCCCCTTCTCCTCTTTCTCTTCGAGTCCATAGACGCTAGACTAGAGAAAAAGAGATCTCTCTCTCTCTCGACTTACACACATTTTTTATCTCGCACGGAGTGGCGCCGACGGCGAGAAATTTCGTCGTTATACTTTTTTCGTGAACATCTCCATTATAGTCGTATCAAAAATCGCTCAGAGAGAAGAAATATACATATTACAATATTACATATACTTACATCGGTAAATGCTCGGGTATCTAGGGACTGAGGCTTTACAGTCCGCTCGGGAGAATGGAGCGATTTGCGTGAAATTGAGAAATTTGCGAGGTACATCGTGATATAGACGTGTGTTTCAATGTACATCTTCAAGCGACGAGTATAAGAAAACAGCAATGTGAAGATTTCGCGTTACATTTTTTTCCTCGCCGCTGCGCTGCACTCTCCGATGAAGAATTTTCTCGTATTTTATGCACGCGCAAACAGGCCTCGCTCGCGCGCGTGGGTGTCCGGTCAGGAAAAGGGCGCAATTTCCGCGTAATAAATTCATGGGATTAATTTGCTGTGTGTGCATTATGAAAACCGATGCTGCGCACTCTCTCTCTCTCTCTCTTTCACGCGCGCATACACACAAGCGCGCCCCGTCCATAAGCTTGGTATTCTCGAAGCGTGAAATTTCTCGCGCAAGTTTTTTGTGTGTACGCAGGATACTCGCGATAAAAACATATACTTCGAAAAAATATCCGCGTAAAAATGGCTATGGAGTTTGCTGTATGAAAAAGCCTATTTTGTTTACGTTATGAATTTAAAAAGGGGTTCCGTACGCCTTTCGCGTCTGCGTATCTGCCTGTACAGTGTACACTTGTATACGAGTATTTTTTTCTGCTTTTAGTTCTTTCCATGTGAGTGGAACTACTTTTAGGTTTACGCTTTATGAAAGCTGCTCACATCAGTTATACATTCTCGCACTCTATATATAGCTGTTGGTATATACAGCACGTTGTTAGTCTTTAATTATTTCTGGCTTTAAATACACGCATACCATGCGTACCTTTTTTTACGCCGAATTGTTTCATATTTATGAAAACAGACTGATCCAGAAACATCGACACACACACTGTATATTTCGAAGTATATTTTCACACAAACATCGTCAGTCTGCAAAAGATACTTCTTCCCTGGTTGCACATCATGCTTTTTCAAATTGAAAAATATAAAGTATGCTACTTTTATGCATTCAACTTTTTAGAAATTTCTAAATTTTTTGATACTTAAAACCTAAAAAACCACAAGGGAAACAGATTTTATTCCAAAATTTTACCACTTCATCTGTATGCTATACAGTATATTCGTGTGTATACTTTGTATAATTTAAATCTGTTATTCCAGTCTTTCTCACTGAATCCTATTATATAGCGAGTCTTCTGAGAACTTTTTAGACAGCGCGAGTGGTCAGTCTGGTGTACATAGCCTCTCGAGTGCACATAATATGGTGTCCGTGTGTGTATAATGTATATAAGGTTAAGCTTGAATGGGTGTGAAATACACGTTTCAGACGTAAAAGTATGACTTGACCTGAAAAAAGAAAATGAGAATGTGCTAGGTATGTCTAAAGTCGCTGGCCATTATAAAATGAAAATGATAAGATTTACGAAATTCTTGTTAATTCACAAATTTATGAATTGAATCATGGGAAAAGATTTGTTAAAATATAGATTTAAAAAAGCTTTGAGAAATTTGTAACTATATTATCTTATCTCGAAATCTAATTGACTTAATAAAAGAAGTTCATTGAAGATATATAAAAAATATGGCCTTTCCCAAAAAATTTCAAGTAAATGCAAATCTCTTTATTTTACAAATCGTACAATGTAGAAAACTCATTGTTCTTTATTTACATTTTTTTATTGATTATGATTATTGATTATGATTATTTTGCATTATAAACATTGAAACTCAGTTTCCATAGTTTATTCTATTAGTAAAGACTTTGGAACAAATACAATTTTACTAATAATAAAGTCATTAGTATACAGTTACAATAAAATTGCCTTTCAAAAAATAATTTTTTTATAGTTTTAAAGCTGTTGTTTATACGAATCAAATACCTCAATATCTTTCATTCCCTATATAAAAATTCATGATAAGATGTAAAGAATTCTACAAATTGTATTAACTTAACGCATCGTGTGGAGAAAACTATTTGACTACTTCTAAAACTAATATTGTTATCAAATGTTTAAAACTAGTTCGTTTCGACGTGATACTGCATTTTTTCCAGTAAAAGGAATTTTAATCAAGAAGTGAAGCGTATAGTAACAAATATCATATGCGAAGCATGTATGAAGCTACCACTTTTTTAAAAAATAGTACAAAGAGGGATTTTTTGAAACTATCAATTTCGTTAACCAAAGAAGAATTTCTTAAGGTAAAGCGGTAACCGAACACGTATTTTCTACAATATAACACCTTTGAACTTGTTTTCATTACAATTCAGCACTGCTTAAAATTTTACAATTACAAAATGTTAGTAAAGGAAACAATGTTAATTATTCATATTAAATTAAATATATTAAGTTAAGCGCAGATGAGTTAGTAGGGAGAGTGTTCGGCTTATAATTCAGAGGTTCTAACTCTCACCTTTCCTAACATTACGGCATTTCTATGTTTACGTACACATGTAACTTTTAGTTAAATATTTAAAAATTAAAAAATGTCGAAGCTCCAGTGGTTCGTGTTTCACTTTATATTTAAAATGTTAGTCTAGACAAGATGCATTTTAGACTACATTCCATAATTAGAGTAGCTATAGTATAAAAATTCCAAGAGGATTTTGGTAAGCCACAATAAATAAATAAATATATGTATGTTGTTGTATATTGTTCACCGACGTTTCGTATAAAGACTAGCACCGTTCAGATTTCCATATAAAATTAACACGGTTCGTTTTATTAACGAAGAGTAGCACAGTCAGATTTTTTTTCCTAAAAACTGGAATTTCATAAAAATTTCATAAGAATAAAAAACCTTAGAATTATTCAAAAAACACTCAAATTTTTTCAGAATGAATCGGTACAGTTTTTGATTTTCTGAGAAGTCATGAAATCAGAATTTCGCAAAACATTCTAAATGACTTTAAAAAAAATAGAGAGCATTCTTGGATGAATTCCAAGCCATTTTTATTGTTATGAAATTTTTATAAAGTCCATAATTTTCGAGAAGAAAAAAATCTGTGAATTCCTTTTTTATTAAATATATTTCTCTAATTTGTTCTCGCCAGAACTTTTGAAGCGTGATACTCTTCGCGAGAATAATCTGAACCGTGCTAATTTTCGATGAAAATCTGAACGGTATATTTTATGCACTATACATAAATATCTCCGTATTGCCGATCGATAGAAAAGCGCAATCGTTGGCCGATTGGAATTGCTGTCCCATATTTTCGACTACTCCGATGCATTGAGCGCGCATTTTCTCAAGAGCCACCGATAAGTCCGCACTTGTACGCGGGTTCACCCCCTATCCCCGCGAGCTTCAGATTTTCCGCGATAAAATTACCAACAAGCGCGCTCGTTAAAAGCCAATAATCCATTTAACGCTAAAACCAGCTTCGCCGCTAGTTTATTTTTCTCTCGCCTGCCGTGTGCCTGCGAGCAGCGCACGGACCGATGGTGGCGAGGAGAGGTGCCCCGGATCGCATGCGACGCGAATCAAATCAGCGGGGTCGCGGCTCCCTAAGGCGACGATGCCGACGCCGCTGCCGCTGCTGACTATAATTAGCTCCGATGGCTTTTTTTTTCTCTCCATGGCGCGCGCATTTTCATAATGCGACACGGCGTTGAGGCTGACGATGAGTACGCCACTGCAGAATAATAATATATTTTAATAATAGACTGGAGATGAAACTTTGGTGGGGTGTGCGCCGATTCGAAAGGAGAGAGAGAGAGAGAGAGAGAGAGAGAGAGAGAGAGAGAGAGAGAGAGAGAGAGAAAGGTAGAGACACTTTGTTTTATAACGGATATTGTGGATTACGGTAGAAGTAGGGCAAATCGTTTTAAGGTAGTGTGGTGTTGCCGCTACTGCAGTAGTCGTCGGAATAAGAACCGTCTTTGTACTTATAGTTTATTTGTGATGTATTCTTATTGGAAAACACCTGTATATACAGAAATTATGGCAATTAAGGCTTTATCATTATTACAAATGATTCTATTCATTATAATTGAAAAAGTTCCTGCTAAAAACTGATTTAACTTACTTTTTCACTATAAATCTAACTTTCTTTTGCTTTGATTTGTTTTATTATTTTCATTCACATAATTATATAGCCTTTAAAAACATGTGAATTTTCATCATTTTCCTATTACAAAACGTGTCATTGAAAACTAAACGATGACTTTTACAAAATAATTAATGCAAAAATTGTGTTAACAACCACTTGCAAGCACAGTTAAAATTGTTACATTACCATAAGTGTGACTTAACGGAAAGTGGCCTACTATTGCACAGCGTGTTTATAGCGTCCGAACGTAGCTTGTGTTATTCACGCCATGCGATGAGCCAGTTAATTCACAAGTATCGTGTATAATTTCATCGCAGATTGTCTAAAGCCGCTATTACGCCTATCAGTGCCTTAAATAGTCCGGTTCTGCACCGTGAAGTTGGTATGCGCAGCGAAGGCTCTAATAAAAGCCCTGTCGTAAAAGGACGTCTTAGTAATCGAATGTCGCGCAATATTTTATAGTATCTACCTGTACTAAGTCCACTGCCACGTTTATCGTGTTTTGAACAGTACGTGTTGTCACCGCGAGGTTGGCAAGCCCGAGCGTAACGATTAGCGCGGTGCCATAATAGACTACTTAGGGTTCAGATAAGCCTGGCATAGGTGCGAACTTGGGTCACGCAGAGAGTTATAATAGTACATTTTGATACGATTTTCAGTTCGCGTGACGTTTTTCCCACAAGTGAAAGGAGTGAGATACGTCGGACGAGCTAAAAGTCTTCTTACACATATCGATATCGAACCATACTTTTTGCGACGAGAACTTATTAATTATGTAAAATTTGCAAGTTTTAGATTAGAGTAGTAGTATACATTTTTTAAAATGCTTTTTTATATCAAGAAAAAACGCAAAGATATTTAGATGAATTAATAAATTTGTGAATAAGCGAGAATTTAGAAAAATATTGATTTTATATTTCTAAAAGTATTGCACTACATTTATGAGTTCATTTTCTAAGTCATATATTAATTATTTTCTTACATAAAATATCTATAAAAAATTATAGAATATAAGCTATATAATGAAGTTCCCGTCGAGAATATGAACGGTGTACTAATCCAGAATCCAAGCTGTGTTGATCTCGTTAATGATGATGATATTATGTTGCAGTATGGACTTTCACGCTCTCACATTATGCTATGAAAATTAATATTTCACGGGATGGTTGTAATTAATATACGAAAAAAATGTAACACAGGTGTAGAAGTAATGCATTTAATATAAGTGTTTCGAGGACTTACGACGTTTTAATTTTGATGATATACGTGTTTTGATTCTCCGTTGACGATTTTGAAACTTAGTTGCCCAAGTTCAATTTGCCAGTTAGTTGCGTCCGTCGTCGATCGTTAATATTAGATCAGTCGAACTTTGGCCGATTCAAAGGCGTTAATTACGTCAGTTCTAGCGGGTATTGATGAATATGTGCGGAAACTAATATATTGACAATATCGATCGTTAGCTGGTACATGTGTGAGTAAGATGAAGGCGGAGAGTTTAGCTGCTTATTTTGTAAAGTTGAATGGATTTGACGAAGCAAGCAGAATCAGATTTATGAGCTTCAATGATATTCGAAGTAACTGTATAATGTATATAATACATATATCGTTAATCCAGGGTCTTGCAATAAGGCTTCCCGATTAATTAACTACTCCCACGCGGATTCCAATGACGTGAGATACGGTTCGATCAGCTATGAAAATTTAATGCCAATGCTATATTGAAATTATTACTATGAGTATAAATTGAACTACTATCGATAATCAAACCAATATATGTCATACATATTTGACTTATATGTGAGATGCATTTAGCAACTTGAGTTGCATAAATCGTTCTAGGCTCTACATTTTTTACACACAAAAATTTATAATAATTATCAATATAAGATATTAATCAATTTATACTGGACTTGTTTTTTAAAGTTGTTACGTTCATGATTTTGATTTCAAATAATTATCTGTCTTTGTACGCATTCTAAACTCTCTTCTTTGTAAATTTCATAAGATTATATGATTAAAACAAACAAGGCAAATGAAACTGATTAATTATGGTAATCATAAAAGCGGTCCATTAAAATAAGTAATATCTCATAATTCTGTTCAAAAACACAGTTTATATCAACAAATTTTTCCGTACGTGGATTCCAATACAGTAAGCAATGTTTTAAAAACCTTAAAGTAAATCCATGAAAATTTATCTAAAATTTGATTAGAACAATTATGTAAAAAATTAAAAAATACTTAAAGCATTAAGGAAAGAATGCTATTTTGGTAGAAATCCACTCCAAGACTCGAGTAATTAATTTAGCGCCATTAGCTTATTAAGCAATTGCACGGCTAATGAAATAATAAGTAGAGCATTGAAATTGATAAAGATTGCATTAAAACTAGTTTTGCAGCTTGCTAAATTCTATTGAAAACTTTGAAATTTAACGTGATTTTGCGAAAAAGTATATTAACTGAAAGTGAAAAAAAAAGTTTTCCTCCGTCAAGCTTCATCGCTGATCCCATAACCTGCGCTACTTAATCTATTGACTTTTTTCTCGGCGCAGTGAACTGCAAGTTTTTCTTCGCAACAAACTTTGACTTTGAAATTTTATAATGACATTCGAAGAGCGCGGCGTAATTAAATTATCGTTTTTTGCTTTATTTTTCACCGCGTCCAGCAAGCCAATCGACGAGAACCTGCCGAGGCATGCGCCGAACTTTTCGCTGCAATGGAAAGCGAAAAATTAGCCCACGTACGCTCGACATCCGAAACAAAATCACCGTCTCACCTATATATTGGCTGGGAAGAAAAGCCCCTCGTCAGCAATTCCAATCTCGTCACGAGAATGGGGGTGGGGGGCAAAATAACAAAAAAAATGAAGCGTCCCATTAACCCAGAAGATACACGTAAACACAACCTTCGGAGCATACAAGCGGAGATCGCCCATGACCCTGCAATTTTCCCCGCCGAAAAAAGTCGTCTGCCGCGGCGGGCGGCGGCGGCGGTGCACAGCAGCAGTAGCTCGACGTGATATCCTTCCAGATCGGCGGGCTCGACTTTGATCCGGCCGAAGCCGACGGGGGACACGTCGTTAATCATAACGATCTCCGCGCGCGCGCGCGCAGAGCGACGTAAGCTGCTTAAGTCTCGCGCGCGCGGGCGCGACTCGCCGCGCGACGAATAAATCTGCGTCGCTCACACGGGTATCGATCCCGGGCCGATAAATCACCGCGGGGGGATTTCGAGATCTGTACAGGCGAGGCCGCGCCAAAGAGAATGCAAAAACCGGAAAAATCGCGGAAACCAGGCGGTTATGCCGCCGCCGACGCCGCGACATCTCCTTCTCTGTGTGTACACGCGGATTAAGGATGAGAGACACATGGACACGTTGGTATGATTTGTGCGGGACTTTCATCGATTGATAAACGAGGGATTCGACTACAAATTACTAGTTCGCCTTTCGACGTTGGAGCGGGTGAGACGACGCGCTCGGGTGTACAGTATACGCGTTTCGTTTGTTTAGTAGCATAATTTCGAGATGAATGTGGACGAGATTTTTTTATTACGATTCAATGACTAAGTTCACGCCATATTATTAAAAATTCTCTCTTTTATTCTTCAGCCGGTGATTTTATGGAACTTTGTGGAAATTAAATTTGTGGAAATGGCTCTATGGATTGGCGGAACTTAATCTTGATAGTCGGTTTTCCATAACACTGGATTTTATTTTTCGAATTCATTTTTATTTTTATTGAGAATCGTACTCGTGTATACATAGTTTTGAACCAACGTTTAAAATTAAAAAAGTACTGTATTATTTTCATTTTAATTATTTTTTTTTTTAATTTATTCAACCCGAGGTAAAAACCGTAAAACGGATGAAGATAAAAAGTAATTGCATGAAACTAAAAAAAAATATGACTATAAAAACGGTATTTAAAAAAAAATACGCAAAGACCACAATAACTCCAGAATGTAAAGTAAAAACATAAATGGAACCTAATTTACAACATCTGAATTATTTGCTTTTTATTATTCTACTGGCGTATGTTTTTCCGAAACGTTGTAGTAACATATTTCTGAGGCATCCGAGGTGATATCAGGTCCAGGTAATCGCTACCTCTTTTTTCTTAATTTTTGTTCATTGCCGACTGATTACAGTTCTATCAAGCTTTCGTTATCTGTCTGACAAGCTTTTAAGTACCTTGCTCAGTCAACTAATGGTCAGTAAATGTGCTCGTACAATCACAATTTCATACCCATTTTATAAAATGTTTTTCTTCAAGTCCGGCATCTTCATCTGCGACTCGCCGTACATCGACGAGTTCGGAATGATTAATCAGCCGTGGGATGTACAATAAAATTACTTTAACGATTCGGCATTTCCGTCGTGCAAATAGCTGGAGCTCCGGCGCGAAGTAGAGAGAGAGAGAGAGAGAGAGAGAGAGAGAAGAGTGTAAAATGAACAAGGTGAAGAAACGAGCGCGTCAAAGTTGGAAGCGCCGGATGAAATATTAGCTTTCGCGTAACTTTCCGAACTTTCGGTCCCGTCGAGCGGTCGTTAATCAAACGAAATATATAAAACATACAGCTAACGAAACCACTTCGCTGGCGCGCTACTCCCGCATGGATCCTGGAATTTATATCGGCGGCTCTCTCGAAATAAACGAATGTTTCAATAACCCGCTCAGCGATATAATCCCGAAAGTTCCTCTTGCATAACCACCAACTCCATTAAGCTTTGTCGATAATTATACGGGAGCGTATATATAACCGCAGTCGCATTTCCCAGAGCGCGACCGAGTGACACTGTCATCCCCCTCTGCCCCTCTCACAACTTTCCTTTATTTTTTCCGAACAATTCCGCGGTCGAAACCAATCACGAACTCGCCCTCTCTCCCTCTTCTCTCTCTCTCTCTCTCTCTCTCTCTCTCTCTCTCTCTCTCTCTCTCTGTGTCTCTCTGCCTGGACTGCAGGAGAAAAAAATGAAAAGTAAAGAAGGATGAAGCAGCCATTGCGGATCGAAATTATTCTTATGGAACTTCCGTTTCAACTGTCGTCAGCCGAGATCCTTTCGGTAGAACTCGAATCTGCCCCGAGGTTAATTAGCCGTCGACAGCTGCTGAGGAGAACGCTTTTGTCGCGGGGACGGGCGCATAAAAATTTATTCTTGCAAATGGTGGCTTATTGAATAAATAGTACAAGCTACAACGAAAATCTCATTTGATGTGAAGGGGTGCCTTCGATACTAGTAATTAGTCTTGCAGTGTATTGCAATTATCTAGTGATAATGTTATTTTCTAAAAGAGCAATTGTTAAAAGAGCAAAAACCGTTTAAGGATAGAACAGAAGAGTCATTTAATCCTTTATGCAGCAGATATTTTTCAAATCTATAAATCGATTAAGGACAATGCTTGCGTTCGTTCAACTCAAACATCCGCTTTTCAAGCTCAAGAAATCAGCAATAATCTCGGCAATAATTCTATATCAAATGTGCTCGTGATTTTGAATATCCCACAAGTAAATTACCTTGCAAATATGTCCTTTATTGCATATTAATTAATTTATAACGATTGGTATAGGTTTTGAAGCGTTTGATGAAACTAGTAATTTTCGTTGCATAACAGCTCATAATTAAATTATAAACACATTGGTTTAATTGGTTCAAATTGAACTGCTTTGACATATAGCAAAGCTACTGCTTAAAAATTTGCGAAAATAAGTAAACAATAATAAATAATAATAATAAAGATTTTTATTTAGTTTCATAGTAGAGTCGAATGCCGCTAATTATAAGAATACTCATTTTTGTGCAGAGAAAGTACGAGAAGATACGTCGTAAATTTCTTGAGGTCATCGGCCGAAAATCTCGCGAAACTTTTCATCGATATATTACACAGCGGAGAGAGAGAGAGAGAGAGAGAGAGGGGAGGGTTGGATGGATTCTAGGAGAGGCCGTCATAAATTCGCATTATAATTGGCGCGAGCGCGAGCGCGATCGCAGAAAAGCGGAAATTGAGACTCTCGGCGAGCACTTTTTAAAAGTTCGATTTTGGTAGTAAATCTCAGCCCGACAGTGGGGATAAGCTCACTGACCGGCGCTTAGCTATAGTTGCATCCCTCGTGCCGAGTAAGTATGGAAAGACGAACTTTTACATTATTCTACAATTTTCCAAATTCTCATCGTTCTGCGGGATAGAGAAAAGTTTTTAAAGTCATTTGCGAGCAAATGCGAATAGACGATCGGTATTTCAACGTTGAATTTGGTTCCGCGTTCGGTTGATCGATAGGTCGGTATTTGCTGTTCAAAAATTGAAGAGGCGGCAGTTCGTTAGTGGAGTAGAAATTTGATGAAATTTTTTAAAAAGTAAATAAAATTCTGTGCTCATTTTGCAGGGTTACAATTCATTTGAAAAATATAATTGAGGGAGCGAAATTGAGGGGCTGTCCAAGTGAGAAATTTAATTTTTATTCATTAAAAATGTTATTTAGTAATCGAACACGTATAGTATCATAATCAAAAGCGGTTTCAGTGCTTCCATTCAATTGATACGCTAATTGCAATAAAATGATTATTTTTCCATGAGAAATTTTTCAGTGTATACATTAGTTCTTTATATTTGTATTTGTACGAAACAGATTATGCAAATTATGAATACGATTCATCGCACGAATTACTCTGACAAATGTCAACTTCATAAAAACAAAAAGTACGGCTTTGCAGTGCTCATACTCTCTATGATGGAGATTTATTTATATATTATTTTCTTTTACATTACGATCTGATTCGTAGTTAACTTTTTTTTTTTAAATTTTATTTCAACCTTCTTTAAATTATATATTGATTGTTGTATGCTTAACCCTGCGTAAAGGAATTTGCAATTTCAAAGCTTTGCGACTTCAAACATTCTTTGTTTTAATAATATCCGCGAAAATTGTTGTCTTTTTACGCATGCGGACCGGCAGAAGAATTGTTAATCAAACGAAACGTGTGCCGAGGCAAATTTCACAAAGCCTTTGAATTGAAAAGTCGCAAATTCACGACGAAAAAATATAAATTCAAATCAACAGCGGTGCTCGTTTTGCAGCACTCAATTCCTCGTGCAAAAAATGCTCGCGCTGCTTGGAAAAAGGATAGAAATGGCCTTTGGAAATATTCGAAATTGAAGCGGAAGTTTTCGACGTCGCGACGAACTTTCAAGAATTATGCTTTTTCGGTTGTGCAGTGCACATTCCGATTTACACGCGCGGATTTGCAGCGCTGAACTTTCACGGAAGAGCCCACGCGTATAGTAAAATTTGATAACCGTCCGCGTATTTTTTTTTTTTTTTTTTGTCAGCGGACTTTTATCTGCAGCGACGCAATGCGAAGCGACGCACAAAAAAAAGGCATTTGAAGGGAAATATCACTAGTGGTCGAGCGCGAGCCTACGCGGAGAATCGAGTTGTTCACCGATGTAGCATTAAGTATTGCGGGGGAAATAACTGTTGTAGTTTTGTATTTGAATCGTTGGTTGATAAAAATGCGTGTACCCTCGGAAGTGTGCAACTTTCGATACGTTGAACGTTATTGCGTTTTCAAATTGTTTAAACTTGGATAACTTTCTCGTTATGGCATCAGAAAGAAAATGTACTATATCCATGCGCATAATAAAACGAGACTGTCATAAACGCGAAAATTTTCAAGTCCAATTACGGCTGCGCGCGTGTCTAAATTAAAATTTTTACCAACAAAATCGGTACAACTATTGAGTATAATTCATACGAGGTTGACGCAAAATAAGGCAATCGACGCTTTATACAGTTCGAAAACAAAGTTTTCCGGGACTCGAAATTCAATTGTACACGTTGTCGGACGAGTCCGTTCTCCAACTTTTAAATTTCATTTAATCAATTCGCGAATCGAATTCCGCGTTATAATCGCATCAATGATCCAAACGCAGGCGCGCGCACTTGACGAAAACTCGCGTATGCGTCAGCTAATATAGCCGTATATGATACTTATCAGTCTTTGCTCCCACGCGGCGATTAAGCTCCTCTCGTCGACCCGCATTCCCAGGTAATATCGCTACAATAATAATCGAGGCTATATCAACTTTGCATCTCTCATAATCCAATAACTTTCCAATCGAGTCGCAGCAAGCCAACTCAAATATTGACGATCAGCGGCGATCGCGCCGGCCAAAGGAACTTCCTGCGTGCGCTGCATACAGCAGAGAGCTCTGGTCTCTCTGATGGTCCTCTCTCCAGCTGGATACATATACAAGAGTGGAAGAGAGAGAGGGATGAACTTCCGGGACGTAAACAATGCAGGCGCGCATGCATAATTAAGTCGGCTGGTTCGACGGCTGCCTAATAGTCCCAAGAGCGGCTCGTCGCCTCGCCCCCCTCTAGACTTCCATCTCGGCTCTCGAGGAGAGTTTATTGAATTTTTTTTATTGCGCTAAGCATCCTTTTCTTTTCACAGAATTCTTACATTCGATTCCGCCGATCTTTACGCTGCGAGAAGCGCGCGCCAAGGGCACTTTATAGCCCGTGAGAGAAGCGTTATACTGCTTCCTTCGTGCTTATTCATGATGCGCACGTGCATCCGCCGGCCTTTCGGGGAACGAGCTTTTTGGAGGACGCACTCTTTTTACGAGCGTTCGCGCGTAGAAATCAAACGCGACGCGAGAGAGTGACGCCATACGCGAATCTCATACAGCGGCGGCTAATGCAATGATTTGAAAGCCTCCCCCCCCTCGCCGCCGCCGACGACGACGACGACCGTCACGTGACCTATGATAATTTTCAATGGCGCTCTCTCTTTCTCTGCTGCGGTCAGAGAGTCTCATCCCCGCGCGAAATAAATCAAGATCCGGAATCCGAGGCGAAGTTTCCGCCGCGGCGAGGGGAGAGCGAAAGGAAAAGAATTTCCCGCGCGGCGCGGAAGAGTCGAAAAGGATGAAGAGACACCGGAGCGTATAAGCGCAGCGAGAAGAAAAAGGACGAGTCGCGCGAGGACGACGACGACGACGACGGCGACGGCGACGACGAAGAGGAGGAGGAGTAAGAAGCAGAAGAGGGAGAAGAAGCAGCGGAGAAGCAGCCACGAAAGTTCGCCGTACATACGTATAGGGCATGTCAAGCCGAGGGGGCGACATTAAGAGGGAATCGCTTTATTATGCATGCGCGGGCAATCGTTAAAGGAAAGTTTTGCGCGCGGGACTTCGCGGCCTATGCTCTTTGCGTCTCTCGCGTCGGCTGTACTACGGTAGATGGAGCGTAGAGCAGGAGGAGGAAAGCTTCGGCTCGTGGCTGGATTTAGCCGTTTCGCAAACAAGCAGTGCTGCTTTATAGGGGGGAATTATTCGTGGCGGTGACTTGGTGATTGACCAACTTTTCCGGGACGCTTGCCTTTGATTTCCATTTAGCGGATTAAAGTTCTTTTTATGTTTGATAAATACACGCATTTCGATTTTCGTCACTGGAACGACGTCTCAGTCTCAAAATGAGGATAAATACGTAATATAATATATCGTTAACGAGGTCGTTAAATTGAGGCGATTGGCGCTCGGATTGGTGTGTAACTATCAGATAATTCGTCAAAATTGGCAATTCGAGGCACAAAATATTCTATCTAATGATGCGCAATATTAAGCTGTGATTACTGTACCTGCTATAACGCAAACCATAAACTGTGCGCTTATGGCTCGTCAATACGTGACATTTGCATTTGCATCTATTTCATCTACTGCACGATCGATAATTTCGATCTTAATGTCGCAGTTCTAATTCATGTATATTACGGCTGTTGAAACAAGTTTTTAATAATAGATTTAGTAGAAAAGGTTTTACATCATTTGCAAAAGGTGTATACTAATATATTTTAAAACAAAAAAATTTAGAATCAAGAATCAATTATAACAGTCGTTTAATTTTATGAAATGTAATTTTATCAACATAATATTATTATCCGCTACCCAAATTATTATTAATATTATTATTTTTATAATTTACGCAATTTTATTGTACAATGTTCGAGTAAAAACTTGTTTCAAACTTAGCTAGAAGAAACAATATTATCTTATATTTTAATATATTATTATTAAGAAATTCTGTATCATGAAAGAATTTACTTCTTTCTTTCTTAACAATTAAGATGCGGAATCTCTGGACAAAAAACTATAGAGATAGATAAATATCGGACATTGCTTCTGAGATATAAATTGAAACATTTACTTCATTTTTTAAATTGTATCATTAGCGCATATCAATTATTTTGATCAGTATTGCACGAGCAAAAATTAAAATACTCGCGAAATTGCAAATCGTGTACAGTCGATTATTTTATAAAAATTCAGATAAGACCAGAAGCGGTTAATATTGGAACTTCCTATTGAGGCTTCCCCTCGTATAGGAAAATATCTATAAGCTATAACTTGTATACAACCTTCCTGACCGGGGGCTATAAGGGTCTCTAGTCCCTATCATAAACCTGCGATACTTCCTTTCCCGAAGAAATGGAAAGAAACCTATAAAATAAAAATAACTATGGGCTAGCGAGAGAGAGAGAGATGAGGGGGGGGGGGGGAGTGAGCGGAAGAAAATTCCCACTTCCTCAAACTATGTCTCTATTTGCTTGAGAAGCGTGCCAGACACGAGGCAGCAGAATTTTATAATATGCTATATAAGTTTACAATAGCCCTGACAACGTCCACCCCTCGACCGCACGCCGTCGGCGCCCTCTTTCTTAAAGGATACCTCCCTCGCCTTGTCCCTCTGTTCACACCAACCGCACGGAGCACTATTTTTCCGTCAGTACAGCAACGGCACTCGATCAGCGAGGACTGCAGCACAATTCATATTTGGTGAATCAGCCGCGAGCACTAGCCGAGGATGCCTAAGCTGCGCTGCGACACTGAGATATGGCTCGTAGGCCACGAGACGGAGACTCTGATCAGCCAGAAGCTGCCGTCCAACCGGGACGTTCTCCAGCTGTTTTTCTTTTGCCAGAGGCTCCACTGGAAGGAGTCGGTTTTCTTCATCGCTCGGCGAGTCGTGAGGAAGTGCCTGCTGTTCTGGGACGAAGTCAAAATTCCCACCAAGGACGACCGAACCTGCGCCCTCAAACTCGAGCGACTGTACATGCAGTGGTACGAGCTGCGAAAGAGGGCCGACAGCGACAGCGACATCGAGAGAATCAAGAGATTCGAGTTTCAGGAGAAACTAGACGATTTGTTCGACGTGTCCAAACGATACCCCGTGGACGTTACGAAGTATCGCCGAAACAGAGAGTTTTTGGCCAATCAGCGACTGCACGGACGTCCGGGCTTTCTGCCCCGTCCGATTACCGTGACCATCGAGATCGAGGAAGAAATTCAGAGGAAAAACTGTAAGTACACGTGCAGACTGTCGAAATATTTTATTTTCCAAGTTATCGCGCTGCTTAAAATCCAATTTGTCGGAAGTGTGCATTGCGTGGAGTGTATACATAGTTTGTGCGAATTATACAATTCTCGTATGTCGTCATTTGGGCGCGCGCTAGAGAGAAATCGAATTTTCCAGCCGCGTGTGAAAGTATTAGAATGCAAATGTGCGAAATAGGTAATTCGCGCACAAACGTATTTCGTCGTCCAAGCTCGGTGAGATGCTCGGTTATCGTATACGATTCTTTTTAGTCTTTTACGTACGGAGTGTTGACTTTAAATTCATTATATCCATTTGTCTTAGGATTTAGTTTTTTTTTTTACTGTAATAATTAAATAGAACACATGTGGCTTTTTTCAGCTAAAAAGAAGAAGAGAGGACCACCAATACTATACTCACACCCCAATAATTACGTTTGGTCGGACAGCGACGAGATTGACGAATTTGAATTTGATGAAAGCGATGAAGAATTTTCTAATGATCCAGACTTCAAAATACCTAAATCTTATTATCCTAAAATCAAAGTTTACGATGATGAAGAAACAATAATTACGATTGAGTGATTTTCCAATCAGTTGGTTGCGTAAAAGTTTACGATTGTTATACAAGTATCAAAGAATATATATTCACTATTATACGTGGCTCTTCGGTCATAAGTACAAATTTTAGCACGGTTTTGTCGATCTATAAGGAACTAATACAATTAGAATATTATTATTAATATTATTCATATTTTTTAAGAGTGTTTTTCACCGATTTTTTATCATATTGTGAATGCGTAGAATAATTAAAACATGTAATCTTAATTTTTTTTACTTTTTCAAATAAATATATTTAATCGAAAATCTTGAATTGATATTTCCAAAAAAATATCGACTTATGTCTTTCAACAACAAAAAGAACCTGTAAGTTTAAGGAGCTAACGCCTATTCCATTTATTTTGCGCGAAGCCTTAAATACCGTCTATTTGCAGAAGAGATAATCATCTCGGAAAGAAATCAGTTAAAACCACAAGCGCGTAAATTCGCTCGAACCAGTAATGCATTTCGTGCATACACGCATCGCGGCGGCTCCAAAATCTGTAACAAATCAATACAATCCGTTAGTCGCGGAACAAAAAGCCCTCGCAAACCACATCTAATCCGCGCATCTATTTAACCGCGATCTCCTCCGACCACAATCGCACATACATTACACACATTGCGATACAACGCCCCCCCCCCCCGCCCGCCCTCTCATCCAAAAGCGCCATCTTTCTCACATTGCGCTTTCCAGTGGCGCGCGAGCGCTGTGACGCTTTCGATGATTTTGATTCATTGAATTTTAGCCAATACACGCCACAGCCGACCGGTCATTGTAATAATCCATTGGGCGACGACCAAGGGA
This sequence comes from Philotrypesis tridentata, assembly GCA_018906965.1. Classification (NCBI taxonomy): domain Eukaryota; kingdom Metazoa; phylum Arthropoda; class Insecta; order Hymenoptera; family Pteromalidae; genus Philotrypesis; species Philotrypesis tridentata. Next base: position 785,480 of record JACCIB010000054.1, read on the forward strand.
AGCGAGGAGGGTGGTTGGGGGGGCGGAGGGGGGCAAATTTGCGGGACGCGCTCGCGATGTCAATTATTGATACGGAATTATTGCAGAGGGCCGAATTGTGTGTATTGGCTTTACTGCTCCGAGTTGCCTTCCTCCCCCTGTCCCATCCTCTCTCTCTCTCTCTCTCTCTCGCATAGGTGTCGCTTAGCGCGCTGTTGGGTTACTCGAATTTACGAGGCTAGATTCGCGGAGAGGATAGGACTATCGCGGCAGACTATCGTTAAACGCCATCCGATTGGTAATGGGTGATAATGGCCGCGGCAAAGTTCGTCATGCTGCCCGCGCGCGCGCGCGCGAGGAATAAAATTTACGATAATGGCCGTTTCGTTATCTGCGCGCTTGTCGAGTTGTGCTCTTTTTCCGTGTTGCCGGAGAGCCGCGGTCTCTCTGGCGGTGTCGCATTCGACGTTTTCCGCGCAAACAGTATAAGCGCGCGCCGAGGGCCGGAATAGCCCTTGTTAATTAAAGCGCGACGCCGCGTAAACGATACGCTACTATGCTTGAAGCTTTGGATTCAATCCAGATTTCGGTGGTGCGGCGGCACGGGTGGGGAGGTGTCGCGTGGGAATTGATTTTTTCGAATAAAATAAAGCACCCGCCGGACAGATGTAGGCGGCGATGTCGGCTCGTTCGTACGCGCATACGCGCCGGAGGCGAAATTTATTATATCGGCCGAATTTCGTGAAAAATTATAGGGATTCTGGGCCAACAAGTGTTCTATTTGTTACAGATTTAGCTTGGCGTGACGCTACGTCCGCGGATCGGATTTTTGTCTCGATTAATCCGTAAAAATCGCGGGATCAACGTTAAATGGACCGCGTGCTGCAGTTTCTTAGAATACGAGCGCGAGGGCCTGCGGCGAAATAACGCGTTTAATTAACAAAGTTCATAAGTGTCAACGCGTGAAAAGGTTTCGCTCGCGTAATAGCGGTAAAAGCTCCCTGAGGAGCAAAGTTTCCTCCGCGTGATAAATAAAATTTATGATAATGCTCGCGTTAGCTATCCGTTATATATTTGAGCCTGCAAGGTGAGAGCCCGCGACGACGACCTTTGGGCCATGGATTTGGCCGAAACGTAGTTGGAAAACGATTTGTTGGCGCGAGAGGAATGGAAATTACGTCTCTGAGAGTTTTCTCTCCCCTGGGCCCGGCTTATTTCTCGAGGTATCTCGCACTGTGTCTAAAATCTGTACACGTTTTGCGTGTTATATGCGCAGAATACAGGTGTACACGTATGTTGACAAAGTCCTGAAACGCAAACCAGCGTTATTCGGGCCAACAAATCATTTTATCACAAAGTTCTCGGCGAATCTGCGAAGCGAAGGTTATACAGTGTGTGGGATTCCTCTTTGTTAGTTACGAAATTCATATAGTTAAATTATCGTCGGTCGAACAATTAGTACGAAAATACACGGGTATATACGGTGTTTAGTGACTTGTCGGGCGATAAATGCGATTTCGAAAGTGAAAGGTCGCGCGAGCTTACGCTCCCCTACGCAAATCAAGATGTAACAACTTCACTCGGTTTATACAACCCTTCTTTTATGCTTCCACGTTTGAAATATCTCGATTCTTCGAGTCTCTCTCTCTCTCGACATTCGCGCGCCAAGTACTTAGATATCAACTGAAATCTTTGTGTTTACGAGAGCCAACGCGTATCGTAAAACCGCATCGTAGAAACTTATAAGTTTTTAGCTGGCTCTGCCGCGCGGTATAAAGCAGCAGCGGCGCGCGATTTTGTCAACTCGCCTCGTTAAGCGGATAAATGATTCCTCGAGATTGCAGTATAACTGTGCAGCACGATATTGTCCTTTAATTGCAGATTTTTCAAGAAGTTAAAATAAAATTTTGTAGGCACTCGATGTAAACGAGCGTACAACATTACCAGTATACAGTCGCATATTTTTTCTTCTCTCCTGTTTTCTAATAGAAGACAAACGAGGTTTTTCGCAAGATTGCGAGTTGTAGTCATTGAGAATTCTCCTGCAAAACTCTTCTCGTTATTGAAAGTTCAGCTCTGAAAAGAAGTTCCTCGTCCTCGAAAATTGGATTTGAGCAATATTCTCTCGTCATTAAAGAAAAGTCTTATGAAAAAAGTTATTTAAGTATGATAATTTTAATTTTACATGTTGCATTCTCAAACAGAAAGCTTTCCAACAATAATAATGAACTGAAACTTCGATGCTTTAAAGCTACCTGGATTAATTTGCATTGTTCTCGCAGCCGAGTGCAGAGGACAACTTCATTGTTGAATAATTGAATGTTATTCATTTCTGGAATATCGTTCTTTATAATTAATAATCATGAACAAAAATGCCATCGAAACGGAGCATTCCAAAACGAATTTCTGGTAAAACCAAAAACAAACGTTTACGATTAATTATATGTGCGTTGCATCTGTTTGATAAATCGCGGGGACACAACTTGCAGCTGATTCTCTCTCTCCTTTCCCATCTCGAAAAATCAAGTAAAGCAAAGCACAACCGCCAGCGTACATCCAGCCATGTACATTGTACACGTATATCCAGCGTCAAATAAGCGAGTGAACATTTTTTCGCTCGAAATTATTTCGGACTCCGCGTGTATAAGCCTTCAACGCGGGCGTAGTGTACAGGAGAGAGCACAGCCGTCGTCGAGGGAGAACAAGCTCCGCGCGGGGGCAAAGCTCCCCGCTGAATAGGCTGCGGCAGGGATCCGGCACCCACTCGCGCTTCGCCGCAGAGAGAGAGAGAGAGAGAGAGAGAGAAGCTTTACTGCGGCGTTATGCGCGCGGAGCTTGGCTCCACATTTTTTTCCCTCCCCCCGACCGACCGATATTCTCGCCGACATAATTCACCGGGCGGACAAAGTTTACAGCGCGTGTCGCCGGAAAAATGCATTTTCAGACGCGACTGCTCCCCGAGAATTCGTCCACTCGGCGATTCTCTCTCTTTCTCTCTCCCGCCCCCACTAGCCCCCCTGTTTTACTGTACGCGCGCTCCGCCGCCCGGTATAACAAGTCGTGCGTTATACGAGGGACGACGAGCCTGCCTGACATCATGAAAAAATTTATACGCCGCAGTCTAGAGAGAGCGAGTTGGTTTGGATGTGCTTCGTCGTCGTCGTCGCTCTCTCTGACTCTCTTTTTTCTCGCGCGATCCAATACGGCGATGCGATGCTTTTTCTAGATTGCTTTTTCCACGTCCGGATGAAATAATAGAGGCGATGAGGATCCGCGGCTCTCGCGCTGTCATCCATCAAGCTCGCACTTGAACATCTGATTTTACACGAGCCTACCCTCTGATGGATAGGACGCAATTAGCCCGACGTTATTTCCTCTGCGGTCTGCGCGCGCGTGTGTGTAATGCAAGGCTTTTCGTTAAAAGCAGTTATCTAAAATTTAATCGGAATTAAACCGGGATTGGCCGAAAAATAATCCGCTTTAAGCCGGATAATTGATATCGTTTATAAACGATTATTTTACGGATGCTCGATACACCAAAGTCCTTGGGTCACTCGTACCGTTGAATATTTATGTGAATCGAGAAAAACGTTCATCAGTTGAAAACATTGTAAAAAATATTATAAAAAATACTCTATATTATTATGTAATAGGACTTACGTTACTTTAGATTATGTTATAATCATTAAGAAATTAGTTTAATTATTAGTGTACGAAAGATAATTAATTCGATCGTTCGCATCGCCTTTACCCTCGGAAATCACGCGGAGCGTCAATTTAAACTGCGTAGCCGCAAGAAAAGTACAATTTCATTAAAACGTCATAAAGAATTAATTGCAGAGATTTCTTTTTATCACGGCAACGGCACGATTAAGCGATCTACACCCCCAGAGAGCAGCGAAATAAAAGTAAACATCGCCGCGCGCACAAGTCGCTGAGCTAAGGAAGAGCGGAATTATTTTGCCCGAGATATATTTCGCCACACAGCGAGCCAAGATTGCGCGCAAAAAGTAGAGGAGAAGAATCGGAAGAAGCCGAGGCGACAGGAAAATCTCGACTACTTAAGCCCGGGTAGAAATCCTAACTCCGCCTGTATCAGAGAAAGCTCACTCTCCGGTTGGCACAAAGGCTTCGTTACGCCTTTGAAAGTACTCGACAGAGAAGACTTGACCGCGAGCCTCGAGGGCTGAATATTTTCGTCTACGCCGAGACGTCCAAGCTCTTCCCCGCCTGCATATTCGGGGATCGTCGCTCCGTAACGCGAGTCTCGCTCGATCCGCACAGCAAATATCGCCGCGTCATAGACGTAATCGCGGACATTTCTTCTCGCGTATACCTATCTCGGGCCTTTGAGAAGCCACCTAGAAATTCCAGGCTCGTGCGAGCGAGAACCAGTCGATCGATGTATGTTTGCAGGAGGGCGGAGACCTCCTCTCTCTCAGGGCAGCCACTTACAACTTCTCTTGTTGAACTTTCAATCAGCGGCGGCGGGACGATTTCTATCTCGTGGAATCCGGCTCCGGGTTCCTTTCCTCGAGATGCGCTCCTATAGTCGCCTGGAAACGGGTGTGTGGATGTACGTCAGGGATAGCTGTGCGGATGGAAAGCCGGTGGGCGACGTCGCCTCCGAGGGCAATCGGCTCGACGCGATTGCGCAGGGGAGATCGAATTTTTGAGCCGGAGACGCGACGCGCCTTCCGATGGGGATAAGAACGCATCGATCGGCGCAGTCAAAATATTTGTCGAGCTTCGCGGCCGAATGCGCGCACGCGGTATCGCCTGCTGCATTCTCTCTCGAGGGAGTTTAATTGTTTTGTCTTTGGGCTCTGTGAAGCGGACTGGAGATTTCAGTAAATATTTACTTCTATTGGCTTGCTGTGTTTTCTTGGTTGTGGAAAGTGTTCGTTTGGATTGCGACGTGCTTTAAGAAAGAGAGAAATAGAAGTTTTAAGTGTGTATGAAGTTATAGTTAAATTACTCTCAGCATATTAAGACTTCTTTTAATTTAGAAAAAAAGAACACGTGTGGGGCGACATTAGAAAAAGTTTGTATTCTCAATTTTCAAATCGACAACGGTCATTTTTAATGTACACACGTTCGTGCGTAAAGATCCCTAATTACTTATAAAACTTGAATCATAAAAATCCGAGCATTTTTACTTTTATTAGTTGAAAATTTTCCAAAGTGGCAATTATCAAACTATTCTCATTATCTCGAGTAGTTACTCGAGTTCTGTTGACATCAGTCTTTTCTGTAGAATCATATATTTGTTCATAAAATATTTATTTTGCAAATTTTAAATTATGCGAATGCAGCATTTTTTTCTACAAAACACATGGATTGCACACGCTCAGTCCCGAGATCACCCTTCATCCCCATAAATTTTTTCACCATAGTTTTTGGTCCCGAAGTTAGTCCCGAAGACTTATTTCGAAATTTTCAAAGACTTCCAAAGACCAATTAATGTCTGATTAAATCTATGCATTTAATGTGCCACATAAAATGTGAAAAATTCTCTAAGGAGTTAAATTAATATGAATTGATGTATGAATTGTCGCAAAATTGAATTACTTCATACCAATGCTATATAATTAACATTCACAATGCTGCGCTTATAAATAAAAATTCATTTAAAAGCGTAGTTTAAATTAACCTATAGCTTTTCAATTAATGCCGCGCAATGGACGCATCATTTTCTGCTCACATCAATCAATTTTAAATCGGTGCCGATCGCTGCCTCTTTCATTAACACGAGAAAATCCATTAATTTATATTCAATATATTGTGCATATTGATACAACCTATTTTCGTTCGCAGCAGAGTTAGTTATTCGACATAGGATACATTCAATAGAATTGATATTTATTTGCAAACAATATTATTCAATAAATCGATCGAGAAAAAATCGACCGCATCAAGCTTAAAGTTTTTCCCGTCGATCTGCGCTCCATACAGTAGCCAATCAAAGAAAAAGGCTTGGCGATCTTCGGGTATGGGGCGTAGCCGAGGCTGGAAAACCGTCGGTTATTTCCTCATGTATAATTCATTCCGGCGAAATTCAGATTCGCACGACCTGAATTTTAATAAACCAGCCGCAGCGCGATGACCGCAATGCAAAAATAGTAAATAATTAGCCCTGGACTTTTTACATTCAAAGCCGAGCCATACATACATACATACACATTGAGAGTCGAAATAAGGCGAAAGAAGAAAATCCCCGGTCGAGAGCGCCCGCGCCGAGAGAGAAAGAGAGGAAAAGTACGGCGAAAGAAAGTTCGGATGCGCGGATGCCGCCGCCTTCTATATCTTGTAATTTTTTTTCCGGAGAATGACGTATACATATTACGAAGCTTGGCTTCAGCTGCACCGAATTTACATGCCGACTTCCGCGGAGTTTGGCTCCCGAGCAAAAAGCCGTCTTTCTCTCTTTCTCCCTCTGCGTCGTCCGACCGAGCCAATTGTCTTTTGATAATTATTTCCGGCGCATCTCGCTTTCCGGCTGCAGAAGCAGCAGCTTTCATTATCTTTTTACGGCGCTCGGCGGAACTCTTTGAATATAAAATAATTCTAAAAATTTTGCGAGGAACTCGCGGCAATTAAGCGCCCGGGCGCCTTGCCCGGGATTTCTTTGCATTCCGCTCTTTTCTTTTATAAATTTAGGGAATGCCTTTGCGAAGCTCTGGGTGTCCTCGCGACTTCATTGGCGAGGGAATAATGCCGAGGAATTCGTCGACGTGCACCTTGGTGCCGGGGTTTTTTGAAGTACCTCTTGTTTTCTAATGACGAGTAGGACAAAGCTGGGTTATACGTTTGATAGCGCGATAAAAAATGCACGGAGCAGTATAGCCAACAGAAAAAATAACTTTACTGATGTACCTTGTGCTACTGTACATTATATGATGTAAAAGAATATTAAATAATAAAAAGAAAACCATCTACTATGAATTTTATACTGAAAGATAGGAATCTGCAAGTACTGGATACAGTTGATTGTGTCTAGTTTTTTATATTCATTGACTAATAGACACCAGGAGACTATCATTTTAATATTTATGCATTTAATGCGAACTTTCAGAACATCATCCATAAAATTAATGTTAAACACAGCCCGTATGTTAATTCATTTTTAATTGTGACAAAAATGAAAATCGACGGACAGTACGTATCAATATGTACATTTTGTAACTGGAAATAAGTTGTATTCAAAACATTTTCGTTTATAAATAACAAAGGAATTGCACGTCATTTTCCATGTACATTAAGTTCTTTTTACAAAAGAGAATAATGTCTTTTTGCCCATATGGCGCTAACAATATCGAACAATGAATATTTTTGGCTGTTTGTTCATATATTAATTTAGTCGAAGCAAAGAAACTCTATCAAAATTCAGTGCGCGCGCGTGGCGCATTTATTCCCCAACTTCTAAGCTTGAACTAACTGCAAGACCAGACTAGACCTCTCTAATCAGCGCTTCGCTTACCTGATTCTCCCCGTCGTCCAAGTTCTGCGTCATTTGGTTTTTCCCAGACCATGCGGACAGCTGGTCCTAAAAATAGTCCCTTTCGCGCCGTCTTTCCTGCAGTAAACTCATAAAATCTTTAAGCTCTTGTAATCTGCGCCGGTCTCCTGGTTTATTGTGGTAAAACCCACCGGTCGTCCGAATATTTCTATTGCTTTATACCTGCATTCTTTCATTCCCATATGCATCTGTACGCTTTTCTATTCTCTCTTTCTCTTTTCTCCCTCCCCCTCACTCCCTCTCACTCCCTCTCACTTTCTCCCTCTTTCCTTCTTACCCCCCCCCCTCTTTCTCTCTCTCTCTCTGTCTTTATGCAAAAGTTTGGACTGCATTAACAATCCCATCATTTTTGTTATCATTGTTGTTCTGCTGTATTATTCTCAATTATTTGTGAAAATCATCAATCTCAATTTCTACTTATTTGTTGTTCATTTTAAGTGCATTCTTGAATTATTTTTTTAATTATTTTTATTTGAATCCATATTTTCAATTTTCTTTTTATGAAATTGTATATTTCTCATGTATGTCTGTATATCCACCATCACTGCAGTCGCATATTGACAGATGCACATCCAGAATGATATTTATGCACAAGTGGTAATGAAGAATGCGAAGAATAATGCCTTTTTCATTTACAAAAAGTCAAGGGGGAATTCAGCTTTTCGAGTTGTCGGTATAGCATTCAAAATTTATTAATATTTCCAAAATTAATCAAAGCGCATAAAGTATCTTTGAAGTCGGAGACTTCGTCGAAGACAAAGGACTTTTCTTATCGTCTCGCTGAAGATGCTCGAAACAGTACAATTTTCGTCACGCGAGGCCGTAAAGCAAAACTTTACGCACAAGTTCGTAAAGTTTTACGGCCGATTGATGAACAATATTTTTCGAAAGTGTGACCGTAAAAAAACCTCTGTATACAGACTTGCAGAAGTAAGTGCAATTTTACAGACTCACGGCCATAAAGCCGTATACTTTACGGCCTCAAAACAGTTCCCAAAGTCGCGCTTTGCAGATAATCTATAGAAAATTCAAAACAAACTTACAAACTTGAATTTGATAAAAATTGTCTACACGCACCGGGCGAGTCAAAGTGACGAGCCCACAGCAAGTGTTTGTCAGGCTCGAGAATGAATCAGCCCGCGCTACGCGGACTCGCCTATTTTTTATTCTTCACCACGTTGAACTCGCACTGAAAAAAAAACCATTATCCAGTGAGCCAGCTATAAATCATCGTCTCGGCAAACATCGGCTTTTTCCAGAACGCAAAAAAGGAAAAGCGACACTCGCGCGCGCACACACAAACGCACAGCTCGCGCGTACGGGCGTTTCTGCAATCGAAAAATCGGGCGAAATCGAGATAGCGCGATATACTCGAAGAAAGCCAGCGCGCGCGCGTCAGTCTTAATATCCCACAGCGCGAAAAGCGCCGACGCAGCGCCGCCGCCTTATCCCACGGCAGAGCGAGCGAAATTTCGCGTGAGCCGGCTGTTAACTTCCTTTCGCAAGCTACTGCAGCCGGCACCGCTGTATAGCTTCCGCGACACTTGCCATTATACCGGACGACGAGTTCGCAGTATATGTGTATATAGGGGGCTGGGGGGGACCCCCCGCGCGCTCCGCTCGCACACGTTACCTTTAATTCCTCGGCGAAGCTGTTGAAATAATTTACGAGATGATAGATTCGAGTTCTGGAGCGCGTCCAAGAGCGAGAGAGAGAGAGAGAGAGAGAGAGAAGAAGGAGAGGCCAGATTGCGATAGTCGAACGGGGAGAATAAAAAGGAGGGCTGGAGAGATCGATGGCTACGGGGATGACGTCGTTAAAATTTTTTTAAAGCTCACTTTGCGTTCGCGCGCCGGCCCTTTTCCTGCGCGAAAGAAAGAGAGAGAGAGAGAGAAAGAGAAGGTGTCAGCGAAAATTCAATGGCTCTGTCTCTCCCTCTCTCGCAAAGAGTGAAAAAAAATACGTCTCTATCGCGAGTCTAATTGAATCCTCTTGCATAAAGAGTTACGCAAGTGCCGTTGCACAATTGTTGGATAACGTTTATAATGGGACACGCGGATGAATTTCGATGGAAATCGGGAAAGGAAGTTTCTGTTTTTTTTTTTCTTAAACACCTCGTTTCGACGGGGTTCTGTAAAAGGATATAGACACGCGCGGTCGCAGGCTTCGGGTCTAATTAAATGGGCAAAAAGTAAGTTGCAGCCCATCGCACTTCGCTCTCGCGCTCCGAGAAATAATTCACCCAGTTTCCGACGCTCGCTGCACCGCCCGGCGATCTTTCATTTATACCCACTTCAGGCTGGCGTTCGTTTATATCGCGCTATATTTTTCCATTTTCCTTTTTCGACAGGATCGAATCCAAAAAGCGTCACTCAAAAATTTCCTCGCATCCAGACAGCTGGAATGGTCGAGTCCACTCTTGACTACACGCATCTATACAATTAATGCGTGTGACTTGGCCGTCATGTTTTCTCTCGACGCGAGCACTAATTTTATTATTATTATAAACAATTCTCTCTCGAGCTATTTTAGGAGACGATTGCTGCATGTACAGACAGCTCTGCGGAGCTCTGACAGAATTAATTTTTATTTATACTATTACTATAATATACGATTTGTTAGCGAAATTTTAGATTAAAAGATACCCACAAGAAGTTCTTGTGGGTAACGATTTTTGGAAATTTATGGGTCGCAATTAAGTTATTTTTTAACACTTTTGTGACTTTCAATACAGAGTATTGTTTCATTCTCCAAAAAAATACAAGAAACATTTTCAGTGAAGAGAAAGCGTTACCTTTACCTGACAATCCCTCAAAATCGTGTAGTCGAGCGTGCAATCCCCCAGATGGCATGAATTTTCCGAAAGATGAGTTATTTGCCTGTGACAGACAGACAAATTGGTCGTGCATCGGAATTCGTTGTTAACTAAAAATACTGGATCTCGAAAAACAAGTGAGAAATCGGAAATAGCAAATAAAGTTTGATGATTCCGGAAGAATGGCGAGGAATTTATACTGATAAATGTTTGCTGCTGTAGCAGTGCCCTCGAGTTTACCTCGATAATAGTTTACTACCGATAAATTTCTGGGGCTCCGATAGAAGCTCACAGGAATACCCGAGAGAAAAAAATCTGGGACCGAATTTGCAAAAGTCTGGCACAAAGGTCTTTTTGACAGCTTCGAAGTCTTGATAATTGAACGATCCCGAACTTTTTGCTAAACTAGTCATTTCGACTGGCGAAAAGTCTGGTTCAACTTTCAAGATATTTGCCAAACTTGACGTAGCAAATCGTCTGGCGCTTGCAAATCTCAGCATTTCCAGTGGCAAAATAAACAGTACCAAGAGACAGAGGGATAGGCGCCTCGTCCGCCTTATTCCCTTTTAGTTCGCGATCGCGAGGCGACGACGGGCGAGCTTGGCCTGAGCGAAACTGCTGACTACGGCTGTGTCGAATGAAGCCGAGGACTTACGTGTCCGTTACACTCGTTATTTTGATTGGCAAAAAAATCTAGTAAATTTTCAAATCCCGACGTTTTGAGTGTTAAAAACTCTCGTAAATTTTCAAAACTTTTGGCGACTCGCCATTTCCACGTATACTTCTGCTTACTTTTCTTCCAATTATTTACAATGCTGACAGTAGTATGTGTACTTGTAATAATACATTGCGATACTAGTGGCCTAAGTCGTACTTTATGGCACGGCGAGTATAAGCGCACGAGCGCAGCGAGTGAGGTTAGGGTCGTGCCATAAATCCACTGCCACGGCTATTCCTGTCATTAGCGGTCCATTCTGACATTGCGAGGTTAGCGCACGAGATAACAGTATACTATGCAAAGGGTAAAGAAAGGGTTTATTTCCGAAACGAGGGATTACAGTAGCAGTCGAGGGCGAGTGCTGTAACGAGTTTTGTACTCTAATCTGAAAATCAGTAACGAAGTTGCGATTTTCAGGTTAGAGTGGCATAAAACTAACAGTTCGTATACCCACTCTTCGTCCTGTCAGTTAAAAGTATATACGCCCTTATTTCCACAATCCGATAAAGAAGCAGTCACAAAAAATTAATTAACTGTCAATAAAACCTTCTCTCGGTGTGAGCGACGCGCGGTCGGGAGGCCGGGAAAGAAGAACAGATCCAATAATCGAATAGAGCCGTGTGTCTTGCAGCTCACGTTTATCGAAAGAATTTGCGGGGGAAAAAAAATTTGTATCTCCATCTCTCCGCCCGGCTCTTCTCGAAATATGCAACCCCGGCCCTCGGAGCACAGCCAGCCAAACAATACACACTATGCATGCAAATCCAGCCGGCTCGCGCCTGTAAGTATACGAGCGCGCGGCGCAAGCTCCATCTCGATCGGCGCTCATATTTTTCCTTTAGATTTCATTCCGCGCCGCGCCTTGTTATACGTGCCCTGCTTTCCCGAGCTCGCGCGTCAAAAGTCGAACTTTACTGCCGAGGCTTTTTGAATTAAGCTGCGCGCTGCCGTTTTCGCCCCGGAAATTGTTGAGTGTAAAGGTTCGAGGCCTTCTCGCCTTGCGAATACGTTATGCGTTATGGAGGAAAGGGCTGGACAGTGAAACGCCCAGTGAAATGCCAACAGCACAACCGATCTTACCCTTTCCTCGCGGATCTGCGCTATACTCTGTGCAGCGCGCAGTTAGCGGATTCGATTCCATCGATGCACTTGGTCGGGAAATGGTTTTTCCAATTGGTTCGATCGGCTTGTGGTCCGACGATTCAGTCCAAAGGCTCTGTGTCTCGTGGTCGCAGCTGTCGAGCTGGAGCTTTTCTTCTCTCGGCTGATCCTTGTCTTCTTATTCTTCTTCTTCTTCTTCTTCTCCTCCTCCTCCTCGAGATGCTCCTCGGATGAATCGAAAGCTCGTTGGTATAGCCACTCCGGCAAGTATTTCCGCGTGAATGTACCTGCGGAGATCGCGTATAGCGACTTGCGCGCGCGCTCTCGAGTCCCTGCGTGCAGTTGAGAGGATTATCGGACTGCGCGCAATAACTTGAGCTTTGGGAAATCGTTGTTGTTCAGGTCGTTATTGGATTTGAACGAAATCGTTTAAACTGCGCTGTTTACTTGCCTATGTAAATTGCTAATTTATCGTGCGCTGCTTTCTCGGGGCAGAAAATTTATGAGTTCAACGGTGCAGGTATATATAACGTACATATGGATTCGAATTTTTCGCGCTAAAGTTTTGCTGCTCCATTTGCCTATAAGCATCAGCATTGATTTTAAGAAAATAACCGGCGCGGAATACGTGGATGGAAAAATTTTAATGGACTGGTGGGAAAGTTAGTTTAGTTATACAAAATAAAGCATATATCGTTAGCTAAAACAAATAAGTGGGCGGATAGAAAAAAATATAAGGGAATGAAAACTGAAGGTGTTGATGAAAAAACTTATTGGATTGGTGAGAAATCTCGTTTCGCATTAACATCATTGTTTATTAAAAAACATAAAAGCGGATGGATGAATTGAATTCATTGTCGGAAAAATTTAGTTTACAGATTGAATTTCAATTGTGAGTTGTTTACTTCGTCATTGTATAACCGTAATAATATGAAAGCGAACATGCATATCGAACTTTATTGCCTTTGCCCATTGATCAAATTATTTTATTCAAGCTGTCGAATCCCTATTTTTATTCATTACTTGATTTATTAATTAAATCAGACTCCACTTCAGTTCGCTATACTCGTGTATGCATTATATTAATTGAATTTCATTTCATTCAATTAATTGAAATTTATCAACTGAGCAGACTCGCAAATCCGCGAGTTCGTCAAGCTGGACGAGCTTTCTTTCATCTCCCGATATTAATATTAGAACGGAAGATTTTATGCTGTTTCAAATATTAGGTCGTATTTCAGCAAATTAAAAATTCCTCACACTTTTTCGCCTTGCCGGATCGTGACTCTGCGAGACGGCAATAAAGCATTCCCTACATATTTTAAGGACTCGCGTTAAGTCAAACATCGCCCTCGCAGACGCAGATTAAAAGAGCTGAATTAAAAGCGTCCGTTTGTTACCAAAGATCAGCCTTGTTATATACATTTCCCATCGTTCAGGTTTCAAGACGACGTATACATCGCACTGAAGCAATAATCCGTTCAAGCAGCCCCTCGTCTCTCCCCGACGCTTTTGCATCCTCGCCTGGAAAAGTAGGAGAACTATATGAAGTTCTTCTAACAAACAGTAAAGAGTAGTCGGTACTTCGAATAAGTTTTTTTTTTACAAGGTGCGTAGGCGAACTGTGCGTATGTGCGTGCGAACGATAAGAACCCTGCACAGTATATATATACTGCACAGTGTACAGTGTACACTGTATATGCCGAATCTATTCTAATCCGTAAGTAACGAGTTCCGGCGTTTAATCCCGCATTAACTGTGTCTATATGGGCGTAGATTCGCTCACGAGGCCTGGCTGCGTTTGATAAATTCAAGGCTGGACCGGATAAGCACGACTTTCGGTAATCCGATGGCCTTTATATTGCGTGTGCGTGTGCGCGTGTGTCCGTTTGGTCTTTCGGAAAAGATCGTATCTGCGTAGTCGTTTGATTTAATTACCAGCCCGCGGGAATTAAGAGGCCGTTTTGGATTAAGTCTGGCTACTTGCTACAGATGAGGTTGCTTCTTTACGAGATTTCTCGAGGGATCGGCTTGACGTTTCTTGTTTTTTTTTTTTTTGTTTCGGTTATACGACGAGCGAGAGTAATGCGATGGGATTGAATTTGATGGAGACTTTGAGAGAGTTTCGTGGCTGCTGATGGTGCCTTGATCGATGGCTTCTGCGGCGTAAAATACTTGTTCGCGGTAAAATTTGTTTTTGGACTTTTGAAACTCGCGATAGTACGCGATTTTCTAAACTATTATCGAATCGCGATCTTGATAAAATTTATTCGACATTTTATGTCTCGTTTAAGATAAAATATGGGTATAATTCGTTGTCAATAATTGCGTGTGTAAAAATAATTGTAGATCCCTCTGGATGAAATTGCTTTTACATAATTTATTAATTATCCAATACAATTAATGAGACGTACACGTATAAATTGGGATGGGAAAAAATAGGTATGTGCGTGTCCTTATTTTTAGTTTAACAAAACATTTATTTTATATAAAACAATATTAACAAATTTTGACTTCTCATCTCTTTTATTAGTAATTTTATTTTTATGCATGCAAATTTTATGTAAATGCTTTATATAAAAACGTAAAGATATTAATATTTAAGCATTCAGTACTCGTACGCAAATATTCGTGTAAGATGTAGTTTTCAATACGTAATTTTAAAAGTAGCAGATATTTCATTTTTGGCCCAAAGACTCTTTAAAATTTTTACGTGAAAGCTAGAGTTAAAAGTTGAAATCATTTTTCATAAGAGCACACAGTCGGACTAAAATATGCGTACATACCGACTACAGATTTGCTCCAAGTAAATTTAAATGAAACAATAATGACAGCGCATTCGACATTTTTATAATCAACAGCGTATAAATCTGCCAGTTAATGAGCTTAAAGGTACGGTGTTGTTTAAAATTTATCAGACTCCAAATGGATTATATCCGGCTGCCCCGCGCGCCGGTGGCAGTGGCTAACTGCGATAATCTTGCTCACGAGATAATCACTGAGTACATAAGTACTAAATCTCACGTGCACTTTGCGCTCCAAGAATATTTTACCCTACATTATTTACTCCCTCAATTTCTCTAAAGCCCTTCATTACACTCACATTATTTTCTCATCGCTCATATTGTGTATATAGATATATACGAACGTCATTATTTATATATAATGTTTCTTACGAGAAATGCTCCAATTATACAATACGTACGTTTCTCCCCTGTTCTTCAGCCCTCCCCCGACGCGCATTACACTGGGGTTCGATCGCAGCGCAAAAATATGGCGCAAAAGCGTTATAACCGTTCGCAGCATCGGTCGCCCGGCGGAAAAAGTTTAATTAAATGTTATGTTTTCTTCCTCCTGTCCGGGCGCAAAAAGTCGCTCTCGAAACTAAGTGAATGCCGCCGCTGCGCGCGCGAGAACGATAACTCGAAAGGTAAGCTTTGAGGCGTTTGTCGACACCGGCTATCGAGCGCACGACGTTTTCCCTGAAGCCTCATTAACAAAAAGAAGTTTCCTCGCGATGGTTAGTCAGTTGTTCGACTCTTTCTCTCTCTTACTTTGCTGTACCGGTTCTCGCATCTCTTTCGCGCGCGTGCTCCCGTTTTCCGATCGCAAACAGCATTGGCAATTCGACGCCGTTAAAATGTTTGCGAGAGAAGGAGAACTGATGCGCGAAAAATTTTCTCGATGATGGAAAAGTGTTTTTGCGCGAGAATTATTGATGCCATTTGAACTTTGACTCGTCTGTCGGCGTTGAATGAGAAATGATCAATAATTTAAAATGGTAGGAAATATTCTTCCGAACGTAGTTTAAAATGCAAAAGTAATTGTTTATTTAATGGAATTAGTGCTTTTACCTACCTGTGAAATTGCATTTTTTGAAATTCGAAAATTTTTCGTTTTTGTATTTACTTTATAAAAAATTTGAATTATAGCCGTAAGATGCTTCAAAATCAGTATTAAAACTGCAGTAAAAAAAAGTACATGTATAATTATGATCGTTAAGATTCTCAATCGTCACTTTCTAAATTGAGTTTTCATCTACGACCTCGTCTACGACCATTTGACAACATGAGTCGACGTTTTCATCTTCCTGTCTCCGACTTTTCCAACTGCTTACCAACTTCACAACCTACCTGCTTCGCCGCTTAGTTTTTCCATTGTTTGCAATGCCAAAAGCCTCGTAATTCCCCAACGCGCTAAAATAGCTTCTCGTCCACATCGTCGGTCACGAGGGGAAAAGAAGCGTCCAGTTATATCCTCGGCCGTCGTCCAGCCGTACGTCTCTCCGTTTCTTCGAGATTACGGTACACGCATCCCATCGGTCTAATGCGCTTCCTCCTTATATAGCATGTCCGGTGCCGCGGGTATAGCCCGACGCGGCTCTTCTCACGTGCGCGGCGCGCGGCGCGTTCAGCGATCGGTGAAGCGAGCTCGTTAGGAGACCCGATGAGTATCCCGAGGCAGTGTGCCACTGATGTGCGCGCCGTGTCGCGCGCCGCTGAGGATCTTGCGCAGATTAGCCGTGCCAGGGGCCCCGGGGCGCTGTGTCTTCCCAGTTTCCGCTCTTTTCCTGACGAATTGATATTCGAGAAGTTTGCCCGAGTTTCGGAGACTGCGTAGCGATTCCGAGAGAGAGAGAGAGAGAGAGAAACTCGCGTTTACCTCATACGTTTTTGTGTAGAGATGAGTCACCTTGGATTACGTGGATTACGCGCACGTCCCTTGATAGCAAAACATACAACGATTTACATGTTTTACGCAATTGTAGCCCCGTAGAAACATAGTGTCTGCCGTCTTTCATGCTTTAGACGCTCGATGCTGCACAAAACGTATAGTTCCTTCCCCTGATTCACTTCGCCTTGAATATACATTCTCCGCACCTATACACAATACACATTCATTGCGATTCGGAGTTTGCTTCGTCAAGTCCTCGTTTAACGACTGGCTGACTTTTGACGCACACACGACGCGCGTATACGTATAAATACACTTTAATCGTGTTTACGAAACAGAGCGACGAACTTGAAAGGAACTGTCATGTACGCGTTGGCAGCAATAATAACGGGTGGAGTTGGGAGCTCGAAGCGCGCGCCGGCCAAGATTCAAGCGACGCGCATTTCAAAGCAGATTCTGACAAACAAGTCGCGAGGCTAACAAGTTTCGGAGCTCTCTTGCGCGGAAGTGGAGAGGAGGAAGCTTAGAAAAGCTGTTCCTATCTATTTCTTATTGAGCTTCTTCTTCTCTATGCCGACGAGAGCAGAGAGCCGAGTCTGCCTGAAGATCTGGCTTGAGAAAACATAAAAAATTAAACTCGGAAGAATTTTCATTAAAATAAGTGAACGAACAAAATTGAATTTAATACACACACACACACACATGGTTTTTATTGTAAAATTAATATTGAACGATTAATGTTTAATATTTTAAATATAATTTTGTTTTTGTTTTAGGTAAGGATTAAACTGTCGATACGCTGCGCGAGCACCGTGATTACGAGATTTTCGTCTAGTTAAATCAGGTAATTTAGATCCTTAATCTGAGGTATGCGAATACGTAAGTGAGCAATTATACGTGTAACCAGAGATGATAAGACGACAAAAAATGTATTTAACGGAAATTCGTTTAATGAGAATCGAAAGTAGAATCAGAACTCATATAGTGAAGAAAAGGATGTATTTTTTCAAGTTTTAATATAAATTATTCGAAGCGAATAAAAACGATTTATTACAGAGTTAAATGTTCTTATTCTAGTTAAAAATGATAACGACCTTTTGAAATATATCAGTGAAGAGATGAAAGTAAAAACTCTTTAGGTCAAATAAAGTAAGTCTTGATTCAGTTTATGTATACTTTCGAATAAAATTGATAAATTCAAAAGAATTTTTTTTTCCTACTTCAAGAATGCCAGTTATCGCATAGCGCAAGCATCAATTTCCAACGAGATCTCATTCGCTTCTCCAATCTACTGAAACTATCATTGAATCACAGTGACGGATAGTTTCCTAGTTTACTTATATATCCCCCGCGGCTATCCACATTTTGAATAATCATCCGAATGACTTTTATAGCCCAGTGCGACCAAAATAGTAATCACGCTTATCCGTGACCAGAGTAGACGATTTCTCGATCGTGAATATCACATACTCGCCACGCTCGTGCGGTAACTTCACAGTTAACAAATCGACTGCTTGTATTACGAATAATCGTGACTCAGAATCGAGGTTGGCCATACGCTATAAACTTGTATAGCATATACTTGTGACCTAACTGACCCGTCCTATACACGGCATGAATATGAATATCACGCTCGTCAAGCTCGCACGCTTTTTACTCGCCGTGCAGTAATGGGCCACTTAGATCGCATGTATTGTAATCTCGATTGTAATACACTACTACTACAGATGCGCATCGAACCGCGCTGACTTAAAGTAGCACCACACATTGCCGCAATATTGGGCGCCGCAATTCGCTGGACAAGTCCCTCCCCCTCCCCCCGCCCCCTACATTTTGAATTTGAGCTCAAATAAAATTATCGTTACAGCTTCCTACGCCGCGTAAAGCCGCGGTCATTAAAAAGTGCATAAAATTCTAAAACGCGGAGAGCTGCGCGCGAAAAAGTGTGTATGTGCGGTGAAAACCGAATAATAAAACACAGAGCGCTGTAAAAAGCCGTTATTGTTGCGCCGCGAGCGCGCGCGCGGCAGCTGCAGTGAAAATAAAGCATGAAAGAAGAGATCATCGAGCTGCCGTCATTTGGCGCCAACTGTGTGTGTGTGTGTTTTCAATTAAAAGCGCGGAGCCCGCAAAACGAGAGCCGCGATTAAAGTAGGCCGGGGGGAGGGGGGGGGGGAGGAGGTAAAAAAAACACAAGCGGAGCTCGCGCGCGCGCGCGAGGAAAAATCGGAAAAAACAAACGAGCTCGCATCCCTATCGACGTCCGGCAAAGCATTCATTAACAACAAATAGCAGCAGCAGCTAGCCCCGCGCGCGCCACTCGAACAAAAGTAACGAACGCCGCGGAGCACGCAAGTTCGCGCGTTATAAATTTCGGAAAATCGCCGAGGGCATATTTCCCTGACTTTTTTCTCCCCTTGCCCCCCGCACCTTCGCTTCCCGGCTCATGGCGCCACTCACGCCGGTGTAATGGACGGACATTCGTCGCCCGTCGGTAAGCGTTAAAATTTTCACGTTTACGAGCTCGGCCCCGCGCCATAAGTGGCCGCTTTTACCGGGGCGCGCCGCAGCGCTGCGGGAGAGAGAGAGAGAGAGAGAGAGAGAGAGAGAGAGAGAGAGAGAGAGAGAAGCCGCGAGAATAGGTGAGCAGAGAGCGAGAGCGGCTATACCTTCGGGCTTTTCGACGGTTTGTTTAACGTCGCGCCTCTGCATCTCTAATTTCCGATTTAAATTTTCAAGTCTCTCTCCCTTAAACTGTTAATTGCTTTTCTTTTCCGCTGTTCGTCTGAAAAACGAGCTGAAAAATGTTCAGCAGTGGTGTGTGCCGGCAGTGAGTGTGTGACCCGCACACACGGCAGATGCGAATAACATTATACGCTTAATGGCGTTCATATGCGTGGAAGTTGAGTGGATACGAGATCAATACATCCTTCATATCCAACATATCCACTGATCAGCTGATTTGTGATTAAGGCATGGATGTAAGAAAATAATTATGAAAGAATGTATCGTCGCTTCTACTGAAGACTAACGCAGTTCAAAAAGGCCGATTTTTAATGGTTAATGTTTGAGTGTTACTATGAATTGAAGCTACTGCAACGTAGTGATAAATGTTGTATGCAGATGAAAGTACAAATTTATCTAAGTTTAGATAAGCTAATATTATTCGCAGACATTCAATATATAGCATTGTATTTAGGCCTCGATTTAGGCTTATATTGAAGTTGCTATAGTCTTCATTGGAAGTGACGATATGGTTTTTCAATATTTTTTACGCATTAAAGCCGCGTTTGTTTATTCGTAACGTTTCTATTCAAAAGCGAGCTTTGCGAACGACGCCGTGCACATGATTAACATTTCTAGAAAGAAAAGTACGAGGAAAAGTAGCAAACACCTTACAGCTTCCTAGCCATGATGTGTGCACGCCGAGGTGCACGCACACACACACCCGCACACCCACACACACACACACGCACCCACACACCCACCCACCCACGCACGCACACACACACACATAGAGTATATGGGAAATTTTTTTTTAAATCGGCACTTAGAGGGGTCAAAAAATGGTCGATTTTCAAAAGGGGAGCACACCTCCTAAGTGCGGTTTTTCTTGTTCTTTATGTCATATAGAACATAAAAAATTTGGGGTACCACGGAATTGAGCTTTGTGACAAGGTTTTACAAGCGCTTGAATTTTTAATATTTTGAAATAATAATTGAGCTTCTTACGCCAAAAAGCCAATAACTTCAAATGCGTTGTACAAGCATTTCAAAAAAAATTCCCCATATACCTCGTTATATGCAGAAGCTAGTTCTCGCTGTAATTCAGCTGTAAAGAGATTATCGGTAGTGACGGATCACGCGCCTCTCGCTCTCTGCCCAAATTTTGTGACACCTTCCCCTCCTCTGCTTTTCAAATTTTCACGCAAGTCCCTCATACCGACTCAAGCGCTATAACGTCCGTAAACATGTTATTCGCATGAATAAGACTTTACTCTGCTTTTTGCTATGCTCTGCAAAATTTTGCGACGATAACAACGCATTCGAAATTCCTTAGTCATCCAGCTCTCTCCTATCAAAATTGAAATTCGACGCAAACGGCTCTCGTTTAGTTATAAATGACAAAAAAGCTCTCCCAAACCGAAATGGAAGCCCATCGCCGAAAAATTTTACCTATACACGGGAGAGAGAAAGAGAGAGAGAGAGAGGACTCGTCTCTCGACTCGTCTCCGGCAAATAGCGACTAAAAGCTCTCTGGTCCGTGGAAAAGAGCAGGAAAAAGCCTCGTCCAAAGCTGAGCCACCGCGTCGCGCGCGCGGGACCCAAAAAAGGCGAAAGACGTATACATATAGAGACTGCGCCGCAGCGGCGGGAAAAAAGGGTCGTCGTCGGGCGCGCAAAAAGAAAAAAAAACCAGAGAGAGAGGAATAGGCCGCGAAAGCCGCGCGGAGCTGCTGGGATTTGACGGTGTAACAGTGGCTGTGCAGCGGAGTAGCTATACGCAAGAAATGTAGCTGGATATGTTGCGCCCGCCGCGCGTAAAAGGTGCGCGCACAGAAAGAGATCGCGGCGCGCAGTCGCCGCATGATTAACGCAGACGGATGCGCGGCAATTTCTCAGGCAAAAGTGCCACCTCACAGTGCGCTCACAGCCCCTCCCTCCCCAAAACTTTCTTTTCTAGTGCGCGCGGGCCATCTTTCAAAACTTTGAATTTGCCGCCAAGCGCGCGCGCGCTATACTGCGGGGGATAAATGGTACAAGCCGTCGAGTCGGGGGGATCGTCGCTTCCGTTAAAAGGCCGCGGCTGGGGCGAAGGTGCGCGCCGTGTTCTCTCCCCCGCGCGCGAGTTTTGCATAAGACGAGCTGAGCTTGTACCTTGCGCGGCTCCTCTCGAGCTCTCGCCTCTCGCTATACAGTACATTGCCGCTGCTCTTTTTGGACGCGGATAACAGCGAGAGGATGACGCTTTCCTTTCTGGACAATTTACGACGATTCCTGCGGGTCGGCTCTAATTTCGCGGTGGGAGACGTGCGCGAGGCGAAACAATTGTTTATACACGCTTGCGTAATACGCGCTTTTGGCGAAAAATATTCTGGAAATTTGAGTGGAGACTCGGGGATTCATTGCGGGGCTGTACGCGCGAGAGAGTTTCGTACGAATTCGGAGTGGGGGGGATTTAAATGTTGCAGTGACAGAAGCGTATAATTGCGAGCGTTGGACTTGAGTCGAGCGATTGACTCTAATCGAGTGTAGATATCTACGGGGTTATTTTTGAGTCGATCCGCTCGAGTTTCTAATTCGTACGTGCACTATTTCGCTTGGGAGTAAAATTCAGGCGTCGCCATCTGTTGGCGGTAAAATTGCCGTAGTGTATTAAAAATTCAGAAATGAAATAAAACGGTGCACACGCACATTTGCAGTCGTATATATTCTGATTATGCCCGTTTTTACAAGCAGTACAATTGACTTCGTATATTTGCCTTTTTAACTCGACATCTCGGTGTAAACATTAAAGCGCACTGAGTGCGCGAATATCCGATTTTATTGCACGCGCGGCGCATAAAGAGAACGAGTGCTCAATTTTTAGCGCGCGAGCGCCGAAATTTCAGCGCAAACGTTTGAAAGCGAGCGCGTTAAACGCCAAAAATTTTGAGAGGATTTCCCGCTAAACGACTCGACAATAAATGTTCGCTCATTCGCGAAAGCTCGGGGGCACAGCAGCTAACGTTATACCGCAGCGACAATAATGAGATATAACACACGTTAAATTCCGAATGCCATACACGTGTTATAATCGTGTACGCACGAATGAAACTACATACAAGCGCGCGCTCGCGTAACTATTTCGCAGTCTGAATTACATCAGCGGGGCGGGGCTGATTGAGTCTCGATCGGGACTTTCTCTCAACGCAGCGTTTTAATACGATTAAATAGATGTATTGCGTGTAATTGTGTGTATATATAATATCTATATGTGGAGATATATGTATTGTGTTATAAGCCTCGTCTCTTGCGCACGCGCTTATATCTCCACGACTGATTACTCGTGTGTTACCTGACCCCCCCACCCCCACCCTCAGCATCCCCTCCACCCCCTGCCCCCCTCCCTCTGTACATACGCTCGTGCGTTCGGCTTAACTTATGCATTATGCATATTGCGTTTCTGTCGTCTTCGCGCGCGCGCCGCTCGCGTTCTCAGATTTTCGCCTCTCTTTCTCAGCTTCAACTCCTTTGTTGGTCTTTCGAGACTCGGGCTTTATATGCATCTCTTGGACGTGAATAACAAGTGCACGCGCCCGTCGACGCTGTCACGCTGATGCATATTTTAAAAAGCCCTTTGACTCGTGCGTGCGGATGAGTGGCTTTGTTATTTTTGGAATATCCATTGTTAGTTTTTTTATCTCTCGGAGTGAAAGAGAGAGAGAGAGAGAGAGACAGAGAAAGATAATGAGAGAGAGAGGGTTGTTGTGACTATGTTTAAGGCGGAAGACAGTGATGTCTTTGTGCTCGCAATTTTCGGGATTATGTTTTGACGGAGAAAGAGGGAGAGTCCCGCGAAGGAGTAGCGAAATTTTTTGCCTTCTCCTTGATGGAAGCCCTGTTGTATCAGATTAGTAAAAATAGACTTGGCATGATTTAATGCTTGAAAGCCTTATGTTCTATGTTTTTATGTTTTCTAAAAGAAAATATTAAAAAATTTACTGTGACTACGCATATCGTACATTTTTAACAATGAATTTTGTAAGCCTTAATGCAGAATACAAATAGCTACAGAGCAACAACAATAATTTATGTTCATTCAATTTATTGAAGTAAAATCTACACTATATAAAAACACTATATAAAAACACTATATAAAAAGTTTTCTGTGTTCGGAAATTATGGGTGTAAAAGGATTTAAACCCGCTTGAAATTCTAGGATGAGATTGACTTCCTTTGCGCTGAGCTCTGTGAGGTTTGTAAAATATATCAGGCTATTTTCATTTCAATGCATTGAGGTATCGGATGTTTATTTATTTATTGATATATCTAGAATTGATATTGTTACAGAGAATCTGAATTAATTGTACCAAGCTCGATACGTAATACGTTATGCAATGATATTTTTACTCGGCATACAAGCTATTTCATTGTGCAAACTCAAATGTTTTCATCTTAAACATACTCGATTACACAATATTGAACCAGTGGCAATTTTCAATCAGTCATTTGAAAATGCAGAAACCGAGGCCGAAATATGCTTTTGTGACGTTTCGTGATGAACATCTAAGTGTAATTCTCATAGTTTTTCTTAAAACAATTGCTAGAACAATTGCTAAAGTTGTAAAATTTTCTTATAAAATAAAACTCGTAATACGTAACAAAAATTTCTATAATGTTATAAAACGACACTGTATATTATGATTTATGTGACTTAAGTGGCCTATTATCTCATGCCGCATTTCTAGTACGACATTTACGCCGTCGCATGTGCCAATAGGTCATTAGTATTGTGTATAATTGCAAGTATACTAGTGCGGCCTGTACCTAAATCCGTAGTCGTGCCTATCCGAGATACACTAAAGCAGTCTATTCTCGAGTCTATTTTTGTATTTCAATTTGTATAGCAATTGCCGAGGCAATTGCTACTGTAGAGAGAACATATAGTTAAAGTTATATTAATTAGTTCCATTTCAACGTGTTCACAGTAACATGTATTTGAATAATTCAAAGTTATGCATAAACTTTTAATATGCTATTTTACAATTATCTGATATGAATTTATTCAACAATTGTCTATAGTTAATTAGATTATATGTTTAATTACACGTGCAACCGCTGTCCTGATAAGAAAAAAGGTCAACAACTGGATATGTTCCGTTCAGTTCGAGATGGAGTTATTGAGTTCCGTCAAAAGCTATTGCGAACGGAACACATTGTAAACAGGATCCTAGAGATCTATAGTGCGATTTTCGTTGTATAGTCAAGAACATTTTTCCTAGTATAAAAGAATAAAACATGACGAATAAAAAAGATTTAAAAAAAATAAGCAAATCTAACACGATCGACAAAAAAAAACTAAAAAAAACTAAATTGAATTTTTATTAAAACTATAAGGCTCTCCCGTGTCGCGGTCGTGCCTAAAAATTTCATACTCAATAATATTGTAATTTTTTTTCATGCATAGTAAATTTTCTGTTATCATCCCTCTAGGTGCATATTGAATGTAAATGTGTGGCAACTCGTCGACTATGTATTCAACCTAAAACTATGCTATATTGAAACAACAAATCACAATACAATTGAATCACGGCACACTGCATAGCTGGGAATATTTTGTGAATAATAAACGTGGAACGCACTCGTAAAACGAAGAAAAAAACACGAAAAAAAATGTCACGACACCCAATAATCTCCCCGAAAAGCTTAAATCGGCCTCGGTAATTAGCTCACTTCCTCTCTCTCTCCCCTCCGGAGAGCAGGCCCTCGTCGTTTATTGCCGCACTTTCTCCTTCGTGTCTCTCTCTCTCTCTCTACGCACGGCTATACTTGTAAGTATACACTCTCCGCTCGACTCCCGCGTGCAGCTCCTTCGGCTACTGGTGCGGCTCAGCACACATGTGTCGGCCATACGTCAGGCAGCGAGTCTCGGCTGCATAAGCGCCTACTCCGACGACTTCACCTACAGCGCTCGGGCTCCCCAGTCGGCACTCGACCTTCTTCACGGGAGGGAAAAGTGTCGGTTGGCAGTGATTGAAAAGCCGCGCCGCCGCACCATGTGTTTTGGATTTTCCCTTTTTGCCTTTCGGCCATTCCGCCCATGCCGTTGACCCGCGCGCGCATGAGCCTCCGATGCTACGCGGCTGCGCGATATTTTTGTTTTGACGAATAGAAGCAGATGAGCCCCGACGTCGTCCGGAGTTTTTCACACGCGCTGCGCCGCCGCCGAAGCTACTTCTTCCTCCTGCATCCCCCCCGTTAATCCCTGCGAGACGAAAATTCGTCGCCGTAAGTATACTGGGAAGGAGGGAGAAAAATCTTCGGTTGCGCGGAGGAGTCGGGTCTTGAAAAATATATTATTGTGTCTATCTCCGCGCACTTGGGCGAGAGGAGCGGAGCCCGCCGAAAGCCTCTTACTTAGAAAGAGGAGAAAAAACGCAAAGAGAGTCGTCGCTATATGTACGAGTGTGCAGTGTGTGTGTGTATAAACGGGCGACGTTTCGCGCGAAAGCGTCGAAATCCTTCTCGTGGAAGCTGGCGCGCGACGCTTACAGAGAAGACGAGAGGGCCGAGTAATCCCCCGGCCTACGCCTTTGCTGTCTCTCTCTCTCTTCCAGTAATGCGGGGAAGAAGAAGCGAAGAAGTGGAGTTTGAACGCGAAATGTATGCTCGGGGAGTGAGAGAGAGAGAGCGAGGGATTGACGAGGGTAATTGACGAGGAAAAGCGGAAGACGGATAAGGAATAGCTGCTCGATAGATAAAGGGGAGAGCGGAGAGAGAGGAGAATCGAGATTTCAGTCGCATGATGGACTCGCCGACATCGAAGCTTTTGACGTTTTATAGAGATTTACCTGAGAAATATGGGGGATGTGTGTGTCGAGATCAAGGTGGAGATATATGTATAGTTAGTCTTGGCATTAATCTTTGATAATAATGATGTATGCTCGTTTAAGTGTAAAGCGTAAATATAGTCGCTCTTACTTACACCACCTAAGCGCATTCTAATAAAATGTCTATTTGAATTTGGTATTGAAAGCTTTCGTCGTAAAGAAGATTTCTGACCAATCGAAAATGCCAGAGTCAAGCAGGATTATTAGCTTAAGCTTTTTTCCAATACTCATTGACTTCATATAACATTTATGTTACATTTAATGGGAGAAACCTTCATACACCTTATGACTATTTATTAAAAATTGACGAGCCGATCGTTTCGAGGACATGAAATCTTCTCCAGGGCACTGGATAAAAATTGCAAAAGTACAAAAATATTACAATTTACGTTAGAAATGAATAATTAAAAATACAAAATTCACTCTACGTAGACAGTATAATATGTCTCGGTACACAACTTACGTCAAAAGAATTTGCGCTAAGCCACTATTTAAGCGATCAGCAAACTGCCAGCGCAGAAAATAAAGTAAATAAATATGTATTATAGACATTTTCTATCGAGTTTTCTATCATGATTTGTTCACTACTATTCACTATCTGAAAATTTTCTAAGGAATAAAATGAGCCTTGACTCGCCAAAATTGGATGAGTAACACGAGAGATATCGAGAGAGATATACTGTTAGTTTTTTCGTAAAAATTTTCCAATTAACAACGAAAATTCACATATCAGACAACACGTAGAATAACTTATTTGTCATTCAAAAATACCTCTCTTTTAAATACCTTACGTACTTTTATATGTGCGACCAAATACCTTCATTTGTTTAAATAATACATTTAAAAAAGGCACACAAGTTTTTATCCATATAATATAATACTTATAAGTGTAATAAGTCTTGAAAGACTGAAATTTAGATATTTTTTATTTCCTCCTTTATTTCTTAATTCAAGTAAGCTCATACCGGCTTATACTTATACCGAGACTTATACTCTGGAACTAGTTGTTGAAAAGTACTTTCACAAAGTTATGTATTCTAGTCTTTCAAAACAGGTCGTACTTAGTGTCCAGACTATATACAATCATTTTGCTTCATGTTTATTATCAAGCCCCTGAATTTATACAATTGTTTCATAAAATATTCTTAATGACCACCCACACGGTCGTCCTCGAGCAATACTTGCCGATCTCTCTTCTCTCTCTCTCTCTCTCTCTCTCTCTCTCTCTCTCTCTCTCTCTCTCTCTCTCAATATCGACGATTTCGTATCGTCTGTATCATCAGCGAGCTGGTCGTTCAATTTTCTTTTTTGCGTACCCACCGGTCAGTACCGGAGCAGTAAACCTATCGGCCAATACATACGAATGAGCGAGAAACACGCTCGTATAGGTATAGGAACGGGAGTAGGAGAAGAAAAAAAAAGAGCGGTCGTCGAGACAGTGACGAAGGAGAGAGCCGGGGAAGCTACGGGGACAGAGCAGAATTAAAAACACCCTCACGTCTGGTTGGTCCACCCGTGGGAAAAGTATAAGACGTACGTGTGCAGGTGTAGCCGCTCGCTCTGGCTCTCTCTCTCTCTCTCTCTCTCTCTCTCTCTCTCTCTCTCTCTCTCCCTGGAATAGATACGGATGAACTAGAGGTGGACCCCGACGGCCGCAACTTCCGTTTAGTTGCCTCGAATCCTTACCGGTTATACGAGACTCTATGTTTGTGAATTGAGTCGAATAAGTTTGTTACAGTCCGCCAGAGCAAGTTTTACTCAAACGGATCCTGCGAATCAGTTCGCGCTCTCTGTGTTATTCGTGGAATTCGCCTAAAAAATATGTGACGCTCTACGTAGAGACTATTAATTTATTTGCATTGATATACTAAAAATAGTTTTTTTTTACACGGGACTATAGTGTAGTCTTAAATTAGAATAAATTACGAAATAAATTACTTTGTTCGTGTCTCATGAATAGTAAAGTTCACTTGATATTGTTAAGCTATATTACAAGTACTTACGCTGTCTTGAATATTTGCATAACTAGTTTTTATTGCAGAGTCCTGGGAGTCGGTTTAGTCGGTCCTGCGTCGCTTAATTCTTCCAAAAAGTCCAAAAATGTTCACTCGCTAGTCGAAACTGTTAACCAAATTCTGTTTATTCAAAGAAGCGTAAAAAGCTTCTCTTGCAATTGGCAACACACTGTAAACCTGCGCAGCAGATTTCAAGCTGTTATCCCTCTTCCCATCTATATACACTCATTTATTTCTTTCATAAAAAGCGCGCAGAATATACTCTTGCCGGCGGCGGCAGTGTTCGGCGAGCTCGAAGGGAAATTCCTTTTTTTTCTCTTCCACGGCCTTAAAAATCTTGCAGAGGGATTACCTGATTTACATGTGTATCATTTCCAGCCGCCTCTCGCTTTCGTCGTGAAACTTTTTTCTCCTCTCGAGAATTTCGAGTTGGCGCCTCTCCCTCGCGAAAAGTATTCCTAACGAATGAAAGTTTCACGAGCCTGCCGCGGAATTATGCAAAACGTATAACCACGAGCCAGTGATGCGAAATTTCACGAGTACCGACGGAAACGGGCATTTCCAGTCCGTTATTATGAGTTAGATACTTTAACAAGCCCTTCTGCAAAGCTTTGTAATGTTCTGGTCAGTGCGTTATTCAATTACTCACTTTATTAATACTTGTTTCGGCTCAGTTTTACTATTTTTTACTTCCATATAACAAAGCCGAAGTTCGACCGAATTGTCCAATTATTTTTTTTTATTTTCTTATTTGACACTCGTGCTTGGACATGGAAAAAGGAGGATCTGTAAAATTTTGAGTAATTTTTATCGCAGAAATATTGCAGGTCAATGCAGTTTCGCGTTTCTTGCATGAATCTCTTGCGCGCTAAGTTTCAGCTAACCGAAAGTTTTCGAGTTCTTAAATGCAAGACGATGGAAGTTACAAACTTCGATTTTTTTCAGAGAATTTTGAATAATCTTCGATAAATAAAAAATAACTTTTGGGTAGAATACCTGTCAGCCAAACTTATTATTCAAAATTCCAATTTTTTTTTATTTATCAAACTTTACTAAATGATGTTTTAAAAAAATTCGAGTTTGTAACTTTTTTCATCTTGGATTAATAGAATGTACAAACTTTTTAGTTGGCTTCATTTGAAACGCAGTATGCAAAAGAGTTGATTAAGTTAAATTTTTAATTATTTATTTTAACATTTCGACTGATAATCTCTGAAATTGGCGCTAAATTTGCGAAGTTAGGATTGCGCTTCCTAGTAAGTCGAATTACCAAGAAATAAAATAAAATATGATTTTTTTTCCCATAAAAGTGTAGACACAGCGAGGCAGGTAGTTACCGTCAGTTCCCGAGTGTGTACATAAAATTTGAACTGTTTTACTGAGTCCTCGACTACCCGCCTATTTTAAATTGGAGCTTTCCTGTCTCAATCCAGGAAACAGTTAAAAAATTCGGCCATCCTCGAGCCCCTCTATATAAAGCCCGTGTAACGCTTGGATATAATATGCTTTCACGGCAAAAAGCTAAATAAATTCAATCAATCGGCCATTTCTTTTCCCGTCGCATCAGCACATCAAACACCATCAGTGTCACTTAACCGCACTATAAATGACGTCCCGCGGCAGCGAAGAAAACGCAAAAAGCCGTCAGAAGCTATATACACACACCCGAGATAACAGCCATAGCGAGTCGCGGTGGGAGAAAAATAAAGGAATAAAAAGTTCTCGGTAAGTCCCCGCGCGCGCTACGTCCAATACGTGTTTGTATGCCGCGCAGTGCACGTGTGCGGGTATGTGTGACGGAGACGGACGTACCTGGAGGCGAACCTTCATAAAACGAGGCTTACACAGCCCTCGGCACGTGGAGACTATATAACGTAACTGCGCGACACAAGATTTAAGCTGATGCGCTCCCCTGTATGTTCCGCTCGGTGTACATATAGAAGGCCAACGAGGAGCTAAGGACTGCCTTATCGCCTCCCCCCTTCTTTTTCGTCCTCCTTTCGCGCGCGAATTTTATATTTTCTTTAGCGGAGTCGAAAATAACTTTGTATCGAGCGTCTAACGCTCAATGGCTTATATAGGATTAAAATAGTGCGCGACCATTCGGTATCCGAGAGGATAAAAACAGTATCCGATATTTTAAGTAAATTAGTATACATTCTAGGGTTTTTTGTGATACTGTTGTACCAAAGAATACACGGATACTCGCGCAGATGCATTGAAGTCGAGATTGAAGTAGTTGCACAGTTTCACAGCTTTTTTTAGAGGGAGCTACATTCTATTTCATAAATGCACGTTGCTACACTGAATTCAAAAGCAAAATAGATATCCTCTATTGGGAAATATAGCATGCGAAAATAAATACTGAGTTCTGGATTGTCAATATGAGATTCGAATATGTATATCATTTGAAATATGAAACATTGTTTAACAAAAAAATAGACAAAAAATTTTGATATTTAAAAACTGCATTAAAATGGAGAGTTTAAATTTGACGAGTTCCAATAATATTACGTATCATACCTGTGCAGTGCTCAGTTCGATAACTTTTCTGTTAGAGGACACCTATATAACAATACTTTCACGCGTATACCTCAAAATCTCCAGTCCAACAGCAAAATAGATCTTTCTCTATCAGAAAACACACAGGATGTTGCCCAGATATGATTGAATATAGGCTGAGGTCTTGCCTAAGATTGACCCTCTACTTCTAAAGATATATATTTATTATTTTTAATTTTTAGTCTTTTCAAGTTCTCTGTCGAGTCCGAGGTCGAGTCTTATATGGCTCTGCATTTCCTGCGCTAGCGAGTACTTATTTAATGACATTGAATCCATCTTTAAGTATAATTCGCTCTAAGTAATGGAGACATATAGTAGAATCTAAACCACTGGAGCTCATATGTATAGACACCGAGATAGACACTTACAAAAATGATATACACTGTTTTACAGGGCGAAATGATAGAAACACAAGCTCTGATCATAGATATAAGAAGTTCTTCTTACGTCTAGGTCCATGACACTTGAATATCCTCCTGATCGCAAATCTTTTCTGCTATTGAATCAGGTTATGCATGAGCAAGGATCGAATCATATAATGATTCAAGTGCAAATATGGCACATATACTACATATGACATCTTTTGTGAGTCACCACATCGAAAAACTTATATTAATACTTTTTTATTACTTTTAGTATAATAACATTATAACGCTATCATAGACGATTTTGCGATTCAATATAAAATTCATTAAACTAAACTGCGGAAAAATAAGAAGTATATTAGAATAAACTATAGAAGAGTTATAATAATTTAACTTTATGCAAATGTCTATGGCTCTCGACGGTCTCGACGCGCATGCGCACAACGTCAGCCAACCACAAATTCGTCTTCGAGAAGCTTCACAACATCCGGTCATGACTCTCTTTTATACGGGGGAATAAAATCGTATTATTTAAGACTTCGCCAAATCCAATCATCTTTTTTTCCTTCTTTCATTGCCGAGAGACGAAGCGAATTTCAAAAGTGCCTATCAAATACTACGCATAAGAGCTATATATATATACGTAAACGCAGCATCGGGTGTAGCTAACCTGATTGAAATTCTATTCGGGGCCATTCGAATGCACTCAGACAAACACAAATCCGAGTACATTTGCGAGAGTGGGAGGGAGGGGGGGTGGCGTATAGTGTAGTGGAAAGCAAGCGCATATAGGTGAAGATAGGATGATTAAAAATAATGTTCATTTGGCGCCGTGGGACACGTAACCCCCTAAGCGCGCGCAGTAGTGGATATTGATTTGCGCGCGAGATTTGAAAAATACGCACCGAGTGTGTGCCGTCCTCTCTATTCGCACACTCTCTCCCTCTCTCACTCGCTGTGTATGCGCAAACTGGAAAGTTTCGCTGACGTCCGTGCGGCCGCGAAATTGAAAAATATATCGGCTTGCGAGACAAATCGCGCGTCGAAAATCAATAAGTCAAAACTTTCCATTAACCTGTCGGCGACGATAGCGTCGCTGTAAACCCTCTCTTGAAGCAGCCAGCGTAGCTCCGAGAGAAAGAGAGAGAGAGAGAGAGAGAGTAACGCTCCGTAAATTAGCGAAGCTCGCGGTAAAGGAGTATAGATAGAGCTTGCGAATGAGAAAGAGACAAGCAACCTCGAACAAAGGAGCGAGAGAGAGAGAGAGGGAGAGAGAGTTGGGCCGAAAGATAGTAAAGCCGAGATAGACTGATAGACTGTTATAGTCCTTTTATGGGGGTGTGTCCGAGTGGCACTTGGAAATTTACGGATGAGACTCGTCGAACATAAGGCGCTGTACCCGCCCGAGCACACGTGTCCCTCTCCTCGGCAAACACGACGCGACGAGTAAATTTGATTCCCCCCTCTCCTGATATCTACACCGCATCGCGCGAGAGGTGACTCTTAATTGTAGTCGAGTGTGCAGAGAGAGAGAGAGAGAGAGAGAGCTCTTTATTTAGCCTGTCTTTTATTTCGCTCGATCGAGGCTGCCAGTTGCGAGGGGTGAATTTTAAGGCAGCCCGAGAGTTAAGTGAAAATTTGAATTTCGCGCCATTATATCGGGTAGGCGAAAAAGCAACTAATGATCGCTTGCAATCAGCAATGAAAATGAAATTAAGAAAAAATTAGGTATTATATTTAGTTAAATAAAATTGTAAATAATAGATTTTTTCGCGTAACTCCCATTTTTTTCTTTCAGCTTTGTATTGTACTTTTTACCATCATTTTTCTTCCATTGTTTTTCGAAAGTAAGCTAGTTGATTTTCCTTCTCCTAGATTATGACGGCAAATCCGAATTTTTATTCGAAAGCAAATTTTCACGATTTTATATGAAAGTTTTTGTGCTCTAGTACGCAGTCATATGAAAAGAGCCGGATATTATATGAAGTGGGATAAATTTTATTCAAAGCGATTAAAAATACAGTCAGAAAATACACGACTCCGTGAATCAAAGGCTTATTTCAATCCGTTGGAAAATTTCAAAGCGCACGACCAGAAGTATATTCGCTGACGTTTTCCTAGATTTTCCCAATCAAATTTTCATTTGCCAAAATTGAATAAACAGCATAACATGCGAAATAACTTTGCTGCAGCATTAAAAACAAATAATAAAGTAACAGTTATATTGTCCGAAATTTTCCGGAAAAATATTGCAGATCCGTACCTTTACGAGGAATAAAATCTTGGCGGCTCAATCATCACTGGCGATTGGTGAATCTATACGTCATGAGGAATGATCGATCGACTCCTCTCGCAAAGTATTGCGCTCGAAAGAAAACAGCGTCGGGCTGTAGACAATGCAATTGGTATTTTAATTGGGATCTTGCTCGCAATTAAAGTAAAAGCAGGTCTTGAATTGGAAATTCGCGTCGGCTTTGAATTTTATGTTGACTTCCGAGAGAGAAAGAGAGAGGGGGGGGGGTTGTAGAGAGAATGAGAGAGCGTTTGATTGGGAATTTCTCTGTGCGTCACTGGAGATAAATCCACAGCGCATCGTTGTTTTTCTATACATCCACCCCCAGCTTGTTTCGTTTGAATGTAATTAGTCTCGCGAGAAAGAAAAACAGCTGCAATACGTCGAGTTTTCGAATATTCAATGCGAATGACAATGCGGCATTGTCCCGTAGCTTCTCTGCAGAAGCGAGAGAGAGAGAGATATAATCTATTTTTGGCTTTGTGCTCTTGCTAGTAAACGATTTATTCCGTAACTTTATTAAACCGCGTTTCAGTATCCGGTAAATTCAAACATTTCCAGGGTGCAATTACACGTCTGTAAATTCGGACAATGAAACGAAAAAGATTAAACGATATGCGATACTCTTTTTTTATTTTAAGAAGCTCTATGGTATTTTTTTTACTTCGCTACGTGCATACTGCAAACCTTCGTTACTCCAAACGAGTGAGACGGCCATTCAAATTCCCGATCAATTAAAAATAACAGTAAACAGGGTATAACGAGACGCGAGACGATCGTAAGATCTGTCATGGAAAGGATGTTTGGATTCGACATCGTCTTAAAATCGTAAATAATAATTGCTTTCCGAAAAATCACTATCGATCAAGACAAGGATAACGAGTGCAGTTCTCGCGTCGAGCGTTCAACCCGCCGCAGCTAATGAGCACCATTCATTTTGTGCATCGACTTTCTCAGTTGGCACAGGCGCAAGATCAATTAGTGTGTCCCCTCTTGAACTCGAGTGGCTCAACTCGCGGGCTAAAAAAGCGACGCGATTATTTATGTGCTAGTGGAAAATGCACAAACTCCCTAAGAAGGAGAGAGAGACAGAGAGAGCTTTCGATGAACAAAGAGGTGGGAGAGACGGCTCAGGGATATATACATTAAGAGTCGATGAATATTCAGAAGGCCGAGAGGTGTGTGTATATATATATAGAGAGAGAGAGAGCTCGCGATGTTACGACGTGGATTTGCAGTCGTTGAGCTACGAGTCGCAATATTGGTATTCGAGAGGATGAGATGGTTTTTCCTTGAAAAGTCCAGCTGGATTTGCCGGGATTGTCTAATCGAGCAAGTTCTGATTTATTGGAGGTAGGGAGAGGGACAAAGATTGATTGGACTCTCGATTGGGCTAGTCTGCAAAACCGTAAATAACGCTGGGCCAAAAATAATAGTAATGAGAGATAAAAATTGTGACGCCATAAATACCAGGCGCAGCAAAAGCAATGGTTAACGCAAAGAAATCCGGCGAGAAGAAGAGTAATGAACGAGTTAATGAGGCTGCAAAAGAAATGTATTACGAGGTGAGGAGTGAAGAGGATGACGTATGAACTGTAGATAAATTACAACTGTTGCCTTCGATCAAAAAGATAATCATGCATGGTTAATTGAAAATGTGAATTTGTGAAGAGTCTGTTACTCGAATTTTAATCTTGAAGCAGTAATGAATTCATCCATCACTTCGAGTTAACATATTTATTCGTTTGAATAATTCTAACGTAATCCTTCCTCTTTATGACTTTGGAATAATTAGCGAAAAAAATTGTTTGACTTTTCGAAAATGTGAGATTATATGCCATGTAAATTTAGCAAAAATGATAAATTATGGTTGAAAATTAATGACTCGGCACGCACCATTAAGCTACATTCATTTTCAAAGCAAAATAGACAGCGAGAGTGTAATTCATCTAACGAGTGAAATTAAAACTACGTCCAAACAACAACAAAGTCACAAAAAGAACAACGTCATCACGCGTAACTCGCACCAATTGCACCGCAATTTCATTTAAACTTCTCATCACACCATAACTCATTTTTATCAAGCAACATGGACTTCCGCAATTCGAAATACGTCCATATTAACTTCAAAACAATAATTTTCAGTGCGCATCGTTATCGCGTCAATTCATTGTAGTTTACACCTCTCACAGCCGCATTTTCCAAGAGAATTCAAAAGCTCCACGTGGCCTCATCTCGGCCTCGCTCGCCCGCGTCTCTCCCCCGCGCTGCCGTCGTAAATCACTCGTCGGAATGATCACGACGCTGCAGATGCAATGCTGGAAAATTTGAAGAGCTTAAATCACACGTATACACTGTACTTAATATCTCTCATTTTCTCGCTTCGCGCGAGAGGACTCTCGGAACAATTTTTTTTTTTTGCCCGGAGAGCGTCACGTCCTTCCGATCTCAATTAACTGTTCTCGGGCGTTTCTCGATATTCTGAAACAAACGCGGGAAACGGCGAGAGAACGCAATATCGGAAAATTGAAGGGAGTGTCGTGTGCAAAAAGGAAGCGCAGCCAGATCGACGTACTCTCGACACAACGTTACAGCGCTTCGATTATTAAAGGATACCGGAGAGCGCGAAAGAGCAGAGGCGACAGGCTGCGCAGCTTTTTACGGCTGTGTAGCAGCCTTTTTGTTCGAGAATTCTTTTTTATCGGGTACATATTATTTTTTTAGTGCACTTGTAGTGTACGTTCATTTCAGCGCTAGTTAATACAATTTTCATGGTTTATAATAGAGTCTAAAATTTTGCAAGATATAAAACACCCCTATTTACAAATTAACATATTTCGCATAATTTCAGTATAATTATTGAATTGAATTTCATCATGCATTTCTTTGATTGTTGCATAATTACTTCAACATTAGCGAATGAAACCATAACGAGTGAACTAGTATCTTTCAAGCACAAAAAAAACTAATAACACTGTTATAAACGAGGTTATAAATAGAGTCCGTCCCATTTCTGATTGAAACGATTACCTATTATTACCAGACCAGCAAATTTGACACAGATACCGGCGGTTAGACAGAAGTCGTAAGCTGGACGTGAAACTTGGACGCGTAACACTGTTCCAGGGAGATGACTGGCACAGCAAATAAGCCCGAGCTCGAAAAGAACTTTGACGATCCCAAGGATTACCGCGCGTTCCCGGGAAAAAGTCCCTCGCGGCATAATTAAAGGAAGCTCACGCGTGCATAAAAGCAGGGACACGTCTCATCGGCGATTCCCGCGGCACAGTTAGCGAGTGATGACGGCCCTGTAACGCTCGTTTAATCGCGGCTGAAGCCTGTCTGAATTCGCCGAGCGCCTACGGAATACCAAGCAGTTCGCGGTACACAGAGGCCTTGTAGGGATGGATGTGTTCGCTTCTCTTCTTCTTCTTCTTCTTCTTCTTTCTCTCGAGGTGTCGTGTCCCGCGGGACTTGCTCTGAAGCTCGCGCTTAGAGCCTGGCGATATGCCGGCCGTTAAGGGAGACGTCGGGGGAGTCTCCATCCATCGGTTTGTTTTTGGAAAACTATTTCGATCCAGCGATTCGAGGGACGGACGGAGAGGAAAAAAGCAGAGGAAACAGTCAACGAACGATTTGGAAACACGCTTTACGGAGTTTCCAGTCCGAAATCGCGAAACTATCGCGTTCGAACGAGCTTCCATGTAAAAGGAAAGGGGGACAAACAAAGTCGAAATCGAAAAACCCAGCCGAAACGCTGCCTCCGCCCTCACTCCCCAAGATCAAAAAAAGTCGATGTCGCTTGCAGAGGCAGTACTGCAGGGAAACTCCTCTTTTTCTCTCCTTCGAGCCTTTGTTTTTCCGTCACTTTTTTTTTCATCCCCTCCTCTCCTACTCTCTCACGAGTGGCTGCACAAGAACCTCGTCGAGCCTCTCATCTTCATTCGTTTCGTGAGCGAAGGGTTGCTTGCTTACGTGCGCGCACACACGCATACACAATGGGAAGCTGTAGTTTTCACCCTTTCTCAACGAG
This sequence comes from Philotrypesis tridentata, assembly GCA_018906965.1. Lineage (NCBI taxonomy): Eukaryota > Metazoa > Arthropoda > Insecta > Hymenoptera > Pteromalidae > Philotrypesis > Philotrypesis tridentata. The sequence continues at coordinate 823,148 of JACCIB010000054.1, forward strand.
TCGTTTGTTAAACGGCGTGTCACAAGTACCTCGTGGCTCTCCCATTGTTTTACTTCTCGTCTCACCTATTCGCTCGGCTGGATCTCAAGGATTTTTCCCTCCGTTTTATGTGGCGCCTTTTGTGGAGAGAAAGGAGAGGAAGAAAGAGAGAGACAGAGAGAGACTGGATACTCGCGCTTCGCGGCGCTTTAATCGATATAATCACTCCCGCCAGCGCGGTGCTGTCTAATTTTGAGACGAGGACTTCAACGAGACTTTACGTTTGACAGTAATAGCTTTTTCCCCAAGTTTTCGTTTGAATAGTGACTTTTTTAAAGCTGTCGAGGAGTTGAATGTGTTTGGGAAAACAATCAATAATTCAATTATGTTAATCAAATATTATTGGTAGTTGGTGTATAAATTAATTTGAATAGAAATGCGTGTGCAATTCTGCATCTTTATTTTCAGGTTTATTAAAATCCAATATCTATGAATCAATATTCATTATATTCGATATTTTATGTTGTATTGCCTTCTTTGAAATTGATGCAATATTTAGTAGGTATTTTATATTAAATAATTTTAAACAATCAAATTCACATTCGAGTCAAGAATAACTAGCGGCTACTTTTAAATTACTATGCATATTTTAGAATAAATGAAAGAGCATGAGTTGGATTCATACATCATGTTTACATTTGGTTCATTATAATCATACAATTGGTTTATCCATTGAAGAGTTACTCCATATATTCGAAATCAAGCTGTTTACATTATTAATCGCGCATTTCGACTAAAAGAAGCTCGAAAAACATCAGAATTAAAATCAAAATCAGCTAAAATCTTCAATTTGAAAGTTTTCTCTCCGGAAAGAGTACTCGAATCAGTCCATCCACGCAGAGATTAAAAAATATCGCTTCCCAATCTAGCGAAACAGCAATGAAACGACGCGTCGAATCTTCGAACAATTCATCACTCCGTTACAGAGTGAAAAATCGTAGCCTCCACTGCTCTCAGCGCGAATTTGAATAACCTCGTAAAAGCGAGCATCCATCTCTCGCGAGCTCGAAATTCAAAATTCAAAATTCAATTATAAAAGCGCATGCATAAGACATGAGCATCAAAGGCACGCGTGCACCCTCCGCGCGAACTTACGACGCGGTAATTGAAGAAGCAGTGTGTGCACAAGCTCGAATATAACAGGAAGAGGAAAAGTTGACTGCATCGCGTGATACCTGCTGATGCAGCGGAGAATATCGGATTCGTAACGGACAGCTCGATGTCTTATTCCAGAGGACAAAGACCGAAAATTCGCGCTCGCGCGCCAGCCGTATTTGCATAATCGTGACTATGAGAGAACACTTCTCTCTCCCTCTCTCCCTCTGCTGTTATACGGCTGCTGTTGCTACTGCTGCTGCTGCTGCTGCTGCTACACTGAATACCTGGAGCTAATAATAAGATTCCGATCATTCACTTAAAGCATTAGCCAGAACTTCAATTATTCAATCTAACCTATAACGATCGCCTCGACTCTCCCTCTGTATATCGTGTTAAATTATCTCTTCGCTGAGTGAGTTATTGCCATTTGCTCGATTGCTTTCTTCTCCGCACCGCGGATGTTTCAGAATAACTCTCTAAATTTTCTCCGATAATTATAAGGCTATTTTAGATTTGTCTCTGACGCGATATTATATTTTCTTGAAAATCTCGCGCTCATGTAAAAATGTCACAAATATTTTTTTATTAAAAAATGAGCGTATACAGTTTAAATGAAAACAGTACCCGCGTTGTTTAGGCAATAAAAAATGTTTTTATACAAGTTATATAAATTTTCTGTATTTTTTGATTCAAGCTTAATAAATATTTTTTGAATAAATGTATAAATGGAATGAGATTCAAATAAATATATTTGTTTGTGAGAACCAAATTCTCTCTCAGTATATGAAGGTTTTGTAAAATTTGTGTACTTATTTTTTACTTGAGAGATCATTGCAGAAACGCGTGTATTCGTTTGAGAAACGTGTTGGGATAAAAGCGCGGAAGACGTGTTGGAAACGTTGTTGGTATATGAGTTTACACTGCTTATCGCCCTACATATATGATATATTTTTCTATACATTACGAAAATCATGAAGGACAGCTTCACTCGCGGATCGCAAAATTTATAAAATAATACAAAAACTACAAATAAAATAAAAAATATATAAAAATTTTATAAATTTCAGAGATCGCTCCCCACTGATATGAGTCGTATTAATTTATTACAAGAACGTTTTCGAGGCATCTCAAACCCTGCGTTGCAAAGACATTTCCAAAACGCTTTCCAAGAGCATAGCCAAGATTTTTCGGAATTGCGCGCACTCGCAAAGGACGCGTCACTTTTCGACGTTTCTCCAACGATCCGACAAATTTTCCCCGTTCTAAAGCGACGCGCGCGTCCCTTCAGTTTCCAAGGCAATGCTGCAGTGAAATTCTCTCTTTGACAAGCCGGGGCAAAGAAAAAGCTCCCGCGAGCGAGAAGAAAAAGAGACGAGAATAAATAAAAGGCACAACAGAGCTGCGCAGAGCAGCGCAGCGCCGACCCTTTCCCGTAAAAATGCATAAAAATGCGCGACAACTCCCTACAAAAGCCATCAAGATCGACGAGACAAGTCTCTCTCTCTCTCTCTCTCTCTCTCTCTCTCGCTGTATACACATGAAAGCGTAAACGCACTTCCTCGCCTTCTTTCTTTCTTTCTCTTCCTCACTATCTCTCTCCTCTATCCCTCTCTCTGTCTCTCTCTCTCTCTCGGAAAAGAAAAAACAAAGCTGTACGACGAAAAGAGCGCACCCTTCCGAAAGCAAGCTCTCCGGAAGGACACAATGCCACGACGACGGGGCAGTTGTCCTGGAGGCGCACGACACACGTATACACACGCGACGCGCATTCCCTCCTCCCCCCGTTGCATTAATAAGTAAAAGAGCATCGTCGTCTTCAGGTCTCTTTCTTCGTCAGCCCAGCTGCAGCAGTAGCAGCAATAACAAAGCGGCGACGATGACGACGACTACTACGGCGAAGACGACGCAGCAGAAGAAGTAAATCCTTGGCGGAAGCTCGTTAGGCGAAAGCCTCCTACACACGCGCGCGCGCGCGCAAATACGCTTCGTTAAAGCTCTCTCGCGTCTATATCCGAGTGTGTGCGCGCGCGCGCGCAAAGAAAACGCGTCAAGGAGCTTCCGGGAGACATTCGAGGATAATTGCAACGCCGACGACGACGACGACGACGACGGCGACATAGGTGCGCGCTTTGTGCCACGTTACACAGCTTGATAATGCACCTCAAGAGCTTTGTTTTCGGCCGCGCGCGCGCTAGAACACGTTAAGTCGGAGTGTGCGCGTGATTAATCGAGCCGAGGCCCGTGTACCGTGTAGATAATGCTATAACCGAGGGTGAGAGAGGGAGAGACTAGCTTTCGAGCGGTGTGTGTGCGCGCGGGAGAAAAAAAATTACGACGGACGTGAGGCTTGATAAATGAAGTTGCGAAAACCGCGTGTGGCGTACACGGCGCGCACTGCGCGTTATGTATTTTTGAAGCAGCTTTTCAAAGGCTCGCTGTGCGCTGGGGGTGGAGTGTACGAATGGCGGAGAGACGTATTGGGGGGACTATAAACATTTTTAAAGTTTTATGAAAGGAAGAGCTTTTAAAGCTACCGCGCGCGGATATATAGATTTGATCGATTTGACATTTTTTCGCGCTTGCACATGCAAATTGATACTGCGGATAAATTTTCCAAAATTGCTTCTCGCGCGCATTATACTGTGTAGTGTGTCGGGTTTTAGTTTTATTTTTGCGTTACACGAGCCGAGTTGAATTTTTATCTAGACAGGCGATACAGTGTAGTACGAAAATTCAGAATTTTTTTTATTTGAATTCATTATTGCGTGGAAAGTTCACATTTGTCAAACGTATAGGATAAATTTTTAAGCATATATTGGTATAATATTAAAAAACTTTAATACAAACAAAATTACTAGTAAACTTTTTTAAATAATTCACTTATCATCAAAGCTGGTTTGTCTTCCTAACTCGTTGCCTGACTCGCAACATCGACATCCGTGTATTACTATTTGATTTTTCAATCTTAAGTGGAGTGAGCCAAGCCAGGGGATAAATTTACCAAGTTTTCGTTGGCAAATCGAATTTTTAAACCAGAGAACTTGGGCGTAAAGATGAGATTGTATAGTTATCCACGGCAAAGTTTTGACACTTCCCGATGCGACTGGTTTCGAGTGGGATTTCAAATTTTCTCGCTCTCGAAAAATTTGAATTCCTACACGATATACTTAAGCAACAAACTTGCCAGCCCTCGTATATTCCGATTGTTTTTGGACGTGACCTTTCCCTTATTTATTTTATACCGAACCCGAAACTTTACAAGTTATTTCCAATAATTCACACGTGCTCTCACTTGACGCTTTATATTTCTTACTTTGCGACCTCGAAACAAAACATTAACGTACAGATGTATTTTTTACTTTTTAATCTGAATCTAATTAGTACCTTCGCATACGACTTTAAACCTTTTTATAAATTAACGACCTTTTCAATAACGACACTAATATTATTGTGGAAAATCAAAAGCTTTCAAAATATAAAATTTAAATGGAAATCCAGACAGCTTAAAACTGCCGCAATCCTCTGAATTAATACACAGTTACATTTCGGTGTTAAATGTGCAACGTGATTGCTAATTTCGAAACGCGATGGAACCGAAATAAGAGGTAATGTATTTTTAAATTAAAAAATCGCCTATAACCTTATAATGTATGAAAATGTACTTTTCCCATACTTTCGCACCAGATAACAAACAAAAATTTTCCAAAATTCATTATTCATTCCAAAATAGTGTTTACACTAGGGGGTACTCCCCCCCTGATCACTTCGCTCCCCAACCCTCCAATTTTTAATTAATATAGAAATGACTAACATGGAAAGGACTAAATTTCTATTCGTTTTCGAAATTGGTTATAGCTATTATAGCCTTGTGCATAACAACCACATCAACAACAACGTAGTAACAAATTTTTGTATTTACATTGTTTGCCCTGCTTCGCGTTATTTTATAATTACAAATTATGATTTAAAAGTGGCTAACGTCTGTAGTGCATATTTACATATTTACAATAGTCTATATTTACAATCAAATCTTATAAATTTAACAATATTATAATATAAAATTTTTTCTTATAAGAAAGCCTATTGAACTGTATTTAAGTACAAATCTCGAACTTGAGCTTTAGTCGGCGTAGTGAATTTCACTCTTAATAATATAGTGTTTGAACCACAAAAAAAATTTAGGAGATGGCAATTGCCTAATTCGTTGTTTTTCTGATTTTTTTTGGGGCCAAAATTGTAAAATATGTTTTTGAAAATTGGAACTATTTTGAACCAGTCAATAAAAATACTTTTGAATTGTACATGTCAATGAATAGTACATATGGCAGTGAAATAGAAATCATAGCATTTGTTTATATTCGGTTTGCGTTTTAGTGTCAAGGGCAAACTTCATAAATCCCTTTTATTACAGGTGAGATAATTTAAGTAACAGTGAAAGTGAATTCAATTTAGTTTTATCTGGTTCCATAGATGCAAGACATTATGATATTCAAAGTTACGACAATTTAAATTTCTAGGACACTTATAAAAAAAGACTTATAAAAATTATTATGATAAAATTCTCGGTTTCATAGCACCCCCTACCAGGCGTCACCTCAGTGGCGCCCTCTAGTGGGCGTCCCCTCAGTGGCGCCCCCTCAATGGGAGAATCGTCTCTCTTTTAGGTTAAAATTACATAAAAAGAGAGACAATTCTCCCATTGAGGGGGTGCTAATTGAGGGTGCACCAATTGAGAGGGAGCTAATTATAATAAGTACGGGCTGCCATTACTATTTTAGCATCAGTAGATCCTCGATTGTATTCTCAGTCGAGGCGAAGGAAACTCCCCCCGCTCGTAATAAGCATATAAATTAAGCAAAACATTTGGGCTATATTTTCAAAAACCTTATTCATAGTAGATTAACGACTTTTTGAAACTTTGAAATGAACCCTTCTTCAGAAAATGCAATTATCTCGATACACGCTCCCCTGCGCGCCGAGCTCGCGGCTGAGAAATTACTCAAGAAGTAGACGCGGAAAAAAAAGTTTTCATTAAAACGAAAAAAGTCGCAGAGTCGCCCCTTCAGCACACACACACACATACACGCACACTTTCGTCTGCAGCGTCCCAGTCCATTTTAGGAAGAAAAAAAGCAAACAAAAGCAGCCGACGAAGAATAGCGAGTACGTCGCACCTCTGAACAGTCATCCAAGCTGCGCCGGCATCATCGTCATCATCATCCAAGCCACTCTCGCTGCCACTAGACTGTCTGAGCCTCGGCTGCCCCTTCTCAGCTCCCGTCATTCTTCGCTTCCTCCTCCCCCTCCTCCCCCGACGACGACTCGTTTCTTCTCGTTTCCGCCCCGCTCGCGCGCGCGCCCGCGCCGAGATTATTCCAGCAAAGCGACGGCCGCAAGCTGTCAAAGGGCCGGCTCGAATTAATCGCTGCGATAGACTCGAGGCCACAAAGGGCTCTGCGGATTCTTTGTACAGCGCGGCGACGACGACGAGCCACGGCGGAAATTGGCTAATCAGAGGATACGAGCCGGCGGGAGCTGCGGCTTTGCGCGGCGCGCGAGTCTTATTAACCCGCCGCCGCCGCGTGGGAGAAGCCGAGAGTTTTCATGGCTGCGCAGTAAAAAAGTTTGCGCCAACTTTTTTTACTCGCGCCGTCGTAATTCCCACCTAGCCAATATAAAGTAGCCTCGTGTAGGATACTCTCACTTCTTCTTTCTCTCGATACAACCTTTTAGTTCTCTAATATCGAGAGGAGAGGAAAAAGGACGGCTCCTCGGTCGGCAACGTACTGATGGTCATGCCTTTCACGTCGTAAGCAGGGAATTCCGCGAAGATTAAGGAAAGTACACAGGCCTGACGAGGTGCGCTGTTGAGAGAAAAGGAGATCCAAGTCGCGTGATTTTCCCCTCCGATTTTCTTTCCTCTCAATATTTGTGTACATCGTATAATATTCACGGGAAAACTCGGTGTGATGCATAATTCGAGAGAGAATACGACCCACCGGCTCGATATATTTCTATCAAAGGACGTTTGACCTCGGCCCTTTCCTTCGCCGTTCATCAATTATAGTATTCATTAGGCAATTACGACTCGCGAGAAATACTGCGATACCCCACGAAGGAGTTGAAAGCCGGGGAAGTCGGCGTTTTTTCTCCCCTGCACTCTCGCCGCGGCGTTATTTATGGCGAATACTGCAAGTGATTGCTTATTTTTTTTTACCGAGAGAGAGAGAGAGAGAGAGGGAGAGAGAGTATCACGATTTACGGGCTCATCAATAATTCCTTTAAAGCACTCCCCCGCCCCCCGGAAATTCGGTGCGCAGCGAAAAATGATTCGATAAAGAAAAGCGTATTATAGCGCGCGACTGTCTCGGAGCGACGCATCGGAGAGGAAATTTCAAGCGGCGCTCTCGTCTCCCGCCGAATCCCAACTTGATATAAATCTTTGAGCTGGTATAACGACTCTGTCAAGTGAGACTTCCCCCTGGAGGTGGGGGTACTCCCGCGCGATAGCCTTCATTATCCTCGGGCGAAAGCTCGAACTTTCGTATATATAGAGAGCAGAGCCGAAAATATCGGGACTCGGCCGATAAATCAGAGTCATTACGGATCGTATAGGCGAGGCATGCCATTAAAGGCAAATTGAAGCTGCACTATATACATACCGCGCCGTCGGTCGTCTCGTCTGAGAGCAGAGGCGAGAAAAAAGAAATGGGGGGGACTCGCCCACGCAACAGTCGGCTGCGCATATACTGACAATTAAACAAGCCAGAGGCGAAGTTTCTTAATGATGGTCCCCGGCTCGGCCCCCCCCCCCTTCCAACTATCCGTTTAAACTCCGGCAATCGATCCCTGCGGCTTGGCCCTGTAAACGCGTATCATACCATATATAATTATATACAGTATACACATATACGTGCGCACACAGACTACCAGCTGCTTACACACGCATATACCGTACACACAGACGCGCACACCCTCGCTCGTTACATTTCCGCGCGATTTAGCTCACTTTGCGCGCGCGCGTATAATGATCTTAATTGCGCCACGTGCATTGTGTGTACTGTCTACTCATCGGCGCGTAAAGGAGAGAGCCGTCGACGAAGTAGCCCGGCACACTGCGCGCGCGGCTCGCGCATATAATTAGATAAATTATATTTTCGATCTGCAACGCATATAGCGCGCGCTATATACAGTGCGGGCACCATCGACAAACAATTAATCCGACGCTCGTCGAGGGGGATGAGACACCTGCGAAAACAGAGACTGCTGGTGGGGTGTTTGGCTTCTCTCCCGAGCGCCGTACCACTTCCATCAGCAGAGAAAACTATGAGGGATAGCGGCGAGAGAGAGAGAGAGCCGAGAGAGAAAGAGCGGTGAGCGCCAGCGGAAATGATTTCTCGGCTTGCATTCGACCCCCGCGCGCTCCTGTACACGCCGAGAGAGAGAGAGAGAAGAGACGGCAGGGGGGAGTACGTAGCGGCGGCCGAGAGCCGTCGCTCGAACCAATTTAATCTCTTGCCTTGAGCAAACAACGAGGCGCTTATATGTGCCGCCTCCTGCTCTTGCGTGCGGGAGCGAGCGCTATGTAGCGCAGAGTAAAAGGGGTTTCTATCTCTAGCACTTTTTACTCTGCGGTTCTCCCTGTACTCTCCTTCTCCATTCTCTTAATTTAAAAAAGCTCCGCCTGCGTGAAAAGCGTCCGTCCCTCTCCCACCCTATCTCTCGCTATCTCGGGCACTTATTTATAGTTGACTTTTTTCGCTTTTCCCGCTCGTTAAACGCACTGAAATGTCCTCGCGGCATTGTCTGGCACAACGGCGGGCAAGGAGCCGAGCTTTTGTAATTCCCTCCCCCCCCCCCTCCTAGCGTAATTAGGATAACGATGGCCAGTCGCTGCGCGCGCGCGCGCGGACGCTGTTGTTTTCGTTTTCCTTCGGATATAAATCCGAGCGCGACGGCCGATAGACACGGCTCTTCCGGACTCCGCATGAGTTATGGAATTATCCTGGCTTTCGGTAGTGCTGAGCTGTGATATTCTTTTTTTGGCGAAAATACATACTCGCGAAAGGTATTATATTACGCGTGTGTTCTTATTTTTCCATTGACGGCCGACGCTCGTGGATTTATTGAGGATCTCTGTGTCTGCGGCGAGCATATTTCTTTAGAGTTAATGGAAGCGCAGACTGTAGCGTCGTGGCAAAAATTTATTATAATTTATCCGGTATATGGTTACTTTGTAGCGTAATGGATCTCTGCGGTAAAACACAAATTGTTGCAAGTTGCGTTAAGTATAAACAAGTTCTCAGCAAAATAAATACAGGTTCTTATTTAAACAAATTAGTCAAGAGTTTGTTCTTGAAGCACCATTTCTTCAACTGCTTTAGAATTAAACTTTAAATTCAAGAGTCTACTGGAATTGGTTTTGTCAAGTGCACCAAGCGCTTAAAAATACATACCTATGCAAGTGAGAAAACACTCGAGGCAAGTCTCGAAATTCTTAATTACTGAAAATAAGTATACTCAAACAAGACGAGAAATGACTAATAAAGAAGCTTTGCTCTCCTGCAATTACCCAGTGAAATTCATGTTTAAAAGAACCGTGTCTCGCACAATCGTATTTCAATAAGATATCTTATTTGCATCAGCGGCAGAAGCGCAGCTGGAAAATTATTTTTTTATCGGAACGACCAAACGCCAGAGCTCGCAGTTCGCCGTACGTCTAACCCGCCCCGATTATTATTTTATTCACGTGCGCGGCGCGATATAAATATTTAATTACGAATCAGATACATCTTCCTCGGGTCCGCGCGCAAAAAGCTGGGACACTAAATCTCGGTCGCGCGCTCCTCTGATACGCGACTCGCATTCCTAGAAGAGAGAGAGAGAGAGAGAATCTCGGGAGAGGAAATGCGCCGGCAACAAAAAATCCCCCAGCAGTAGCAGCAGAAAACAAGAAGAAGAGGAAAGGGAGTAGAGCAGGAAAAAAAGACCGCCATGTGCGGCGGTCCTTTATACACTTACTCGGGGAGTTGGCCGCAATTATCGCCTGGAGAGAAGCGTATATGTCCAGGGGAAAAAAGGCTGCGCACTAGTCTCGAATGGCTTCGTCTCGATTACGGGCCATATACGAAGAGGATGAGTTCGGTTACTTCTGCGAAGGTTCGATCAACCGCGTGGTGCGTCGTGGAGACTTATGGATCGCTTGTTCCAGATTAGTGTATACAGAACAAGTCGTGGTACCAACTCGATTGCGTACACGTGTCAATTAAAAATTGTTGGGCGACGACGTTGTATTTCTCGGCTTTGACTCCTCGCCTTCGTATAGCCATTTTACGCGAAGGTAGACACACAATATCCTTTGAGGTGGGAAATTCACTTTCCAGACGTGCGGAAGCTCGACAGAAAAAGCAGTCCCTGCAGGGCACTGTGTGACACGCCGCGCCCGGCTCGAGAAAAGAAGCAGAAAAAAAGAATATCCTAACTCAACGGTATAACTCCCAAGTCGATCGTCTCGCGCTCCCCTCCTTTATGATTCCCGTCGACAAATTCATCGCTATATACGACCCACATACGCACGCGCAGTCGCGCACGCTTTGCGCCCAAGAGTTATTTCCGCGAAGAGATTGTTCGCAAAGCGATGAGCGACGGGAAAAGAAGCCGGAACTGCGCAATCCGCGCGTCGCGAAAATCGTCCGCGTAGGGCCGGAGCTCGCTCTCTCTCTCTCTCTCTCGGTGCCGGATCTAAAAATGCGGGCCGCCTCCCCCTCCCCCCCGCGCGATCGTATAGGGAAACGCTTACAAGCCGCGGATCGAAATACTCACTCGCCTCTTTTCCGCGCGGCGCAGCCCGGGAGTATAACATCGGCGTACAGCGCTCCGAGATAAAACAGCTTTATAGCCGCGCGCGATTCCGCTCGTAAAGTGCCGGCGCGTCCGGCTGTGCTGCTACTGCCGCTGCGCTCGCGGCATTAGTCTCGCGGCCGATAATGGAGCTCGGCAGAGCTTACATAAATTCCGTGCCGTTCGATGCTCTCTCTCCCTTCTCTCTCTGTATACATATACATGTGTATTATGTAGTACGTATACGTATGTATGCGCAACTCGTAAGTTTTTTTAGTCTTCGAGCTTCCGACGACCTTACGCTCCTTGCGATATCGAATGCGAGCGTGTACTGGTCAGAGTAGTTTGCAGTGTGGGTGGCGTTTACTCGTTAAGAGCCGGACTTTATTTTCGGAGAAGGGGTGTGGAGCGGCTGTTTCTTCTGTTCTTGTGTGGCGCCTGGGAGAAATCTGCTGGTCGTGAATGAAATCGCCAAGACGGCTGATTTCGTTTGAAAATAGTGGTATCTAAGTTACCTGCATTTTATTGTACTTATCTAATTCGTTTATTTTTAATATTTTATTATATTTTGTGTTGTTTATTTTTTGGTCTCTGTAGTCATTATGTTAAGTTTGAAGCTATGTAACATTTACGTCTTGACAAGTAAATTGAAATAATATTTTTGTATTATTTCATTTTATTTATTTATTTATTTTGTGTAATGGAAAATATTTATTTGTGTAAATTTTTACCAAGATGAGTCGATGAAATAATGATTCATTTTGCTTTAATTCAACATATGAACAACACCTTTATTCATTGATAAAGAAAACGAAATATTTAAAAAAACAAAAGCATAAGTCTGTAGTACTATACTGAATAGAGATATTTTAAGTCTAGTCCGGTTGAATAATTGTCTGCCAAACCTACATCAAGTGGCTAAAACGGCAAAAGTTTAATAATAATGCATGGACATTTCGTCCATATTTTTAGTTCATGCTCGGGAACTCGCAAATATTAATTTATTGAAACATTTTGATGGATCTAAAAGCGCTTTACATACTTATGAGCATTGAGCATACTTATGACACGGGATTACAACACCACGTTTTTACTCATCTCTTGCATTAATCTGGTTCAGTAATTAATACAATTCGATTGGTAAGGTTCAAATTCAGGTACGAAACTGCAATAAATGATGAAATTATTTATTGATTAGTAAAGGACGATAAATTCTTACTGTTACGTTTAATTTACGTACTAAAACATCATTATTTTAATAATAACAACAATGGGACTTATCAGAGCCCAGATGTAAAGTATAGAATATTCTATCAACACTATAAAGAAAATCTTTTGTTCCTACAGTTAATTTTAGCCTTTCACCCCTTTAATTAACAAACTCTTTCTCAGGTTAATTACACTAAAAGTTTTACTCTTAAAATCCTCACATTTATAGCTTCTGAATCAGTTAAATTATGGATAAACCGGGGGATAAACAAATTGTACCATACGCTAAACTGCGTATCCATTTAAACGGCCTACGCTTTTAATGACAATATCTTATATTTAACAACCACCTCGATTTCTCGGCTTCATCCATCAAGCTCTCAATCGTCTATTTTATGCAGATCGACGCAGTAGATTAATCTCTTAGCACGAAAAAAGATGAAGTAATATACAACATGCAGTAACACACACAAACACACACACACACACATCAGCTACGTCCCGCAGAATCAAGGAAACTACTCCATATCTAATTTATCGAGCGGCCGCGCGCGTTATCGCAAAAGTTCGCTCTCTCGTCAAATGTCCTGAATTACACAATCGCCGCGCATGTGTTTGTACCCCGCAGTCGTCGATGATGCTCGTTCTATCTCGCTGCGCCGCTCGGAAAACACGTCGCAGTAGCTCTCGCGGTGCATAGCTCAGCGCCGCACACTCCCTTATGTACACGTACGTATGTACTCGCAGCGTTGAAAATTATTTATTTCGACGCGCGGGGCTACTCGCGCCACGGAATTTCGCGCACGTGCTCGGAATGCTAATATATGTACCGCGCGTACGTATAGACACTTACACGCACTGCAACGCAAAAGTTGACAGGTAAATTGGATTGAGCGTTTCCAATGGCGCCCGGTTACGTTATCTCCTCTCTCGCGCCTCTCTCTCGCTCAGGCTTTATTTTTCTTGGACGCGAGAGCAGCGCGGCGGGCTCTTTTTGTCCCGGAAAAGTTTCGCGGGCGAAAATTACGCTTGCGTGCCGCGCCGAGGGAATTCTTTTTCTCCGTTGTGTGTAAGTATGCTTCTTCGCGAGGCTTCGAGAAGAAGCCGTTGCGGAACGCTCATAAGGGGTAATCGATGTAAAGGAAGTGTTACGCGTGAGTTGCGAGAAAAAAATCGATACTACATCTGCTTCTTCAAAATTATTTTATCGTTTATCCCCACATCTCTGCACTAATTCATGGTTTCGCTTTTCGGTTTCACACGCAGTGTATTTATTAATAGGCCTTTAATGCTCGTAATAAATTTCGATATCGACCTGGAAATCGGTTCGTCGCTCCAAGCTAATATTTAAAAGTGGTAAGTCCATTTCAAGCTTTAGTGCGCCTGGTATATAAGCTTCTTTTCGAGAGGTAGTCGACGTTAATCCAGTACAAGATGTCACTGGCCTTTACGACGTTAATGCCTCGCATCTTACGGTTCACCTAATATTTTTCTCATAACGTCTCTTCAACCGCATTTTTAAAGAAGCCCGCCGCAGCAAACGGATTCTTAGAATACATAATTACGTGTTTACATGCGTCTCTCGCTGCGACCATCACAAACAAGACTTGTAACAGCAATGTCCTTACGGGGATGCGTATACACACACACGTCTCGAGAAGCTGCAGCAGCAACTGCTAATTAAACCTAAGTAAACGGAGGCGAGAAAGAATGTGAGGACACACAGTCTGGCCTCTCTCTCTCTCTCTCTCTCTCTCTCGCTCTCGACCTAAATTTATCCGTCATCATCTCTCGTCGTCGTCGCCGGAGAAAAAGGCTCTCGCGCAGAAAACTCGTTCTCGCGCTCCGTCTCTCTCTCTCTCTCTCTCTCTCTCTCTACCGCCGTTATACGCTCTCCTCCCTTTTTCTCATCTCTACCTCTCTCTCTCTCTCTCTCTTTCTCTCGAATGGAAACGAGGAAGAATAAGACGAGATCATTCGGCGCGCGGCTGCAGCGCTTGAAAATAGAGCGACGAGCTCGTCGCTCGACATCGAGACATATCCCCAGCGTTTTTCTCGGCTGCACCGCGGCGGCTTCGCTCGCTCCTTTCTTTTTTCTTCCTCGCCTCCACCTCCGCCCGCGTATACACCCGAGCTCGAGGCTGTCATCGGCGCGGCGAGAGAGAAAAAAGAAGGGGGTGCCGAGGAGGTGGGAACTAATGGCTCGTCGTCGTCGTCGTCGTCGGAATGAATCAGATGGGGCCGCGAGAATGCGCGCCTTGTATATCTTCTCTTTATAGCTCTCGCGCTGCGCTGCCGTTTCTCCGAAAGATTTCGCGAAGAAACATGGGAGAGACTGCAGTACACGGGGAGCTTTCGGCTCCTCGTTGATCCCCGCGATCGCTGTGCCATATACTATACACGAGCGTCAGACAACGACGCAAAGTGCGCCGAGAGGAAAGGGGGGGGGGGTAGCGACAATCGAAACGTCCTCGGAAATCCCCCCGAGTGCGGAGAAGCGAAACAATCGCGAGCGAATCCAGTCTCTGTACTACTGCACCACCGGCATGTCCTGGAGAACCCGAGAGGCGCCAACGCGGCTCCGAAATTATCGGGGAATCCGGCGAATATCAACGCTCTACTCCTCCTCTATACATATATTCCCCGCAGAAGGTACAACGCGCGCGCGACTGTCTCCGCAGGCTGTGCGGCGGCGGCGGCTATTATATCGGCAACACAGCAGCGGCAGCAGCGCGGCTAAAGCTTTTGACGCTTATCTCAATCGGCCTCGTCGATCACGGCTCGAGTTACGTTTAATTGCGCTTACTAATTAACGCGGCAGATTGCGGGAGAGAGAGAGAGAGAGAGAGAGGCCTATGCATAGAGTGAAAGTAAATTCGCAAACAGCCCATTATCGGGCCTACGCAATCACGATAGACCGGCTGCCGCCGCTGCACATGGCCGGTCTTAATGAGTCCCTGGCCGGATCGGGCGCGCACAAAGCTACGATGCCTGTGCGGAGGACTACATAGGACGTAGAGGAGAGAGAAGCCGAAAATTATACGTGCATGTTCGATGGAGCGCTGATGGTCGAGGGGGAAGGGGGAGGGGAGCAGGGAAGGGAGTTTGGCCCTTCATGGATTATGGATCTTGATGGGAGTTCTCAGGATGGCCGAGATGTCTAGTGTCTCGCGATGGAACATGCATAGGCGGTATTACATTGCGATTAGCTGGATTAACGCGTTTTGCCCGCGAGAGAGAGAGAGAGAGAGAGAGAGAGAGAGAGAGAGAGAGAGCTTGGGACGCGAGCCGCTTGGATGGCTCGTATTATTTTGGGGGCGAGATCGATTTTGTGCTCGGTTTTGACGAGATGCTTGGCTGGCTCCAGTGCTGATGTTAGAGATCGGTGTTGATATCTTCTTGCCCTTCGTGAAACTTGTCTGACGATGGATACTTTGGAGTCGATGAGCCTCGTGTGAGTTTTGGGTAATGTACGTTGATTTGCGTTTAGTTAGTTAGTTGGTTACGTTGAAAGATGCATTTACTTATTTTAAAAATTAACAAACTTTGCGAAATGTTTTTTACAAAAATTTTTGGAAAAGCTGTTCGTTTGTATTTTCTATTTTTAGAATGTTTTTTGGAGGAATTTCAAGAAGCACTTCTCTCATCAAAATTACATCTTTATGGTGCCACTTTCTGCGCGGTTAAATGGGACACAAATCAAAAGTTCATAGTTTGTCCGCGGCGCCACTTTCTACGCGCGGTTAAACGGGATACAAACACACAGTTTACGATTTCTCCTCAATGGGCGCGCAGAGCAAATCGTCAAACTTACCAGCACTGTATTTTAATTTTTAATTGTTAATGATTGTAATGAAATCTGTACGTTCATTATAATCTCATATTGAATTCCTCATATTACAAAAGCGATCAGGCTTGCATCTCGATGAATTTAGTTTAGATAGTTTAGTAATCCTCTCGTAATTATGGATACAAAATTTTATACTAACTACTAACTATTATTATATAATTAATGAATCCATAATATCGATGAGTAACATACGTATTTTTGTACGAATCCCCAACTACAAAAAAAGAACTCCAAAAAGAAAACACATTAGCAAAGAAAATACGTAATATTGAAACCTCATTACGGGCCGTCGATCTATTGTTACACACATCTCGCGCCACAAGTTTTCCCGCCAGAAATCCGTCACTCCCCGCCGTATGACAGGTATTTCACAAAGAAGCTTCTATAGCTTAGGGTAAAGGTCGTCGCAACGTTCTGTCTCGCGAGAGATTCGGTCGGTCGTTTCCACCGAGCTAAATCTAGAATGAAAGCCGTGATTTCGCAGCGTAACACGACAGCGATGTTAATTAAGTGGCTGAAGCTGGTTCGGTAAGGTTGAAATTGGTGCGATGCATGTGACGGTGACGAGAGCGAGAGACTGAGAGAACATTGCGCCGCTCTCCATAAATAACGCTTCGGTAACTGCGAAGTATACCTTCCCCTGACTTAATTGTTTAATTAACTCTCGCGGTTTTTCCGCTAATCTATATACCAATTGTTCGCTCATCCAAAGGATCTCGCGTATTCGCGCTCCGCAACACTCCTCGCGCGCGACACTATAATGCAGTTGCGAAGCCATCGATTTCCGGCTGCGTTCAATGGGACGCAATCGTTTAATCGTCGCGTTAAGACCGAAAATATGCACCGCCACGAGAGTACAACAATCGCGATCGCGCTTGAAAGCCGCGGCGGCAAAAGAACCGCGAGCGCCTCTATAGTCTTTTAGGGAGCGCGTGGCGGCGCAATCAATCCTTCACTTCTCTCCCCTATCTACTCCTCCTCCCTCCCTTCCCCCTCCCTCTCCACGCCGGCAAAAGCCAGGCGCAACTGAGCAGCGGCATAAATAAAAGCCCCGAGCTAATCCAATCCCTCTGTTTCGTGCAGCCGCGCTGGCGCTCACTCCAAAGCCGAACACGTAGCGCCGCGGCCCTATAACCCTCGCCTCTCTCGGCAGCTCTCGCTGTAGGGCGTGTACACACACACACACACACACATACACACGTAGATACACTCAATTTTTACACACGATCTATTCGAGCCGAGGCTCTCTCTCTCTCTCGCTTTTGTGCCACAGCGATACACCCCGGGAGAAAGGCGCGCTGTCGACTTTAGAGCTTGCGCAAGCTCCCCCCGCAGCGGCGGCGGCAACGGCGGCACTTACTCTTCAGCATTTGCAATTTACTTGCCGGGGAATCTCGGCGAATTGTATACGTGACCGCGAGAGAGGCGATCGGTCTTCGCTACCCCGCCGACGCCGCCGCCGCCGCCGCCAGTTGCCCGGGGAATGCAGATCGCGAAATGAAAACTGAGCCGAGCCCCGCAGGAGCGAGGGAAATTGCCGCGGAAATTTAGCCCCGCGGACTCTTGACAGAACGAGCGCGATTATTTTCTACGGCGAATACTGTGGACGACTGATCTGGCGGCGCGGCTGATCTCGTGTTCCGATGACGAATCGATCGAAAATGATTACAGTTCCCTTTTTTGAGGGGTGGGGGGGGGGGTGGACTGGACTTGGATTTTTTCTTCTAATGAGCTTTCAATGAATTTTGTGCCCGATGTGCCAGGTGCGCAGAGTGATTTACTGATAGTTACTGAGGAAGTTGAATTGGCAGATTGAAGGCAAGTTTCTGTAATGTAGTCCAGTGGGGAAAGCGCTTTATTATAGACTTTCCAAAATGAGTCTTTTCTTGGAATTGCTTGATTTTTCTGCTATAATAATGCTTCGTAGCTCACTTTAAGCTGGTCGAGTATATTTATGAATTACTATGTTTATTTTTTTATTTAGTTTTATAAGTGTCTTCCTTCCCCCAGTTTTCATTTAGCGGCTTAGGGTACGGAGAAATGACCGCCAGCTCTCAGGTCATATACGAGGTACAGCTGCAGATACAATTTATTAAAGCAGCTGATTTACTTGAAGTCGTTTATTTTGATGCTTATACCTTGGACTGTTAAAAAATAATGAAATATAATTGCACAAAATACAGAAAAAATTATGACGTAATTTGGAATTATACACGTTTCCCAGGTAAATTTATAGAACAAAAGATCGCCTTAGGCTGAACAATCAAACTTATATAACACAGTTTTCATCAAATTAAAATTTTTCACCTACGTTAAAACACATAGCTCAAACAGCACGCGCGAGCAATCCGCCCTCGGTAAATTTTCTTTTACCCTATAGCCCCCAGTCCAATTTGCTCAAAAATTCAATTCATTCGCATATATGCGTATATATGCGTACGGCGGTGGCATAGGCGAGCAGCCAGCCATTCTCGCGGATCGTTATATGGTACCCTCTACGTTAATTAATTCGCCACAGGCGCTACCGGCGCGCGCGCGCGCGCTCATTATTTTCTTTTTGCTCTCCCGCACTGTGCGCGCTGATGCTGACGATCGCGCGCGTGTTTGTCAATACGCGGCAACGCAGTGGTATAAGCTATACAGCGCTCCGCTGTGTTTTTGCCCCCTATACTCGCGATTTATGCTTTTTCGGCGCTGAAGAACTGCGCGCTGACAGGCGAAAACACGAGGCCCGAGTGTCGCTCGTTACTGTGCACAAACGCGTACGTGCACACACACGCGCAGCTGATACGCGAGTGCGAATTCCTTTCGCGCTCGCGCGTTTCGTCGCGCGCCGATGATTGTTGGCCTGCCGTTAAAAATTTTCTGGGCGCGCGCGCGCTTTTCGAAAATTCGCGCCAGCGCGCGGCGCCCGCGAGGATTAATGAGCTCGCCTATAGTGCGATCGTCGGGTGAAAAAGTGACGGAGTTTTCGCACTCCGGCGGGGAGCGAGACGCGAACATTACGCTTTCCGGGAATAAGCAATTTTTCGCGCGCGTGATTTCCGTCTCTCTCGACAACTTGTCCTCCCAGCCCCCAAACGCAATCCCGGGCTGTACGGCCGAAATCAATCTTTTTACAAGCGCAATTCGCCTCGTATAATACACGCGCGAGCTTTTCCTCCTGCCCCCCCCCCCAGTCTGATTTCAATGGCGTCGAATGTTAGGCAAACATTCGCTGCCTCAACTCCTTGACCCCTTTCAAGCATCCCTTTCCTCGCACTCCACCCTGCTCCTTTCTTCGCTCTCTCTCCCTCGCTCTCACACGTGCGAGCCGCTGCAGCGGGCCGTCGCAGCTTTTACCTGCCCTTTCTAAAGGCTCCGTCTAAAATAACGTACAAGCCTTAGGAACGTGCAAACGCGAGCTCACTTTCCCTCCCCTCCCCCCCCCAGCAGCGCGAAAAGACTTCCATTCGCGCATTTTCCATTCACGCGCGCGCGCTCTCTCGCTCCACTCAAAAGACCAAGCATAAGAGAGGAGAGAGAGAAGAAAGAGTGAGTGAGAGGGAGGGAGAGGGCAGACGATTCTTTCCGAGTGGGAGTGACAATGCGTGCCAAGTGCAATCTAGTACTGTGTTTATTCCACTTTGCAGTTCTCTTCCTGTTTTGTTGGTAGTTCGCTGTCTGCGTAGGATTGAGTTTGCGGGAAAAGATCCTGCGTTTTTCTCGTCGCGAATATATACTTCTTGCACTTGCTTCGGAGATGGTGTATAATTGCTTTTTGGAAGCCTTTTTGGAGAGGCGTTGGCTTTCAGAGTAGGGATTTCGAAAGCAAATAACGTTTCGTTGAAACATTGCGATTGTTCTGTTGTTGCATTTACGCTTTAATATTATTTAATTCGATACTTCTGCTGCGGTCTGAGCTAAGTGGCGCAAATATTGCATGTATATAACGCCGTGCCTTAATGACAATTTAAGACACGCTTTTATATGGTGCGATATTTTAAAACCCTGACTAGTATAAATCAGCTGCCACGGTTATCCCGTGTCACGAGCAGTCCTTTCTGGCACCGGGAGGTTAGCACACGAGTGTAGCAAGAGTGATAAGCTTGGTGCCATAAAGGACTATTTATGCCACGGATAGCCGCGGCGCGAGTGTGGATTTATGTCATCCGATGCCATAAATTGTAAAACATTGCACACCGCGCGCAGCTGCGAATTGTTGGAAGTTGATGCCGTTCCCCGTAGTTGATTCTAAAGTTGGACGCAATTGTTGGCGCATTTTTTTCATTCGGAATATAGGTCAATCGGGAATTACGACGATATCTTCGTCAGAATTTTTGCTCCAATTTTCCACGGTACTGTTCGCGATCGAGCGAATCTCCCGTTTACCGTATTACTTATGGATGAGTGTACGGAGCAATAACGATCCATCAATCATCGGACTGTGGACGATGCGCACACCCGATGAGCACACAATGCCATGTTTGAAGTTTGTTGGAAAAAAGACTGGCACATTCAGTTGACGAAGCAAATTATTAATTAGCTAATGAGATGTGTCTTTCGCCCATGTAGTTATCAGGTTAATTAGTCTTGTCAGCAGCGCCCGGGCTACTTCATTAACTGCAATCCATCCCTCGGGCGATAGTGCGGCTACGGAATGTCTTGGAGCGTCTCGCAACACGGCTCAGCCCTCTTGATGAAGGTCAATTTCAGTTTTCGTCACTTCAGCATTGCTCAGCGTCTCGACGTTATCTTCATGCCTCACCTGTTGGACTATCTGCTATAGTTACGCGTCGCGTGAAAATTCTCTCTCTCTAGAGAGAGAGAGAGAGCCTCGAACGTGTAAATTCCAAGATTCGCGCAGCCGTATCAAGTCGAAGAATCAAGAGACATTCTAATGAGCGTTATACGCTTTGGAACTTTCATCTTTCCGCGCGCATACGATTAAGAAAGTTCCGTATCAGAAGCCGATAAGTCGCCCGTGAAAACCAGCCAATTTAATTATTCAAATTGGAAGTTTCCACCAGGACACGTCCTCTCCACGAGATCCATTAGCATTGCTCAATATTAATATTTCGCATAAGAGAGCGAGAGAGATGTACCTGGGGGATTAAGCGCAAGTTCGAAAAGTCTGAATAAATAATAACGGCCGACGCGTTCTCCGCAGTTACACCGCGCGCGGGAGGCTCATTAAGCCCTTGACTTTGCCGATCAGTCCTTAATCAACGGATGTATGCCCCCCAGAGATAAGACGCAGAGAGAGGACTACATCTCTCGCTCAGGACGAGAGACGACTCTATATCCGCCCGCCAGAACCAAATGAAGCAACACAATGTCGTTTACTCGGCGTGTGCCGCGCGCGCGCGACATTTGTGTGTGTCTACGGCTTCCAGCCCTCCCCGGGCCGAGGATCTCGATCCCGGCGACGTAATTAATTAAGTCGCAGTGGAAGAGAAACGGCGGGCGAGAGCTTCGGAAAACGGAGCTTTTGTGAATTCGAAATTATAGTTGTCGGGGCGAGCGAGCGAGAGCCGAGGCCGGAGAATATTGCGCGGGGGCGGCGCAAGGATTATCCGCTCGAAAGGCAGGATGCACTTCAAAGCCGTCGACTCTGTGCTCTGACGAGGATCTCGCCCCAGCTCTGCTGCCGCGCATATATGGATGTAATAGAGTCCCTGTGAGCGCACGCACGTACGAGTAGAGGGCGGATGCGTCACAAAAGGCGAAGAATCAGGCCGTATTCCGGTGTGATTAGCGCGGGTTATTGAATTTTCCCGCGCGGCGCGCTTGCGCGCTTTTCATTCGAATACCGGCTGGGGGGGATGACGGGAAGAGTCGGTTGATTCCGTGCGCGACGTAATTGCGTTGCCCACAGCCCCGCAAGATCGTGAGGCGAGCGAAAGGAACTCTATGGCCTCGTTGTGCTTTCGGTAATTATCGACTGACCGATTACTGTATATAAGAGCGCACACCTGCGGCACAGCTGATGGCGATGACGATGATGATGCCGGTGATCGGCAAAATACATTTATAACGCAACACTGCGGCAGCAGTCAACTTCATAATTCACGCGTCGCACGCGCAGCTCGATGTACCCGGCGGATGGACACGACGAGAGAGAGAGAGAGAGAGAGCAGTTTTGATTGTGACTAAATATTAGAGCGTCAATCCTAGCTCGGGCGCTCGCATTGCCCCGGCACGTGATTTGCATAGACCTAACGCGCGACGAGGAGCCCGTGTGCGTATATCGCCGCATAAGTTTCGGATTATATACAGCGACGACGTTCGCCTGCGACGCGCGCGGCAACCGGCCTCGAACGAACGGCCGTAAGTTTTAATGAAGCTTATTAAACAATATCGCGAAAGCTAATTACCGCGAGAGCTTTAATGCATTTAGATATACGCGCGCGGAGCTGCGCCCCCTGAATAATCGCGGGAATATTCGAATTTGCGATTATTATTATTTATGCCGTCGTCGTGCGCGACGCGTTTAGCGTGGCGCGGCCGCATAACACGGCTCGCCGCGACACAATGTTTCGTGGTCAGCTGAGGCATCCGTTTTCTGCCTGTTCCGAGGTCATGCTCTCTGCCGCTGCCGTACGGAATTATTCTACAAACTGTTTTATCGTTATGCGAGTTTTCGCGTTAAACGGAATTTTTCTTTCTGTTACAGGTGAGTTACCGGCTCTGCGACACTTTCCGACGTAATTGCTTTAGCTCGTGTCACTGAAGAGTTCCTGCAGTCGAGCCGAATGAACGTGATGGAGGGTGTAGGGAAATGGATTATTCGGCACGTGTTTCATAAGAGGCTTGTATAAGTACATCGCAGTGTCTTTAAATTAAATTCTTATTATTTGCGATGAATATGGTTATATCAATCATTGTTAAGGATTTGTAGCCAGAACAGCTGCTTTGTTTTAATAACATGTCTTTATAACCTGTGCTGAAATAATGTAGAATTAAATTCTAAGAGACTTTCTTGTCGTGCAATGTGTGGTACATGCTTCATGTCACTTGTGCATTTTAGGTTGTTACTTTTATTACGGGAAGCAGAAACTGACACGCATATGAAGTATACGATTAGTCTAGTTTGTCTGGAGCATGATGTTTGAAACTCTACACTGGTTTCGAACAGATTTTATTCAAATTGGTCAATTTTTAGGTCAACATTTAATTCAACAGAATAAATTATTGAAATCTCACGTTACTTTGTCATTAAAAATGTCTAATATTAATATTGTAGTCAGATTCACTTAAAGAGTGTACAATTCGGTAACCGTTGGACTATGAAATTTCAAAAGGTTTGATCTCTCAAATATAGAAAAGCCATTATTCTCATATAATCCCTTATCTTCGCCTTTTCTGTGCAAACTTCGATACATATGTGTAATAAGTCGAAAGCAGTAGCGGACAGCACATATCGATAAAAAGGTCAACGTCAACAGATAAGGAGCCAGGGGATCGACCATTTAAAAATACACCCGCCGACTAGCGCGCTCCCGAGATCTTATTCGGCCGTAAAAGCGAAACGTGCACCACGGCGCTGTGCTCCGAGGGGTTGTCGGGGGGGGGGGGGTAGTAGTATTTTGCGCGACCCCTTCTGACTTATAACCAGATTTGGCGCGAGAGACGCTGTTCGCATCGATTCCTCGTGAATTTCGGGAGAGCTGATCCAGAGACGCCCTCCACGCGCGCTTGCGACGAGAAGCGATCAAACTCTTGGAGCGCCGATCGTCGACGACGCGGCGCTCCTCTGTCGGCTCGTATTATCTCGCTGAAAAGTGCCGGGGGTCGGAGACTTTTCACTCCCTCACTTTCGTGTGGAGCAAAATTGAAATACTCGTTGGCCTCGGGCTACGCGTATACTTCCTTTATATTTCTTCGCGAACGAGGCCTCTCTTATATACCTCTTTCTCTGCCTGTATATCAGCTGGGGTTCTGTTGCTGTCGCTGCCTCAAGTGCTGCTGGTTTATTTCGTCTCTTCGTTTTCTTCCCCCCCCCCCGCGCTCTCTTTCACTCTCCCTCTTCGTTTCTTTGGTTCAATCGACTAGACGGACTTATGCAATGCCGATTCTTCGCGTTTGCACTATTCAGGAGTTTTCCGAAAGTCTGGTTTACTCGCGATTCTTTCTGTGAGATTTGCTTTCGAATTTTCCTTTCTTCCGGAATGAAGGGGGCGAATGAGTGAGGCGAATGTGTCTTTCAATGGTTGATGCGAGTTAATCAAGTAGACAACATATAGGTATCACAAAGTTAGAAATATGTTGTGTTCAAACAATTTTTATCCGATGCTTCAAAGTTTCTACCAGCATTTCATATATTTATTGCTAACTTTACGTATTAGGCCAAGCAACGGAGCAAAAAAGGTACGATTTTCGATGAGTCAGAAATATATGTAGAGATTAGCGCTATTCGATCATACGGGATGCGTACATTGATTAGACGTATCATCTTCAATTTAGTTTTGCGCCATGCATTCGTTGTAGAAAAAGATGGAAAAAAATAATTTTTGTCGATAAAGTCGAAAAATAAGGAAGCAACGAAAAAAATCTCTGTTTTCTTGCTCGTCATCGCTTAAGTTACTGCAAGAATCTTTGAAATCTTTTCAATATTTCTTTATATGCATTATATATGTGAGAAAATTTCACAGACTAACTAAACATCTGACCAGAGATTAACTTGTTTCTTAATTTAAGAAATCTTTTATAACAATGTTAGTATGACTAATGAGTGACTAATGAGAATGATGAGTATTGTTTATTAACTTAGATTATTTGTAAAAATTTGTTGTCATTTACATATTTTGTGATATGCTTATCAATTTATATACGTTTGCTTTCTTTTAATAAAGGCTTGAAAAGGTCCTCATCAAGGACGAAACGTTGCCAAATGTTTGGTTAAAATAAACTTTTGATTATTTATTTCACTGAAGGTGAATCCAAGGGTTATCTTCCCACTTTTGTTTCAAATTATATTATTATTACGCATTATGGAGAGGAACAAATACATTGATATACTTAATTACGTTATGATTAGGTCCGAACAGCGCGATTCAACAGCAACTTCGCTGTTGTTATTATTTTTGTTATTAGTTAATTGTTATTAGTATAACGCTGACAATTGATGAGAGTCGTCGTGTTATATGGCTATGAATTATTATGGGAATATAATAATTGTGTTGGTTTATGGTTTTTACTTTTTAAAATTAGTTATTTGAAGTTTATTGGCATATTTTAAGAAATTATTATTTATAGTATTATGGGGATATGGGGGTTTTGTCAAGAGTTACATTTCAATACCTACTAAAATTCGGGTGCTGTGTATTCAATACCAACCACAATATAAACAACATCTCTCTTGACATCAATACTCAATTTCGCCACGAAGCATCGAGTGAAAAATCACTCGAATCGAGTGAAATTTCACTCGAAGAAATTTAGAGAGTACGGGTTCATGCGTGAAAAAATGAAATATTTTTCAAAGATTTCTCTTAACCAGTCGCAGAAGTCCCGTAACATTAATCAATGTATATTTCAATCCACTTTGCGCGGCGGCGCATCTGCATAAATTGTTTTACACCTATCGATTTCGCGCTACCGTATATTGCCGACAACAACTGCCAGCGCATAAATGAGAGAAATTTCAAACTCACCCTCATATACATAATACGTAATCCCGTACAAAATTTCTAATCCCCGTCGCAGCATTAGCCCCGTCCCGGCCGGGCATCAATTTAACGTTGATGGAATCTGGAGTTGAATTTAGCTCGAATGGAATCGATTTTACAATCGCCGCACGCGTATATATACGTGTCTCGCTGCGAAGGTATGCAGCGATGGCAATTCGCGCGCGAGCTGCAACAAACCCGATGCCGGTTGCGGTTTTCGCATAAGCAATTCGAGGAAACAGCAAGCCGCAGTTGAGAGTCGCATATGCTTTGTTGCGCCGGCAATCTAAAAGTTGGCTAATTCAATTAAAGCTCTCTCTGACGCTCCCTCTCCCTCTCGCCTTCTCCACCTCCCCCCCGGCAGCGAAAGAGCTTTGCGCGCGGGTCTTGCCGCTGATTTGACGGGATGAACGGGCTTTTTATCGAGTTTCCGCGCCCGAGATTGTATATTGTAAGCGAAACTTGCAAAGTCATTATACAACCTGCGATTTAACGAACGAGAGAAAGAGAAAGAGAGAGAGAGATAGGAGGTAGAAAGGGGGTTCTGTTTAACTCTTTCATTTCCACGTGGCGTGATTGTATAGAACGGCGC
Source organism: Philotrypesis tridentata (assembly GCA_018906965.1). NCBI lineage: Eukaryota > Metazoa > Arthropoda > Insecta > Hymenoptera > Pteromalidae > Philotrypesis > Philotrypesis tridentata. Next base: position 849,426 of record JACCIB010000054.1, read on the forward strand.
ACTCGATATCTCACTTATGTCACCCACATAAGCGGATCTCGCGGAATGTATGCCATCGGCTATCACGAGTCGCGCTGTACACATAACACCAGAATCGGCCTTGTAAACAAAATCGAGAATATTGTTGGCGAGCTGCAGCAGCTGACCCCCGCCAGATCGCCGACACGATTGCGTCCGCTGGGTTAGGCAAACTTGTATGCTGGGGAGGGGGTGGGTGGGAGGGGGATGAACTGCAAGTATGGCAGTAGTAGCCGAAAGTTTCGCTGCGCAGCTCTCAAGTGGGGCATTCCTCCAACTCTACACCTGCTAACCACCGTTGCTTCTTATTTATGCGGCTTGCGCTACTTTGCCCTACTGACGCCCAAGCTATCGTGCATAAAAACGGATTTATGCTGGCGCGTATACCTCTCTTTCTCTCTCTCTCTCTCTCTCTCTCTCTCTCCTTCTCTCATGTATATACATACGAAAAAGCCCTTACTTTGACGTCGCTCTTCGCGCAACGTGTTTATCGACTGCATTGTTGCTGCAGTGTTGGGTTTCTGGTTTGAATGTTAAGGCGGGAGAGATGGTTTTGTTCGCGAAATAGCGCGGGGGAGAACTCAGCGAGGAGTATTTTCTTCTTTTACGTTTGGCAAGCGAGTTCGCTTGATCTAGGAACTTTGCTCCGTTGTTTTTTCCAAGTTTCGAGATTAAAGCGCGGGCTTCATTCATTTCTGTTAAGTTTTTAAGATAGAATAATTGCGCTTCGGTTCAGTTGGCTCCAGTGAAAAATAGACTAACTTTGTTGGTTCATCTGTTAAACAGATGAAAGAATTTTTTTACCAAAGATTCAGGATTCCCACGATACTCGCGTTGGTCAATAAAAAGTTTTCTTATATACATTTTCGTAAATAAAAAAGGTCAAAAAATAAATGTGCGTTGTAAGCATCAATAAAACACTTTATGAGGACATTGATTCGACTTATTTTGATGAAATATACCTTTCAAAAAAGTTTTTTAAGATATAAAAACTTGTTTGAAGCTTAATAATAATAGTAATAATAAGAGTTGTGATATAAATATAAAATAACGAAATAATAATCATAAAGGACATACCTATAAAAAATTGTTCCATTCTCTTTTCAAGATGTTTTTGCACTAAGTTAATTTAGAAGTTGGCTTCATTGTAAAAGATTTAGCTTTCACATATCCTACATTTTGAATTTTTCCAGGCACAATGAAAACAATTTCTTGGGGAACGACAGGACTCCTAAGACACTCACTCAGAAGCACGAGTAATTTTAATTTGCACAGTACACATTTGCATACAACTCCTTTTTCTTGTTTTTTAAACGGTCTAGTTGATATTATATTGCGCAAGGAAAACTTTGGGATTCCACGCGTACGAAAATATTTTGTTCATCCGGGCATTCGTATAAAAAGGCTCTTGACACGAGATGGCCCGTACCCGAAAATCAGCATAAGTTTCTTGTCATACCTTTGAAGAACTGGCAGAGTTCGATTGAGGAGTGAAGAGACTCGTTGAGCTTGGTGGGGCTCTGAAAGTTATAGTAAATTCAGTAACCTCAATGCCTTAGTTTGCCTTAGTATGCATAAAAAGTTTCTGAATAAGTACCCTATCAAATTCAAAGAGTTTCTCTGTCCGTAATTGAACCCTAGTAATTCTAGTATGAGATGAACTTGATACTGACTTTTAAACTGAGTGAGGTGCTGGCCACCATTGTCGCTAAGCAAGAAGGGAAGAGTTTGGAAGGGAAGCGGATATATGAATTGTCGATAATTCAAACCATTGCTATAGAGTACAGGGTAATGATTCTATAAAATTTTTATAAATCATTTCCACGTGGAATATTTTCGCCAGGTAACTAAAAACAAATTTTTAAGTACAAAATGACGTACCGTATTCGTATCCCCTAACGACGTTCCCACCCCTTACACATTCCCTGAAACCAGGCGAAATTCAATTCCAGCCTCGCTTAAAATCGCATAAATTCTAATAACCCCAAAAGCACCCCAACGGCTACACCCTCCGCTCAAAACATCGTCCTCTCCACGCGACCCCTTGAATTAAACGCGCAGAAATTTCTCTCTCTCTCTCTCTCTCTTCTTCTTCTTCTTTCTCTTGCCTAGCCTCCAAAAAGTGTGCATCGACGAGGCGAAGTGCGCCTTGAAATGTAGGGACGACGCTCGCGAGTCAGCTCGGTAATACATATATCTATATAACTTCCACTTTGATTTAGCCGCGCGCTACTAAATCATCGCCTCGGACTGAGACATACGATGGATGGTGGAAGGTGGGGGGAGTCGGGGAGTAGAGGTTCATTTACCTCGGCTGCCACTGAAACTTTTCTGCGGCCACACCTCGGCCATCAACTAATTACGAGAAGCCACTGGCAGCCGCATCGATTTAGCCGCACACGACGAGGCCGATTCCACGCTACTTTACTTTTTGTATCCCCTTTTTCAGACTTCGGCCGGCCATTAGCCCCCCTCTTCCTATCCACTAGCCGACGCCATCGGTCACGCGATTCCAGTTCGTTGATTCTTATCGGGGATTAGAGAGTCGTAAAAAGCCTTTCACTTATTTAGACGATGTTAAGGACGGCTGAGACCTTATCGCGGATTCTTTCTAATGTATATATTTAAAGCATTGAAGCTTTTCGTCTGCCGAGTGATCTGTTACTGATGTTACGACTTTCTCTTGCACGATTTATCTGTTGCTTTGTATTTTTTTTATCTTGTAACACAAGTAGTAGGATTTATACGTGAAATTCGTCTACTTAATCTATATTACTTTCTAATTTAATAGAGAGATTTTATATGATTAAAAGACAGCAATGCAATTATCAAGCATAACTGAAAATCTCAAAGGACCAAATTTTTTTATTAGATATAAAACATGTAAATGCGAAGGAGGATTCAAAAGTATGAGGAAATGGGCTGGATAAATATAACTATCTTAACAACCTAAATGTTCAATGTTCATTACTGGTTCATTTTTAACAATCGACTTGTCCTTTTTCTCAGTTATGCTACCACTGATGTTCTGATGAGGGCTATTTCATTTGATCTAGACTGAGAAAAATTATTAGAGCTGTAATATAAGAGAAGACGACTTCCATTTCAATTAATTTTACATTTCTTATCTTTGAATAATTTAATTTAATTGCTTTCGTGTACATTTTGAGATCGGTGTCTTCAAAGTAAAAGATTGTAATTAAACTGCCCTTCTATCACTGTAAATTCAGTAAGACCAGAAAAGACGAGGAACAGAAGAAATTTGATTCATCAAGCCTTTAAAATTGTTGTAAATTTGCGAAAGTTTGTTTGTATCAGATCGTGAAAACTTGTGAAATATTGTTTTTTGTTTTAATTTTATGAACCATTACAGAATCTTACGTTAGGTTTTATCTGAACCTGCGCCAAGAAATTTCTTCTGCGGGTTTCTGCTCGAAGCGATTTTTCGCGTTTGCAGTTTTCGAATAGCTTTATCTATTTTTCGAAGATTAAAGTACTTCGCAAGTCGTTTCAGCGAATGCTTTTCGTTGTAGCTTTTCGCAGTTTTTCGACTTTTAATCGAATGAAAGTATTTAACTTTGAAGGAACAAATAAAATGTTAGGGCTTACTCCATTGATTCCACTCTAGTTGTCACGATATGCAAAATTTAAAACCTTACTAATATTCTTGAAAACTTTCTAATGAATCAGATTTTAATACATCTGTTGCTTATTAAACAACTTATTAAATGAATATATTTAATCCATATAATTTGATAAGATACACATGTAATAAATGATAATACTTGATTGCATTAGAAACTAATACAATCCATTACGTTAAATAAATCTGTAAAAAACTAATAAAAAGCAACTTGATTCGACTACCCTCAATTCAAACAAGTGCACTTACTCGTGGCAGAAGAGCCAAGAGATCGAAGCGTTCCAACCTCAACAAAAGGAAGCAATCAGGCAGCAACGTAAATTTCAGCTCTCATTGACTCTAGCAGCGGGATGTACTCATTGCTCAGTGATGACCCGCAAATTCTGCGGCTCCGAAAATCGAAACTCATCGAAATGTTCTTGTATTTCTCCCTCTCTCTCTCTCTCTCTCTCTGTCTCTCTTTCTATCTTTGTCTATCTCTACCGCTATCTCGCGATGAGAATAATTACTGCCGAATCGAGCATAGGTTTAGCGTGTGGTGTCAGCGCACGATATTATGAGACACTTGAAACGAGAAATGCTGCAGCAGCAATGGCTGGAGATTCCTGCTCGGTTTAACTCGAGGATACGCCCCGAACGATATCGAGCACAGCCAGTATACTTGACAACCCATTCCGTCCTTTATGGAAAATATTTTCAAAATTTGTCCGCAAGCTCGCGAATTCGTGTTCAAAATTGCACTGGTTTAGTACCTAATGCTGCAAGCAATAATAGAATTTAATGTCAATTTTAGAGCTATGGTACGTTTCACTCTATAGAGAGAGTAATTTACAGTAAGTCGTGCACAGAGAAATATAATATTCAGTTACGCATTTATATACTATTCCGGTGGATTTGAAAAACAATTTATTATACATGCATCCTCAATCCTCATATTAATAGTTTAAATGTTTTATGACTCCTGTGTGATTCATTCGCTCTGTTTATCACTCTCGGTGTACGCTAAATTCGCAGTGTAATAATGAACTGTCAATTGCACGGACAGTGAATTCGTGCAATGTTATTGCTGAAAAATAACGTACGATTATAATTTTAGAATTCGCCTAAATACTAAAATAATTATTACGAATACTCAACTTTGAGAATAAAGACACTAAGAAATTCGAGATGTACTTTGCATGTCAGGCTCTGTTGCTTTTTTCGCAATTTTCGTCAAAGTTCGTGGCATCGTAGGGAGCCATCGATTCTCTCAACTCATAGTTTTCATGCGCCAACGAGCAATTCTCAAAGTTGATCGTGATTTTTCTACCCCTTTCGGGGGTCCAAGCTTTTCCCTTCTTTTCTTGGCAACCATTCCGAAAGTAGTCGAGGAAGTGCCTGGAAAGCGATCGACTCAATTACCGTTATTAGTTTACTGAACTGCAGCATTTCATTGCTCAACAGGGTCTAAGCCGTCCGTCGGATCAGTCGAAGAGTACAACTGCGCTCCAGAGGCGATGCATCAGAGAATTTAGCGGTGCATAATTAACGGGCCGTTGTGAATACAGTCGCTGTATACTCGCTTTGCTGTGCATGAAAACATTGCTCTGGGAAAGAGAAAACATTGCCCGTACAGGCTTGGATAATGCGTCGCGCAGAATCGCGCGCAGCTCTCGTTTCGTTCGTAGGCTCCTGCACACGCGCGAGTCCTTTGAAAAAGGAAATTCGAATCGAGAGAGCCAGGCCGACGCGAATCCTTTCAACATTTTCTCCCAATATTTTCCCTAATTAGCTGGGGAGCAACATTCATCGTTTATGTTAACATGAGAGCCGGCTAACAACAGCGTAAATCGTGTTACACGGCCAACCGAGCGACTAATCACATTCGCCAACCAGCCGACTATGTATGAGGGGAAATATTATTTCTAGGTCAAACGAAAATACATTTGATTGAGTGTAATTGATTATGAAAACTAAAACAATAATTATAACAGAGAATTCAATTAACTCTCTATTCGACAAATTACTGCTCGAGTTCTTTATTCAATCAATGAAATATATATGTATTATGTATTCATTGTCAATAACGTACGTTTTTCTTCTGTAGTACAGTGCGTTTGAAGCCGTTATACAGTTATTATTTCTCTATTGGTTCGCATGAAATCCGATGCCGCGCGGACTGTCGTTATAATTGAACGCTCCGACGTAAGAGAAAAATAACGCTAGAAAATGCGTATAATCGCGGCTGAAAAAAGTAGCTATCACAGATTGGTTTTGCGCAGCGGCATTAATCGATTGTAGGCGACAGGCAGCTCGTTTTTGTTTTGCGCGCGCGCGCGCGGGACGTTTTCTCGGCGCCTTTTGTCGCGCGCGGCGAGTCCGGCAAAAGAGAGGAAGTCATAGAATCGCGCCGACACAATGGCATCGCTCGTATCACCTATAGCTGTGAATTATGACGCTGTGCGCGCGTTTTTAGTCTGCGCGACTGTATATATTGACTCGCGGAAGAGACGAGCGCAAGCTCGAAGCTTTAATTGGGAGTCGCGCGCGATGGGCAGACAGAGTCGGCGATTTATTTCGACTCTCTCGTTTGTTTTTTCTTTGCTTACTTTTTCGCGCGTTGCACATACGCGGACATATTGGTCGATGTGTAATTGTAAAGTTATCGAGGTCGTTGTTACCTGATCGCTATATATGTGCGGCGATAGCGCAGAGATCTCGTTATGGAGTTCGTTACGGGAGCGTTTGAATTCCCCTTGGGTTTTTTATTTAACTGCTCGTTAATATACGACTTGATGTATGAATAACAGTTCTTTAATTACTCAGTGCTTCGAATTCGTCAGGAAAGTCTCTCGTTGAACAATGTGAATCACGAGTAACGATCCTTTAGCACGTATTGTTCTATTCATTGGAATGCAGCGTGATTATATTCTTACGGTTACAAAGCGGATTACTGCAACGAAAATTAGCTTACGCGTGCACGCAGCTCTTCGATATAATAATTGACGTTATGGTGTAAGAGACATTCACAATGAATAAACATGCAAAGCTACACAACACGCAGATTCAACGGAGAATCGCTAAATTTATATAATTGCAACTACTTCTGTTCTAATCGGCTTCTCAAAGCCTCGAGGCTTCATGCAGGGGAGAGCAACTGATGTATATACATAAAAACGAGCACAAAAATGCAACAGGAGCCTTCTCTAAAATGTTGAAATAACTAATTACTAGCTTGCTTTAGCGTAAAACAAACTCTGAATAAAGGGAAAAAGTCTGAGTAAGTTAATTTAAGATAATTATAAACACAAGAATAATTAATTTTGTAAACAATATACTATACGTTTTATTTAAATTGGAGTAAAGTAAACAAAATCAAAACAATCACGTAAAGTCAAAAAACACGTAAGTCCAAATAAGTTGAATTTAAATAATAGAATATATATCAAGCCAAGTGTCCATTTCTCTTAATTATACCCAAAAATTATTTTAACGGTCATAAGCCTACAAGCGAGCTCTCTACATGCACACACAGCGCACACACATTCGTTGGTGCGCAGTGATTTTCGCATCAGATTGCCAGGAACTTTCTGGGTGAGAGGGCGAATTGACACGTCCCGAGCCCCAGCGTGTTGGCGCTATGCGGTTAACTAAGGAGCTAGTCCTTCTTCGCTGAACTGAAGTAAGGGGTGGCACAACTTGTACTTCCCCGTTTCGCGGAACTTAATTATCCGTGAACTCCAGAGGGTTGAAATTCTTACATCGGAGCAATCGATGTAGCAAACTTCTCTTCGAGAGAGTGAGAGAGCGAGAGAGAAAAGTTATCAAATATCTCTCAATGATCTATCCAGCTCAATCTTTGCTACAACAAAAAAAAAATAAATAAATAAATAAATAAACGATGGAAAATTCGAAAGGATTTCCGAGTGGGGAGACTACGAACACTAACTTTTTCTGAAAAAAATTCGCAAATTGAAGAGGTCCAATCTTCAATTTGTTTTAATTAAATACTTTTCAACATATTCTTTATTTGATAATTTCATTATGTGGGTTTTTTACTGGCAGATTTTTAATCAATTACTTGTATATAATCTTATAAGAATTTGTTAGATCTTTCGCTTCCTTCAAGAGTTTTTTGTGGGTAAAATTGTTGTGTTATTTCAATCTTAACAAATTACTTTCGAAACATTTTTTTATACCTTCTCAAGAGTAGTTCATTGTATCGAGCAATTGCTTTTGCGGACCTTAAAATATTGTTGGATTGCGAGTTGGATTTTTTGTCATGGTATGACGATGACAAAGCATTTTCAACTTCAAACTGCAGGACACAATGTTTTTATATGTTGTTGCAATTTTGGCCTATGCTTTATGAATTACTGTTTCTTCTGTTTGGAAAAAGGTCTTTTGAATTTATCAAAGCATATACTTTCCGCTGTCAATTTTTGAGTTTTGAATTCCATGGAATCTCCATGTTTAAATAAAATAAAAAACATTTTCGAGATTATAAACATACCCATATTTTAAAAAAAGTGTAATTCTGCAAGAAACTCGATAATTCTACAACTAACCAGCTGCTACTGGTATGAAATATCTCCATTATGCAGAAAAGTAATGTTTTCTGAGAAAACTAGAAAATGAGATTTCTTTGATTCCAGATATGAAAGTAAAAATGGTTTAGTTAAACTTTGTTGAACTTTGAAAATAAGTTTTATTCATGTTTCAACCTAAGACATAACTTTTATTTCTAAAATAGCATTTTACTCCCTAACAGTATGTGCAAATAACCAAAAAAAGTAATAACTTTTTTTTTATTATTTGCATGAATTATTACAAAAGAATTTACTTTGAGTATTAAACGCAAAACGGTTTTCTATCGTATGATAAATAAATATTGATTCTTTGATACTTTGAAGAATGTCGAATGAAAGCTTAAAAAAAAGCAAAAAATTCAAAAAACAAATTTTGATTATACACGAGATATTAAAAGTTTCCTTCTATTGAGACTTCACACTGAGACTCGTATGCAGCATTATCAACAGTGCATACGCTACAAAAACAACTCACTCAGAGTTAACGTATTCATAGACATCGAAGAAAAATACACTTGGACATCCCTATTCATCAGCTAATCGATAAATTAGCACAATTCGGGATCTATAGTCGTACGCGAATCTAGAGCACGTAGCCCGGCCGAGATATAGGCAATTATCGCACAGTGCGCGACTACAGCTGTATATATACAGCGACGTAGCTGGAACTTGCCTCGGTCACTCCTATAGGATATAATTAAAAGGCTAATACACAGGGACGCGGCCGATATCGCGCTAATGATTCCGACAGCCTCGGCTGCAGGAGCCTCAACCAGGACGCTCCTCTCTGGCTTTCCCCGCAACTTGCCAACTCCGCGGGAGAAGCAGCTCAACTACACACCGCCACAAGCTCCAGCTATACACGCGTCGTCGGACTCTCCGCGTAAGTTGCGGCTCAAAATTCTCCGGCGGAATACATTAGCGTAGCAGTGCAGCTGCAGCCAACTTGCTCCAAGATTCCGGAATTTCGACGGGCGTACTGAACGACGTATATAGTCGCGCAGCAGCGCCTCGCGCACAGGAGCTTGTATCGGTTATGACGCTGGAGTTTCGCTGGTGCGCGCGAGAGACGGTATATATAATTGTGTATATAGTCGGGAAAACTGATCGCGCGAGAGAGAGAGAAGCGATTGATTGGATTTCCAATGCTGACTATTTCGATTTAAATGCGCCTGTGCGCGTGGTGCGCTGCAGCGGCCGGAGCGCTATATTGCTCCGCGATGGTTAAAGGGTGAGAGAAGTGATTAGGCTTGCTATGGGATTTCTGCCACCGGTGCGCGCGCAATTACTCGGCTCGATTGTTTTGCATACGGGAATGTCTCGTTTATAGCGCGGACCCCGCGGCCGCCGGACCTCTCGAGTAATTTCCACGCGATCGAATTTGATGGCTGGCTGCGTGGGCTGCATTACTTCACTTTTATTCTCATAGTTTCGAGGGCTGCCCATACTGTACGGAGTTTCATACCGCGGTTGACAACAACTATTGGCGCACGTATTATTGTTTAAATAATAGATCAAGCAAATTTCCGTTATAGCTGTGGAAGGTGAAGATCATAAATCTGCAGTAAAAGAATTCAATATTTTTTTTTCAATTTTCTTACCGTGTATAATGCAAATGTTTATAATTTAACGTATGTGTGCTATGAAAATACTTATCATTTGAATTAAGTTTAATAAATTATACTTTTAATTAAAATTTTTCTCACACGCTGAATGAATAAAATTTTTATTTAATAAATTGGATTTGTATAAAGATTATTCAATCGAGCTTTTTTCTATTGCACATTAAAGTGGAAAAAAATTTTTATTACCGCAGCAAAGCTCGATGTCTATATGTCCACATTCCCTCACAAGTCAATCTCGCTAATTGTCGCTCTCATCGATATTGAATGATTGTCACGAAAAAAAAAATTGATTCATCCCCGCAAAGCCGTGATGTGTAAGCAAGCAAATCGGAGGCGCACTGACCCACAAATCCGCTTATCCAAATTCGACATAATCCATTGTCCGACAAAAGCAGCAGCAGCGGCAGTATAGCAGCAGGCTCGAAACGAAACTATCAAATGCGGCAGCAACAGCATCCCACGCGACGTTATAATACCTTTAACAAACACAATCGCCACTCTCGGCGGTAGGTATACGCATTTACTACTTTCCGGCCGCGTCAGCGCGCGAGCACGCAGCGCAACCGAGAAAATACAGTTCACCCCCCTCCGTTTATTTCATGAGGCGATGTGGAGAGAGAGAGAGAGAGAGAGAGAGCCGCAGTAGCAGCAGCACTGCTGCGCGAGAAGGCTCTCAACATCCCGCAGGCGGACGAGAGTTACAGTCGTAGTAGTAGTCGTCGTCGTCGTCGTCGTCCGTATATAGATAGAGTTCGGCTCCTTCGTTGACGAGCAAATAAATTGCGCCTTGTCGCCGGCGCGAATGTAGGTCTCTCGTCTCTCCCCGGATCGGTCGCGCGCAATTCCGTGTACAGCGCTCGAGAGAAGCGGGAGGGAGAGAGAGAGAAAGAGATCGCCTCGCTAACACGTGGGCCGTAATGAAACGGCGCTGATTGCCCGGACGCGACGCGCTCCAGAGCTCCAAGTGCCTTATTTACATTATGTCGCGCGTTAGTTCGCGCTATCTCTCTCGCTCGACCCTCCGCGGCTGTTTGTGTTTGTTTTTCGGATCGCTGACGGTGCGTCGCTCGCCGTTGTTCCCCGAACTGCTGGGAATGTCGGAACGATCGAGAATCGATGTTTGCGAGAATCGCGAGCAAAGTATATACCCCTTTTTCTCGATTTTCGATTTTCGACTTTCTCAACGAAATTAAAGTGAAACTAACGAAGTTTCAAAATAAGTATCCTTGTCGAATGCATTAGAATGGACATTTTATTTTTTCGCGACTCCCTACACTTTTATTCCATTGCAGAGTAAAGGGACTATGCATGATAAAATTGTATCTCTCTCTCTCTCTCTCTCTCTCTCTCTCTTCTCTCTCCCGCGGAATGCGAGCGAAGCAATAAAAACGGCGCGCGCAATCTCGCCTCAAAATATTCACGTATTCGAAAACAAAGTTGGAGTTGTCATCCGGACAAATGAAATTCCGAAAAATTTATTCCCGAGTAAAATGTGTAACCCCAAGGAATACACTCGAGAGGTGTGTGTATGCGACTGTACACATAGAGGAGGTCAGCGCCGGAGCAGCGAGAAATCTCCACCGTCAGTTCTGAACTTAGGGCTTTTATTTTCAACCGACAAATGTTCCGCCGCGGCGGCGGCGGCGGCGGCGACGACGGCGGCAGGTAAAGCGTCGAATAATGGGATTCTTTTTCAACGCGGGAGCTCGGCCATTAAATTTCCCAAGTGTCAATAAAAGCGCAATTAAACGTATCGAGAGCGTGTCATTGCAAACGCACTGTATATACGCCGGGCTTGCCGTTGCGGGGGGGGGGGGGGGGAGCGCGGAGAGAAGGACGTGCGGGAGCTGGGCTGCAGCGAGTGCGGAGTGAATTTTAAACAGTAGCGCAGAGCGCAGTAGCTTTTATATACACATTAACGGCTTGCAGCAGAGAGTCGTGTCGCGCGGGCTCTCTACTGCGCGCTGTACACCGTCGTAACCCACTTTTCACGGAACTTATCATTCGCACTCTTCTGGCTTTGTTTTACGAAGTTATCAACTTTTAAACTACGCCCGTCCGCTCTTTGCTCCGTCGTCCTATTTCTTTTCCCTCTTGTCCCCTCCCCCTCCCGCTCCAGCCCCCCCCCTTTTAATCCCTCCTCGCCGTTTACTATTCCTCCTCCGTCTCTCCGCGTCCCTTCGCCAATATACATCTATCTCCTCGGGCCGGCAGGGCGCACCTATCGATGCAGCGTCTCTCTCTCGCTCCGCGGTAAACCTTGAAAGTTGGCGCTTCTTTTTATCCCTCTCTCGCTCTCCTCTCTCGCTGCAGTTCATTTTATCCCTTCGCGCGCGAGTAAAAGAGAAAAGCCACTTTAGCGTTTTTCTCTTAGGACCCCCCGGCGCGCGCGCGCTCTCTTTCCCCGCGATTTTCCAGCTCTCTCTCTCTCTCTCTCTCTCTCTCTCCATTATAAGCGCGGCCACGGTGGTGATCAATCGGCGGGCCCGGCGCGTTTTTAAAATTGCTCGCCATTCATTTCGGAGCTGAAAGAACACGCCACGCCCGGTGTTAATAACGGCCTCGGCAAACGCAGAGAAGCGAACGAGGCGAGGCGGGAAGGGAACGTATCGCTTTCGCGCGAATTGCTCTCCCTCTTTCTCTCTCTCTCTCTCTCTCGCTTTCTCCCCGGCGCGTGTTATGCCGGGGCACTGGAAATGAAATTTTTTCGACGAGGGACCAAGCTAATAAAGATTATTTGAATTATACACGCTGCTATTTTCTATATATCTCGGAGGTGGACCCGCCGATTTTTAATATCGTTCGATATTCATTTATGTAAATTCCCTTTATATGAATTCGAGAGAGGCGGAGAGAGAGAGAAAGAGAGAGAGATGCTAACACTGCTATTGAATTCTTAATGTTGCGGCGCGGCTGGAAATTTCACGGGCTGATTGTATGAATATTTTCGGGGCGAACTTTTTGTTTTTTTTCTTCGCGATAATTTCGTTACTTTCGTAAGACCTTTGGATCCGGAATGGAATGATACTTGAAATGTATGCACGTAATTTATGTATAAAGACTTATTAAGTCAGATCCTAATGCAGTTTGTTATACGTTTCCTCAGCTAAATTATCTGAGATTCATAAAGCAAATGGTTTCTAAAGTATCTTTGAGCATAATAGGACTTCAAAGGATCCTCCCAGTGTGCGCGAGGAAATTTGAAACTACTTATCTACTTTGATTCAAAAGTCTGTTCCCATTTTAGGAAATAAATTTTTGTTAATGAATTGACTCGTATATTACTTTCTCCAAACTAATTTTCTGTTTCTGTGCATAAGATACTATTTTCTTACTAAAAAAGTATCGAAGCAATTTTTTTATCTTTTTTCCAAAATCGAGAAAATATAATGAGAATTCAATCATTATTCTTGACGAAAGAGGTAATAAAAAATTTGTGGCATTCAATATTTTATCATTTTGAGACTGTATAATTAGGATTGTAATCGACTTTACAAACTGCGCAAAAACGGCTCCGTACAATACCAAACTTTTCATATTTAGGAACTCATATTTGAATAAGTCAGATTTAATAATAATCATACCTATATTGAAAACTTACAGTTTATTACTTGTTAACTCTACTCATTTTAAACGTTATAAATTTAAAATAATAATGCTAATTAAATAGTGGATTAATACTGACGACCAATCAAACGACTACAAATGATGGCCACAAAATCGCGCGGGCGAAACTTTTAAGTAGGATTCAATAACATTTATCAATTAATTTTGGAAGTGTACGAGTTTGTTCAATAAAAAAAATTCTTATTAATTAATAAATGTCCTGTCATTTAGAAAATGAGAACAAAATATTCCGTAAGTCTACAATTCACCGTTAAATGAGAATGCACTGTCGAATCATTTTCTTCAAAAGATACTAAGGGCCTTGGAACAATTAAAATTGAAGTTATGTGATTTCAAAAATGAGATGGTGCAGGAATCAGGGTGAAGTTTTTTCAAATCTCGTATATCAGGCTTTGAAAACCTTCAATCACGATTCGACGAAATGACTGAAAGGACCCTAAAATTTTTTACTGTTTCTCAAAGATTCCTTATAAAGGAAGCGAATACTCTCCAGATGCGATAAGGCAACAAATCACAAGTATTAAGAGCAATAACGATGATTTGAACTAAACTGGCTTCATTCGCCAGATCTGCCTCTGAATTATCGAAAAAAAAGGAAAAAAAATGAGGAGGCAAGAAACAATTTTTATAATGGATACAATAGCTGCCCGGACCATGAGCTCTCGTTGGCTTTTATTGTTTCGCGGAAGCGGAAGTCAACGACAACGCTGCGAAATTTTCTTTGATAAACGGAGTTTCTTCTTCCTTCGCCGTTGCCGAGACTTTGCCGACGACGTCGGAGGGTGGGTAAGAGCGAGCGAGAGAAAGAGAGAGAGAGAGAGAGCTTCATACGGTGGGCCAGTTTCCTTTAGTGTCATCCGGGCGAAAGAACGAATTTCCTGATTGGCCCGAGCTCCCACGACTTGGCCGACCTTCTTCCACCGTAAAATAAGTATATCCTCCTGAAGATATCCTTTTATGTCCTTTTCTTTTCTGAATCTTCGTCTCGCGCACTCCTCCTTCTTCCTCCCCTTTCTTAAAACGTCGAGGGCGAGGCGTAGAGTCAATATAAATATTAGAGATTGTACGCTGTACACTGTACACCTTCAGCTTTTAGTTTGGCTTTATTTTTTATCACCGACACAAGGCACTTTCATTTCCTCGTTAATAATATATACACTGGTTTTACTGAAATTTTTGCTTTCCTAGCACTCAGCGGTGCACCTTGATCTTTGCTCGTGTTTGAACTAAAGTATAATTCAGATTTTAATGTTGAAGACCTATTAAACTTGAACATCCCAGCTGATCTGCATAAAATATTGCCCAAGCATCGATTTGTTTTTGAATTCATCTGTACGTAAATGAAAAATCGATATGTTGTTTAATAATACAAAAATGAATACGCTTGCTTGGGACATTAAATTTATTGTTCAGATTTTAATGCCTACGCAGACCATAAATAGAAATTAAAGCTTCAGTCAATCAATTATTTAAGGTAGCAACCATTTCAGTTGAAAACGTAAATTGGCAGGTATTTTTAGTAGCACTCGGTGCTTGCGGAACCTTTCGAAATAAACATGCGCGCAAAGCAATGATATACTCCAACTAATATGATAGATCTTCAATATCAATTTAGTACTTTCGATTTATAAGTGGTTTATTGAGCTTATAAGATTTATTTTCAACGAGCACAATCATGATTGATTTACGTATAACAGGCGCTTTGCGCAGACAGGTGTGTTGGGTGGGTATATTTTGGAGATTGTCATGGCTTTCATCGCATCGTATATACTGTGCGATATAAACATGAAGGTAAATCCCTTTATTTATAACCGCAAGTTTATAGTTGCAGTTAGATGAACAATATCAAATTTATAAATAGCGCTATATTTGAATCATATGTTTTTGAAAGGCTCTCCAATTATTCAGAAAATTAATTTCAGTAACTAAAATGTATTAATTGCACATTAAAATTTTAAGATTTCTTTCTGTAACTTTCAGTAATATTTATTAATCATGGTTGCATCGTAAATTAATAGCTTTTCTCATTTATGAACTCAATTTATTGTACGCTATGTTTGTATGCAACTAAAATGTAAAATATTTTTGAATTTTTCGCATTGACAACGAATATTGCTAACTTTAATTTGGAACGCAGCACTTAGTATGCGCAATTCCTTGTAGTGCAGATGAACATACAAATGTAATATGATATTATAAAGTTTCATGAAGTAGTAAGTTAAAATATTGAATTCTTCTTCAGAGTTCTTATTTGAACTCGTATGTCCTCTGATGATTCTCTCAATTCTTCGAAACTTTCTTGGTATCAACATCGTTCAAATCGCTCCTGAAACTTTTAAACGGCTGTACCCAACAGCTCATTTCTCCATTTTCTTCTCCATATAATTCACGCTTTATTTTCACATGTTTCTTATAAATCTCGTCCATTAAGGTTGTTTCCACAGGGTGTCTTTGCTTTGTGTTTAGCTTTTGCATTCTATTGTCATTTAATAGCTCAATCAATGACTTCCAAACACTTCAATTACGCTTGTAAATCGGATTGTTCAAACAATCCTTCCTTGGTGTTGGCATTTCGCAGCTTCGTCGAGACGCGACTCGTCATTCATTTGCAAGTCGATACAGGGTGTTCAGCTCAATGTATAGGATTTGTGTATACATCCTTTGGGAGCAATTCGAATTACTATTATGTAAGAGTTTCTGATGAGGAAAGGATTAGGCCGACTTTTCGAGACTTTTGTTCGCCTTTGCTTTCTCTTCTTTTTCTGTAGGAAAGTTTCAATAGATAATTAACCGAGAAAATATTGAGTATTTGTTCACGGCATTTAATGATCTGATAATGCTGCTTACATAGGAATTCGTTATGATTTTTAGTTCGAACATCTCTTTCTACCCATTGAAGATTTTAATCGGATCTGCCAGAGCGGAAAAAGTGCTCGACCTATTTTTCATTAGTATTGTTAAGAATCCCTTGAAAGATAAATCTTTTCGTTTAAATTCTTCTACCATAAAAATTGTTCGGTCAAGTGGATTTCCCCTCGAAAGCGAGATTTGCAAAAAGAGGGTTGACCCACATTATTCATTATTCCCAGAGCACGAATATTTCCAAAGTCTTCTCAAACTTTGTAATCCTATTGACAATTTGATTCCGCTCGCACATCACTTGGGGCCAGGCTAATCCAAAGCCTTCCAGAATGAATTTGCGGTTCAGAAGCAGAGTTCCAGTTGCTGGCGATCCTCGGGAAACAATTACCTTACGTCAGCTCTCGGTGTAGCCGTCAATTTTTCCGCGGCTATCCTCCACGACCAGCGCAAGCAAGATCGTTAAGGAACAATAGCTTCTCTCCCTCTCCCTCTCTCTCTCTCTCTTTCTCGCTGTGTCGGCGCGAGCGAGCGAGGACTGCGAGTGCAGATTATGTAAGACCGTGGGTGTAATAACATTGGCCTGGACGGAGGCGGAGGCTGGAGGATCCTTGTTACTTGGACAAGGACCTTACTCTCGAGTGCTCCAAGGTGCGCAATACCCAGAGGCAAGCAGAATGCCGAGGCTTGTAGCCCTGTCACCTCTTGTTAGCGGTTCAATGGTCGCGCGGCGTAATTACCGGCGAATGCCCGCTCCGCAACAAAGCCAAATTCTCGCGTTGGGCTTGTGCACAGACAGTTCTCTCTCTCTCTCTCTCTTCTCCCACCTCCTCTCACCCCGCAGCTCCTATCCTCTCCCCTCTCGCTGTTCTAAAGCCGCCTCTCGCCTTCTCTCTCTCTCTCTCTCTCTCTCTCTGATGCGCTGCGGCTTCTATTTTTCCGAGACGTAATTAATATTCGTATCCCTCTGCGAGTGCTTTAACTGTGGTTTGGTCTATCTGGGCTATATCAAATTTGCTGGGACGAGCTTTAGCATTGTTTGCTCGGAGGAACTCGGTTTTGTTTCTCTGATGGCTCGTTTAGTTGAAGGAGAGAGAGAGAGAGAGAGAGAGAGAGAGAAGGGGGGGGGGAGAAAGAGCTTGACTGGATGAATTAG
This sequence comes from Philotrypesis tridentata, assembly GCA_018906965.1. Lineage (NCBI taxonomy): Eukaryota > Metazoa > Arthropoda > Insecta > Hymenoptera > Pteromalidae > Philotrypesis > Philotrypesis tridentata. The sequence continues at coordinate 866,922 of JACCIB010000054.1, forward strand.
TCCAAGCAAGAAGCTACAAGCTGCTACAAGACTGCGGTCCATAAGTTTTTCGATATAAATCCTTGCGTGTATCACAGCAGAGGTAGTTGAACTGCCCATGCAGTTTTGAGGTTGTCTTCACGAAAATAATACTGAAAGTGACGCTATGATGAAGTCTTTTGTTTGAAACGCCAATCTATAACCACATTTATTGAAAAAGGTGACCAAATGTTTACAATTATTTGTTTTTTTCCACTAGGCAAGGTGAATGAGACACACATGCACGTTCAAACATGTATTTTCCATAAGTAAATGGATTTCCAATCATGTATACAACCTCACACTATTTTAAAGTCGGTTTTACGAGCATAACCATGCAAAGTTATTCATGATTTTTTGTCTTTCTGTTTCAGGTAAGCCGATAAACTCGAAGTCACCACTCAAACCATCCAGAATGAGCAGGTTTGCCATTCAAACCATGGACAAACAGCTCCAACCATTTCCGAACTTCAAGTCAATAGAATCATTCATTCAAATGACCGACAAAGACAAGCTGTCAATTCGCGAATGACCTCATTCCTCGCTCTCTCTCTCTCTCTCTCTCATCAATCGCAAAATCAACAGGCTCTCGGGAGCTACCGGTCCAGCGAAATTGCAAGCCAATCAATAACCCGCGAACGCAAATATATATACCAACCTTTCGCCTACACCCTCGCTCTCGATATACTTGAAAATTCGTCATAGCGCGATATAACAGATTAGCCGCGCTCGTCGTCACGTTCGCTAATCTGAAGTATAGGTGCCAAGCCGTTCTATCGGCCGGGGAAATCCTTCGGGAAAGCCCAAAGTGATTCCAGCGGAGAGTTGTCCGGAAAGAGAAGCTATACACACGGCCAAGAGACTATAAGCTCTCCGCGACCAGTGGCGGCTTTGCGACATCTACAGAGAGAGATCTACGACGCGCCGGTGATCGACTGCGCCAACTTGGAAATCCCTCCCCCTGCCCCCTTCCATCTGGAAACGAATTAAACTGCTTTTCCAATAACCGATCCACAGTGTATATACCAAACCTGTACGACGATGGCCCTTCATCCCTTGTACTAAACGCGTGCTCGGGACGCGCGGGGACGAGCTCTGCTCCTTCTTTCGTCTCTCGTCCGTCCCGAGAGCTGCCTTTACTTGTTACTCCGCGCGGCTTTCCTTTCTTCGCCGAAGATTGCCAGAGACTGTCTGCGGCTCTTGGAGATTCTACTGTTTCCTACTTTCGCGGCTCGCTTGTCGATTCTCGCGCGCGCGCTATACCCCAGCCGCGAGTCGATCGACTTTGGCAGAACTTCCCGCGAATCGATGCAAGCGTCGAGGCTTACCATTCCAAGCTAATATTTCTTCGGGCGATTTGCGGGCTTGTTTCTTGCGATGGGATTATTGCCGCTTCTCTCGCCTTTTCCGGCAATGATCGGAAAATGGAAAATAACGGGACTGGATTGTTTGATAAAGTATAGCAAAATCCGCAATTGCCGGGCACTGGCTTTTCTCAGTTCTGCGCGCAGGGAATACAAGTCGATTATTTTCCTACCGATATCTTACTGACACAGCCTTTGCCGCAACTTCAGTACATCCAAATTACTTGAGCTACAACAGCAAGTGCACTCGATGCTCGAGCCTCCGAGATATTTTCCAGATCATTATGTTGCGGCCTGGGATGGACGATTAAGCCGAGAACGTGTATCTCACGTCTCAGATGCTCGCGCTAATTATTCACTCAGTGCCCAGGTGAGCGGACATATCATGAACTATTGGTCTGCATCCCATTTAACCGCGCGGAAAGTGGCGTCATAACGATGCCGCTATGGATAGAGCTATATAATATCCTTGATCGCTTCTTCGCGTGTGAGGTGAGCCGGGACACGTTATTGCGGCAATATGGAAAATGTTAAAATGTGGAAAACGTACTAATGTGCGTATAAGTATAACTTTTACGATTTGTTATAAAAAAGTATTTCACCCAGATCTGCGAGCTAAACTATTGTCATTATAATATACTGTGCAATTTGAGAAGTTAATTTTCACGCCGAGCTAAAAATCCCAATACTATAATTGCATAACGATATGGCCATACGTAATTTTGCTTTCATCAAAATGAGGGTAATGGAAAATTTGAACTCGGTTGCATGATAACAATCTTCCGCTACAAACTAAACACAAAAGCGAACAATCGCAGAAAGAATTTTCTAACATTTTCTCTATGTCTATAACATTATCGGAAAAGCTTCCTTCTACTCCTTCCCAGCGGCGCAACGACCTCGCCACGTCTCCATCATCTCCTCGCCCGCAGATTCACAGTGTGTGTGCGTCTATTCCCCGCAGCTTCGCACACACCGATACGCGCAGATGCTCCCGTGCGAGTTCGGCGGTTCTGCCAATAAACGCGAGTCGCCGCAGTTTCGCGCGACAATCGCTATCAGTCGCGTCGTAATTGCCACGGCACAGTACGCGCTGTGTCCCCCTTTCTCCCGCCGCCGCCGCCGCGCCGAACTTCTGCGGATCGTCGGGCTTTTCGGGCCTGAAGTTTATCGTCCGCGGAGCGCGTGTTTTATTACTCGGCGCGTTTTACGCGCAGCTGCAATGATGCGCTCGTCTCTGGCTGTGCCGCAGCCGTTGGACGAGTCGCCTACTACGGCGTGATGGAGGTCCCCCGCGCATATTGGTCGGACGTTGTTTGCCGCATCAAAGGCATTTTTACGGCTGTTTCTGATACTGGAAGCTCGTTTTTTTATTAATTATAATCCCTTGTTGCGAGACGAAAGTTTGCGCGGAGCGTAATTCTCCTTCAAATGAATTTATCGCTGCGGAGGATGCAGGAAGGGGATGATAACGGTTTATGGTCTAAGGGGGATGATGGCAATCTTGTATGACCTCTTTCTTCTTTCGCTCCGTTTTTTCCTTTTCTATTTTTTTTTTTATTATTGTTATCCGATGATGCTCGGATTTTTGGATTATGTTCCACGTGCCGAAAGCGCCAAATTTTCTCCCGGCGCGGCGCGAGAATGAAAATGCGTAAATTTCAGCGATGGTATGGTGAAAAATAGTATACGCACTTAGGGGAGGAAAAATGACCACCCTTGCTTCGACTCTAGAGTCAATTTACTCTCGGGACTCGTCAGCTCTTTACTTCCCTATAGGCACGTAATGCACCATAAATTTGAGCGGTAACTAGTTTTTATGACACACTCTATCATCATGACTTTTTAAAGAGAGGTCTTGACGTTTAGTTACCGAGTTATAAAAAATAAGCACTTTTAACCGCGGGAAAATAGGTAATTACGAGGCAAGCATTTTTCGGGAGCAATACTAACTCACTCCGAGGGCTTTCAGCTATTTTCGAGCGCGTCTTTGTTATCGAGGAAATTACGCTCGTTTTAAGCAGTGTGCTTGCTTAAGAGGATTAATCCTCTCGAATACGTACACTTTTGCAACGAGGATAATTTGGCGCACTTTCCGAGTACTCTTATAATTTCCAAAATGTAACGGTACAAGCGATTAAATTTCGTAATGAGGCGAATTTGCATGGAGTTTCACATAATTTTAATAAATATTAATGTAAAGCGACGCGTAAATCAGAATTAATCTGCGTTCCCCGAGAATTAGCGACCATCAATTTGCATGAAAATTCAAGCAGAAATTCCCAACACTGCGCAGTCATCAGACTGAATAAGAGAGCGCTTCGCATCAGAATTTTCCGCCCATGAAGTTTAACGCCGCGCACCCTTGAGCCTCGCCTCGCATCTAAAAATTCACCCTCCTCGGCTTCCTTAGCGCTCGCGCCTATTTGCACCGTTAACAAGGCATTAACAAGTGCTTGCGCCCACTGTCGCGAGTCAAAAGGCTGCTGCCCTTCGCAGGGATTAACTCGAGTACAGCTAATCCGACCTCTTTTGCCTGTCGCTTGAAAAAAAAAGAAAGGACCGATCCCCCCCTCAAATCCTTTGACGGTGCACCCGGGTTTCGACGTAGCTGCTCGTGCGTCGTGAATGACGAGGACTATAGAGGGGGGCGACCAAGAATTTCCAATCGGGATACCGAGTCGAGTCAAGTCGAGCAGATTTTTTAATTTAATTTCGAATAATTTTTTAGTTTAATATCGAATAATTTTACGAAAATTCATAACCTCATAACTCGTAAAAAGTATTATATAATTTTTCCGGACACGTAATCGCCACATGTTATTCCTTAAAACATTTAAATCCTGAATTTAGACTATAAGAGGGGATTCTCAAGCACTCGAGCTTTTATTTGAATTGAAAGGATTCCTATTTCGCGGGCGGGGGGCTAGTTGCTTTTAGATTTTCTCGCAGGGGGTGGCTTCATATCGCAGTTACTTTATCACCTCGGCGGCGGAGTCCAAATGTAAATCCGCAGGAAAAACTTGGAAAGTCACGACTGTACCGCTGTCGCTCGGACTTTTATCATAATAAACACAGTCAGCTGCAGTTCGGTATCGACTTGGCCAACTTTCGCGGATTTCCCCCCCGTCGAACTTTTTCTCAGCCCTCGCGCTACTTGGAAAAAGTCGCGGAGTAGATCCTCTTGCCATTTTTCACGCGAGGCTTCGGCGCTCGCGGCGCCTCGTCGGTCCGGCGGCTCATATTTATTCATTCGCTTACCTTACAGAACTGCGCAGCTCCGCGATTCGTATTCCTTTGTAGCGCCTGCCACACTTGTCTCGGGTCCGGAGCGAAGGAAGAAATTCATTAATTCGCTCGGTGAGCGACGATTCCCCCGCGCGAGAGATAGATTTGATTTTCGTGGCTGTCCCCATTTTTCATGCCGCGAAACGAGAAGCTCAAGCCACGGTGGGAGTGATACGCGCGTATCACGCGTGGGTGCAAAGGAAAATTACCTGTACAACGCGCCACTTATCGGGGACGGAATATAAGCACAAAAGGAGATCTTTTCCGAGGTCCCGAAGATCCTTCTTCGGCTGACAGGGGACAGATATCAAATAAAGCGGAATAGAAGTGGGTATAAAAAGGGGTGGACTGCGCGAGTAGGCGACACGACAAAGGGGAGAGGGAGGCAGAAAAAAGAAGCTCGCGCGATTGGGAGCGAGCCGGGAAGATAGAGCAATAAAAGGAGGCCAGCGTCTCTTCTCTGAGCCGGAAACTTTTGCCCTCCGCTCTCGTTCTGCTTAATGTCTTTTAGCGCTTTGATTTCTCCTTGTTTGCTCGGGGTCTCGCCTATACAGCCGATGTTGTCCCTTGGCAATACCCTCCCAGAGAACTGGTAGATTTGTTGGAGGCATGATCGTTTGTTTTGCTCGGGATTCCCGTTGTGTTTCTGCCTGTCGGGATAATGCCATGTTTATTGTATGTTTCTTAAAGATTATGGGAGTTTCAATAAAATGTTGCTTATGTGCTTACGAGCTTAACGACTGCGATTATATTTCTACTTATTATATACATTGTTTATAGACTATTGACACATGCGCTCGGATCCCGTCAGGATGGGCCATTTCAAAGCTATTTGTGGGTTTTAGTGGCTGTATTAGTTATTTTAAATCATTGACATATCCAATCCAATTATTATTTTTATAATTGTTTCTTGCTATCAAGAAAAGGCAGTTAAGCAATAAAGGCATTGTTAACCCAGGTCTTTAATCGTCCTTTATTCCGTGCCATTTCCAAAATTACTTTAATTGTGCGCTGAATCAAATGTGCCGGATTCCGATACTAATTATCTGATTGTCTGCATTCTTCTTCTTTCGTGTCCTCTTAGGTGAAGTCGGAGTCAATGTGACGGATGATGGCTCCGACTGTTCTTACGTTTTGTTCAGAAAATGCTACGAACCGTAAAAAATAAAATTTATAATTCTGTGTTATCGTGCAAATTAGCGCGGAATACAAACTGCTTCTTCATTATCATGATTAAAAAATGGTAAATTATGACTTATACGTTAAAGTGATGGTCATGTTGCCGTTTTTTAAAATTGTATCATCCGCTGTTCTTACATGTTTTGCAGAAATTGCATGCTTACAGAAGCCCAAGTCTTAGTAAATATAAGTAATTATGTAATAGCTACCTCTGCACGCTGTTTTCGTACAGTAAACAAGAGCTTGTACTTAACTCGTGTAACATGTTTTGCTTGTACAAAAATTTTTATCTGGGTTAAACAATCAACTTGCGCACCCGTATCGAAACACACAATTTCATAACAAATTCATGGAAAAATATTCCTCCCACTACAGTAGAAGCTCGCAAGTGGAAGTAATTATTGCAGATGTTTAAAATTTTGATTAAACATTGAGGTTCTGAAAGAAATATTTTCATAAGCAGTGTATAACTGCATCTAATCTATTTGTACTTCAAATTTCGATGTATGTAGATAAACTTTATAAATAATCTTTATAAAACTTTAGACGTAATTGATGCCGCCGTTTTCCCTGCGTCTCCCTAAAAAAACTGTTTTCGTAACTGAATAATCTATGCGATAATATGTGAATTTTGATACAAAATGACTTGCTAACATAACGTCCCAACACGTTTGAGCATTCTCCTTTTTGTCGTTATGCGCAGATGCACAAGTATAAAATAACTTTAAAATATCTGTTAATCCTTGGTTACATAAGTAGGCATGTCAATCATAGACATTTTTAAAACAACAGTTTGAACCGTAAGCAAATCAACCCATTCCTTTGTGACGAAATAAGCAGAAATTTAAGCCAATGATTGGCCACTCGGTTGGCCAACACAGTCTAGTTTGAGCAACTGTTGTTTTGATGTCGGTTATGATTTCTAGCCGAGATTTAATGTTTGTAAGCACCGTTAAAGCGAAATCTCAACTTTATATAAAAATTTGCAATCTAATAATTCGGTTAGGCGATTTATTATGAAATCTTATTTGATCGACTGATAAAAGTCGATATAGCGCGCATCATTTTAAAAATCGATTTCTCGTTTATATAAAATGCTCACAAAAAAAGCTTACACTTTTGATTTATTTACATTCGGCTGGCCAAAATTCAAACTTGAAAATCGTGAAATTCCCGTGAAAGATTAATCGGGCTATAATTTAAAATCGCGAATGCAAAAATCATGACGCATATAATAAAACCAATTGCTCTTGTCCCTTAATTTCAATCAATCGCTCCCAGAATGCATTGCGACGGCTTTACATACTCTCAATGATCCAATGACCCATCGCATTATAGATCGGGCGCTGAAAAGCTCGCGCAAAATGTAATAAAGCTTTACACCCGTTTCCACGCGAAAATAATCACTGCATCGAAATTAATTTATACGGAGCACCCCAAAAGCACTGCTTCGCCGCCGAGAGTAGAGCACGCGCCGAGCGCGTATTTATTTATTCTCTCGTTGTAAGTCATTACGCGCGACGACCACATAAGCCCCATTAGCTCTCCGGGGGCTGCAGCGCTGCAGCTCTCTTTTTCGCCTCCCTCCGCGCCAAAAATTATCGCGCGCTCGTTTTATGCGAAGCGTATTTATTCAGTCGCATCGTTTACACGTGTAAATCTTGCAAAAACAATGGAGCGAGCCCCTCGCGTCGCGCGCAGTAAATATCGCTCGCGTTCGCGCAAGCATAGCGCGCGTTCATTAGCGCGTTGTTATTAACAATTCGTTTCGCATCGGGGGGCGGGACAGTGCGCGCCGCGTCGTATTCCACGGAGGAAAACAAGTGGCTCGAAACTCGCTCGTGATTTAGCTTGATTGGTTTCTCTCATTATGGTGGGTACAAAGTTTGTTAAGCCGATGTAGCGCCGGAAGTTGTAGTTCTGGACAATAAGCCGAATCGCTTCGTCTCCCATGTGGAGAGGTATGCGCAGCGCGACAGCAGAGTCGTAGGAAGGGGGGGGGGGAGAAATGAATTATCGCTACGGCTCTTTCTAATTACTTACAGATTTCACCAATCTCGGCTTTATTGACGTGTTGACGTGGACAGGGCTAATATCACCCGCTCGTATGTATAGCGAAGTTTCCGTTGGTCTTTATTTTCTATTCCAACTTTTGTATTTATTTTCTGTGTCTATTATTCGAGTTCTACATAGATGGACAAAATGGAATGGAGCATAACAAATTATTATCGTTGACGTATGTGATCATCGAGCTGCATATGCGCAGCGCGTGTTGCATTTTCAGGCCGAAAAAATTATTCCGGCGATTGACTGAAAAAAATATATATAGCACCCTGAAGCTGACATACTTTCCCCTCACTGATGGAATACCAGATTGAATAAAGCAAACATCCCCGCGCAGAGCAGGGTATGAATTTTCATGCGGGAAAATTCAGCAGCTAGAAAAAATCTTCCCTACACCGCCTACATCCCGCTGACCTACATCAGTATATTAATTGCACTTAGAATCCTATATAGTTAGATCAAACACAGACTCTCTCACTCTCTCTCTCCTTCTCTCTTCCCCCCAGGAAAGTTCACGAGCACATAGCGCAGAGAGAGCTGTATACTGACCGAAAAAAGAAAAAGTTAAAACAAATAAGCTGCTCACCCGCTCGGATAAATATTTACACGCGACGGTCCCTCTCGCTTTCGTATATTATTCCAAGGCACAGCGCGCCTCCGCTATCTCGGCTATGCATGCGCACACGCGCGCGGCCGCCGACTCTCGCGGCTTATATTCCCGCGGAAATGGAGTCGGCGCCGATTGAATTTTCCGGCTAGGATCTCCCGGCGCGCGCAAGTGCCACTTAGCCGTAAAGGTCCGAAAGTCGAGCCATTACCGGAAAAGAGGGGGGGGGGGGAGAGAGAGAGAGAAAGCCGCGCATCGTTTGACTGTACGACGATCGTCTAGCTGCGCTTCTCTGTATACGGACTCGTGAAATTTTCGAGAAGGTGTACGTACGAGCTGCTGAAAGGCCGCGTGTACGTGTGACTTTCTCGTATTATGGGAGAAGCCATGAAATTCGCTTAATTTTTAGGGTTCCAAAAAGTGTAATTGTCCGCTGCAGGATTTACAGAACGCGGGAAATAGTTTTGTAAACAATATATAATACAAGAAAAAAGTGTCTTGGAGGGTGTAACACATTTTTTATACTGATTTAATTTTGCGGACTTTCCCACGTAGGAATGAAGAGAAGTGTCACAAAGTGCGATAAATGTTTAAGGAGCAGCTAATGTTGATTTTAGACTTTCTTTCTACGAAGACGCGACTTTCCTTCAAATTTTCTGCGTACACGCAAGTCCATATCGATTATCGATCCTTAGAAAAATTCTTGAAATTTCGACTACAGTTTCAGAGAACTACAAAAAAATTAGTAAACAATCATTTACTATTGAATAGATTACCTCGAAACAGAGTGTTTGTTGATTATCGATTATTTCAATCTTTTTTACACAATATTATCATCTTGCACCAATCCTCGCTTTCTGCGTAGCATTCCACCCGGAAAAGATTCAAAATCCATAACTTGTTACTGCACACATTTTTTACAATCTGAATTTTTTCAATTCTTTTAAAAGTATACGTACCGCGCTCGCGCAAAAATATCGGGCGAAATCTAAATAATCCCTCCGCGGCGGGTCGACGCGGAATGGCCCATATATGCATATTCCCTGGATATTTCGACTCTGAAAATATCGAGAACCGCGAAAAATGTTATTATCTCTGTCTGCTTGGAGAGCGCGAGGCCAGAGCGGAAACTACTTTGCGAAAGTTCGCAGCCGCGTGCGTGTGCACGCCTTATACTTCCCCCCCCCCCCACCTCTCCCTCATGTATATACCTCTCTTTGCCACGAGTTCGTTCAACTCATTTTTTATTTTCCAGATAATACAACTGCGCGTATACGTCGCGCGCTTCAATATAAACGAGCATCGTGTATTCCATTAACGAAATGAGCATCGCATCAGCGCGGAGAGAGTGCAATCTTTATTAAAAAAAAAAAAAAAAATGATTTCCCACTGGCAAATCTCACGCGCTCTGCAGTAGCTGCATCGTTGCGCGCGCGGCGACCCAATTCTCCCCGTGTTTTTTATCGCTCCCTTTCACGCGCACCTGTACACTCATCGTCGCCCCCCCCCCCCACCCCCGCTGCAGTAGCGGACGAAAAGAAGTGGAAATTCGGGGAAATTCAACTGCGTATAAATCCCGAGGCACAGACCCGAACGAAAGCTAATCGAGCGCCGTTCGTCCCGCGCTGTATACGAAACAGATCCGGCTGTATAGCCTGCGACAGGGGGTACGCCGGAGGGGGGCGGGGGAGGAAACAAACAGTTCGCGAGTGTCTCGCGCGTGACCCGCGTTCGATTCTCGGGCTCTAGCCAAACATCGTTACGCGTATATAGGTAAACGCGCGTCGCGGGAAATTTCCCAGTCTCCGAGCGGCTGCGTATCTAATGTGCCGTATTTGCCGGCCGCAGCTGTGCGCATCGCTCTGGAGTACGCCGAGCTTTTACTTTCGGCCGATCGCGAGCGTTGCCGCGCGCGCACGCGACCCTCGAGAAAAGGCTATTAATTTTAATGCACGTTTCTAGGCACTGGCTATGCTGGATTGTAATTGTAATGTAAACGCAAAAAGTAGTTATTTGTACCTGACCAGGAAATCGTATTGAGTTTCGTTTGTAGGAATTTATGAAAGCTATTTGCACATGTATGAGGCATTTATAGCAGTGTATACATTTTTGTAATATGACACTTGATTTTAATGCACGTATACATAACGAATTGCTAACTTTTTGCCATCATACGTATACTGAAAAATCAGTTAATAATAAGTACACTTTTTGAGTTGACAAACGTCTCAAATTTAATGCAAAAAACGATTTAAATTCACAATAAATCGTATTTTCACGAAAATTCGTAGAACTTTAATAAATACTAATACGATTTTACTGCTTAATCGACGTTTATCAACAGCACATGAATTAATATTGATGCCCGCGTTGAAAATTTGCTCTCAGAAACAGTCACATAAATATTCATTTTTAATGCAATTTTCAAGTGCACTCACAATCAAATTTAATGCACAAGTGATTAAAATTCATAATACACTGTATTTGCGTAAAATTTATTGTGAAAATGATGCGGAGCAAAATTAATGCGCATATACTGAAAACTCGAGCCCATCAAAAATTCGCATAAAAATTCAAGCAGAAAAATTCTCGACGCGGCTTAGAGGATTAAATCGACAGAGTGATTTTTCGAAAAATTTCGTTTCACGAGCGAATAATTCTTTAAATATTATACCTCGGAATATATGCTCCACTATAAAACTCGAAAAAAAATCGCCGTTCCGTGCAGAATCCTCTGTTTTCTAGCACGAAAATTCATCTCACAGCATCAACCTACATATATCCCCCATATTTTCCATCGCACTTTTTTTCACGCAAGATACGCATCGCACCTCAAAAGGCCTCCCCCTTCCCCCTCTCTCGCGCTCTCTCGACGACAGTTCTCGGCTTGCTGTCTCGTTTTTCAGCCGCGAAAAACACGCTTGCACGCGCGAGATACGGAATATCTGTAGTACGCACGCACCCTATACACATAGCAGCTATATACGCAAGTCGTCGATCCTTCGGACTGACATCTCGATGCCGTAACTACAGAGTCTAGACAATTTCGATATGGTAATTCTTTGTGATATATTTTGGCACTTTAGTATACATATTTCGTTTACAATCGGTTTTTAAAGGTGTCAAAACAACATAACCAATTTTTAGAAAAGGGAGTGTACACATCGTCGTTCAGACCTTCAAGTCCGTTTCAGAATTCCAGTCGAGGCAAATTTTGTTGCATGCATGCATACATACGTTCATACGTACGTATATGTCCTAAAAATAGATTTTTTGGATTCAGAAACATCAAAAGAATTTCGAAATTTATAAAAATTTTTCAATGAAAATTTTCGACGTTACAAAGCTGTCTTTCGCTTCATTCAATTTAATACAGAAAATTGCACAAGATAGATTTCATACAATTATTTTACACAAAGTCGAATTATTCGACTGTGCACGCCCAATCTGTCATGTACAATATAAATAAATGCATTTTATATAAATGTGTAGAATAATTTGTGTCGAAATACGCGTGTAAAATAATATTAAAAATATTAAATATTTTTATTTTGTTTACATTGGGCAAAATAAAAAATAAGGTAACAAAAATTACGTTGTTTACAATTCATTAGTACATAATAATGCGTGTTAAATATTAAGTATAAGTCTTAAATTTTCATTGTGCATAACTACGCGTGTATGACCCACTCTGTAAATAAACTTGAACGAAAAACAGATGTTTTACAGTGGATATTCACTACTGTATAAAGCGAAAATCCTTTCACAATTCGCTATTTAAATAATTAATTTTTCATTTTTCAATAAGAGAATAAACGCTATTTCCCTAGTGAATATTCACTTTTATAAACGTTGATACCCTGCGCAATCCAGTAAAATTCCATTAATTAAGGTAACTAATTTGAAACTTTTCAATAAGCGAATAAACTCTGTTTCTCTTAGCGAAAATTCACTTTCATAAATATTTAATGTAAAAAAATTCTTCTATTTCCGTAATTAATTTATACGTGCAATTATATATATGGGTGATTCCATGTGAAATCGAAATAATTAGTTTTTACCTATCCAAAAATATATGAATTTTATTCTATAGAGTGTCAAAATTTTCCATTTTGTGCCAATTTTCATTAATTCATAGCTCTTCAGGGATGTATTTTTCAACAAAAGTCCTTAGAATACTTTCTTTAGTAAATTTTGTCTATTTAACAAAAAAAAACTTTTAAAGCCATATATATGTTATGACTTTCTTACGTCCAATTTTTTCAAACTATCCTAAATCTTTTCTACTAGGAGAAATACAACTTCCCAAATCTTTTTAAATTTTTTCCATCAAGCCCCATCGAGCTGCAGAGGGTGCAAAAAATTCCAACTGGTACACAGTACACTATATTTATATATTAGCGATTTCAAACGAGCTTCTTCGATTCTCAATTCTCTATATATACGATGCATCGGCAACATCAGCGGTCTCTGTGCCGACTCGAACATCACCAACAATCAGAGAAGGAGATGACGCAATGAAATAATGCGTAATACAAGCCCGCAAAAGATTTCTTTTTGTAAAATCATTATTCTCTACGATAATTTATTATGTTCTTATATACGACAAAGTCCATACTTATTGATATAGTGAATATTTACTGGATGATTAGCGTACTAGCGCTATTTTAGTCACTATAATACGCAGTGCGTATTCACTAATTATAACAGCCACAGGTTTACTTTCAAATTAGTAAACATTCACTGTTTTGAAAAGTGAAACTAATATCATTAAATTTTTCACTTTTTAATTATAGTGAGTCACAACTTTGCAATAAACCAAACTTTGATTTCGTTTATTCGCAGTAGTAAAAATTTCACTATTTTGAAAGTTATATAAACTGTTCACTCATTCAAATAGCGAAAATTTCGCTCAGATTATTTTAGAGAACATATTGCTATTTACTCAAAAGTTTGCCATTTTTAGTTAAATTGATAAAAAATTTGCAATTAAAAAAATCTTTTTTAATGAAATCAAAATTGTGTTTAGAAGGAGATTTGATTTAAAATTCAATTTCAGTCAAAAATCATCTACGTTCGAAGCAGTCAAAGATTAATAACACTGTTTCCGTCAGTCAGAGGAAAAAATCCTGATCAGTGTCCATTGTTTTAGCGAACATAAAAAACGCCAAGCGCAGACAGCTCTCACTTTATCTGAATGAAGAGTGGATTGTATCAGAAATCCTTGACTATTTATTTCAAAGCACCCTTCTCCATATATTTATTATTACAAAAATTTACAAAAGTTACTTTAAATTTTTTTTACATTTTCTCAAATCATGAAATAGTTTTGAAAAGCATCGCATTCATTTTCTTCTATATTATGCAAACACTCGTGACCTGCAACTTTTCGTCGTGAACACAAAACCGAGCACAAAACATCCAACTCGACATCCAAGCATGTGTACAGAGAAACACTTTAATGCACAACGAGAGTGCAATAAATAACGCCTGCAAGCTGCGTTTCCTTTTCTTTTGTTTGCAAAAAAAAGAACGACCATTTTTCGACACCTCTAACGGCCTATTTTAAAAGATACTACCACGTTTATGTAGAGCAATAAAATTAAGTGCGGTGTCGGGGATTTAGGTGGTTTTTAAGGGCAGAGAGAGAGAGAGAGAGCCGCGCGATGTCTCATTGAAAATTCAAGGTGCTCGCGCACGAGTTGCGCGATCCGCTTTTTGAACCGCACGGGGAGTAAGAGACCTTGTTTGTCTCCGCGTCGAAATACTTTCTCGCGGCTCTCTAAATAACGATCAGGCAGGATCCAAGTTTAAAGGCACGTCGCGCGATATCCCCGACTCCCATCAAACACAATAAACGGGGAATATATTCCGAGACGCCTTTCTCTCTCTCTCTCTCTATCCCATCCTTCCCTCCGTCTCGTCAAAGATTAACTAAAGCCTCGGCACTCTTTAGCCATGCATAGCTTGCCAGCAGCTATAAAACCCGGCACCTTGCGCTCTTCTCGTCGGCGCCCGTGGGCTGTGTATTGCCGCGCAGCGAGAGAGTCGAAATCCCCGCGTGGAAAGCCTTCGCAGCGATGGGCGTGTGTATGTATATGTATATGCAAGCAGATCGGGGGGAGGGCCGGGGTAATTTTGAGCACACGGCGAAAATCAAGAGCGTTTAATTAGGGATTCAAAACGGCGTAAAAGACGCGGTGCGGTGTGGTCGGGGAGGGAGAATTTTTGTTTCGTGATAGCGAGGGCTGCGCGCGTCCTTTACGAGGCGGTTGCCGGGGAATATAGCAGTTTTAAAGTCCGCGTTGCGAGTGAAACACGCCTTGTTGTCTTCGCATTAATTTAACACCTTTGTAGTTCATGACGCAGGGACGAGGATGCTGTAAAATTCTAGCTGCTGCGCAGGCGCCAGTTCGCGCTCTTCAAACTGCGAGAGAAATGTACGGTTCCATTGGTTTGAGAGAAAAATTAGACTCGTTGCGGCGCATTTGTTTCGGTAAAATTTTGAAGAAAAATAAATGTACGCAAAGGTTCGACAAGGGGAAACCAAGAAAAACGCGTTGCCCGATATACTCGCGGGTAAATTATACACGACAGGACTGCAGTGTCGCACACATTTCGAGGCGGTAAAAATATAGAGCCTTCAAAGTGTTGGTTTTTATTATTGTTTGGCACGAAAATTCGGTATACCGCCGCGATCGCGAGAGACACATAGAGATAGACGGTACGAGTTCGGAATATGAAATTTTTACCGCGTGGCGTTGATGCTAATTTTTCTTTCTGATATCGTAAACCGGGCAATTTTTCAACGTCGAATAGCAGCCGCGAGATGAAAAACTTCACGTCACTCTTTTTCTCCCCTCCGCCCCCCCCCCCTCGTTCTCGCACACACAGAATCGTGAATTCCAAGCACACCTTATTAAATTTTCAATCGTCCTCGTGACACTCGATGTATACATATATCTATATATACGCCTCGATAATTCCGGTGGAGAAGAATTCAATCACGCCTCGCAGTAGGGCGAGTGCAATGGAGAAGCCTCAGCTGATCCTCCCAATTTTTATAATCATCGAACCCAATCATTCATACTACGGGTTACTCTCGATATTTCATAATGAATTATTTCCCTTATTTTGCGGAACGGAACTGACATTTCCATATTCTTCGAACGCGTATTGTATGCGACGCGTATTTTATATTTTAATTTTTCTGCAAGGGAATTTCTATATGCCTATTGAAAACTACCAGAAAAATAATTTTATTCACCTATAATTGGAACAGGAGTTTTCCAAGGAAATGAGCCAAATTTTTGTTCGAAATATAACATTGAAATAACTTGGCTTGCAACTGTTGCAAAGATCGCATCATAATATCGCGCGAAGCTTTTCCTAAAACATCGAACATTGCTATCCAGGTTTTCATTTCAACCGCTGGACAAACATAAACGCAGGTATACTAAACGTCTATTTTCGACACGATTTCATAGAGAAACATTGATTCTTACCGGAAATGGAACTCACATTTCGATCTTAGCGTGTTTAACGACTAAAAACAACGGCAAAATCAGCCATACGGGGGAAAAAAAATAAATGGCCGATAAATCCATGATAAACAAAAGCTCACGCTGTATATAAGCGGGCCCTCGTGGCGCAGAGTACTCGCAGCGCGCAGAGTCGCAAGTTTAAATATAGAATGCGCGTATACTTACGCGAGACGGCGATATTAATGCGATCTCTCGGATCCATAAGTCCGGGGCCACTGTTACGGCTGTCCCTCCCCTCTTCGCGCACAGCCGTATACAGTGCGCGAATGCAGGCGTCTGTCGCTCCCGGTGTCCCTAAAAATATACTTTCGCTCCTGATTTGAAAGTCTAAGCCGCGCGAGTGAGTTAAGGCTCCGCGCCGTGATGAATTGTGCGGATCGAGATTGTGGGGCGGTTGTGGCGGCGGCGGCGGCGGGGCTTTTAAAATTCAAATCAGCTCGCGATGCGCGCAAGAAATCAAAATTATTTTCCGCGCGCATATCGCGGGATTCGTTTGGCCGAGCGTGTAATATCGAGGCGACGTTATAAGGCCTCGCCTCCAATGTACTACTTTTTACGAGACGTTTACTTTGGAATAAATATTTTATGCGCTATTTATTACCGCCGCCGCGCAGAGAGAGAGAGAGAGAGAAATGTATCAGTAAAAATTGCTAGTCCCCCTTCCCCCTGTACGCGGTGCAGAGAAAGAGGACAAACTCGAATTTTATCAAATTTTATTATGCGCTCTAGTAAAATTTCAAATCATTAAATATTTTACTATAGAACATAACAAATTTTACTATACCGCGTATTTTAAATTTTATGGGTACTTCGTACTCTTTTTGAATTTAAAAAAAATTGTATTCCCGCGCGCGCGCGCGCGCCACCTATGAGGATACATTACAACGCTTTGATAACGCGAAAAAAGGATCATTTTTAAAATTCAATGTATAATTTATATTTCATTTTTATTTTTAAATTTGACGCAGTGTCAATTACAAAAAAGAATACTTTTAATAAATAACGACAACGTTATTTTCGGTATGGACTCTTTCTCTCCCTTTCTCCCTCTTTTAGGTTTCTGCTAACGAGCACTTCCACGTCATTAAACCAAAGCTCTCCATTATAATCTGAAATATCTTTGAAATAAATTTCATATTCCCGAGCATCAGATCTCAATTAAGTTAATAATAAATCGCGCCTCATCTGCACTACAGCCATTAAAACCAAAACAGCTCTTCCTTCTTTCCCTCTCGTTCTTCGCTATATACATGTATAATGCATATTACTATATACCTCGCGCCCAAGTCCACTTAGCGCCGCGTTTATTTCCATCGCCTCGTCGGCTGAATAAAAATTGATGTTTAAAAACCAGGAGGTGTAGAGCACAGAGCTCGCGCTTTAATCAATCAATTTCTCGCGAAGGAGAGAGGGAGAGAGAGAGAAAGAGAGAAAGAGAGAGAGAGACGGTACACCGTCTCGTCGTGCAAACATTATTTTCGGCCCGCGCTCTTCTTCGCTTTTCTCCCGCTGCTGCAGCCACTTCTATTTCCGTTCCCGGCTATTCTCGAGTGTGTATACGTGCGAGAGACTCGCCTGCCTCTTATCGCGGAATCGCATGCGGGGCTTTGCTCTTGAGCAGTGCGCGCCTCTCGAGAACTCGAAGAAGAGGGTTACATGCGCATATCCGATCGTTGTATTTATACAAGATTTAAGAATTTGATTTTTTTATGCTCGCGCGGGGCATCGAGGCGGGGAGAGGAGAACTTTTGAGACGTGGATTGTAAGATCTTTGTAAAATATTGCTGGACTGTAAATAATTTCAATGGCAAAAGTGTTATGTCGTGAGGATGTGTTTGTAACCGTTACTTTTACAGTTTGTTGTTTTTTGTACGCTTTTGCAGAAAGAGTTGACAGCCACACCTGTGAGTCATAGATCTAGTTGAATTGTATGAAAAAAACAAAAGAAATAAAAACTGTATATTTACCAGTAGTACAGTGCTATCCGTTTTTCGTATCTTCGTGTACGCCTTTGACACTTAAATTCCGTTAACGGCATTCACTTTTTTTCAACAGCGTTCTTCTTCCATTAGAATATAGTCTGATCTTTACTATTTTCTGAAACACATCAACACATGCTTACAACTTGTAACACAATCAAATTGAATACTGCCCACATTACAGTTTACTGCATGATTGGCAGGTATAAATGTATGACACTTGTGATCATGATAAATAAAACCACATATAGGTGTGTGTCAAATAGAGTAGAAATAATAGGCAATTATTTCGTTTCGAATTGGACCAGAAACTATCATGGTACCTATTTGCGTATAGAAAAATTTGTACAACTCGACAAAACAAATTTTAGTCAACTGCCAGTTGATTAGCACTTCAAAATGACATCTACTATGAGGTCGATAATTTTCAGGGAATAGAAATATGGCTTGCCCTGCCCATAGTAATGTTAGTAAATAAATAATTAAATATGGAATAGTTGATTAGTACGTCAAAATGACACCTATGAGATCGATTTGGTGTAATTTTCGGGGAACAAGAATATTGATAGTTCTGTCTGTAGTACAGTAATGTTAGTAAATAAATAATTAAATATGAGATATTTACAAATTGACAGTATTCTGTCGATTTCTTCGTGGTTATCAGATAACAAACACTTGCGTGAATCTCGGTTATCATAGCTCATTGAACAAAGTCCTAAAGCAGATAATCCAGTTCTTGGTCGAAAGAATCGTTTCCCGCAGATGCAAAGACCGTGAGTTATGGATCCTTCCTGCCGACTCGACTCAAGACTCGACAATCATTATCTCCAATTTAGGAAGGTACATCTACTGTAAACAAAAAAATAGTGTTTAGCTAAGTGGAAAAAAGTGAGGAAACTAGATTGAGTCGACATATTTTATGGTTCTTAAAGTGCATATATAGGGCAAGGGAGAGAAAGATAGAGAGAACTGCTACGATACGTGACGTGAGTTTTTCCTCATGAGCGCAGTGCTTTTTTTTGGGGAGGCGATATGAAGTTTACGAGGTTGAAATTTACGCCGGATTCCGGTGATCGATCTCTTTCCTTCCAGAACAATATATTTTCTCTTGGCAGAGATAAATAAAAAAATGATTTGCTGCGTTTGCAGGTTTCGTCTTATGCTCGAAAGAAGACTTGCGTTTGCAAGTTTTCTTGGGGGTAGCTTTTTTTTTTGAGGTAACCGATGATATATGGTGCCATTTTAAAATTGTATATATTTTATAGAACGCTCCCTTTGGAATAAATATTTTATGCGATTTTTATTGCTTAATTTTTAGCAACTAGAATTTTATTTCATGAATTTTCACCCCATCACGTAGAAAAGCGATACCGAAGCTACAAAGCATTTCACCCGAAATTGATCAAAGTTATTTCTTTCTTTTTCATTTACATTCTCCCTCTAGTTTTTACTAACGAACATGGCATCAGGGGGCCCACGCTTTTAAATTGTAATTAACGTCAATTTTATGATGGTTATTAAAATGAAGCTTCAGAAATTTGAATAGTTTAAAGATAAGCAATGTATAGTCATTTGTTTTATTCGTAAATTTGCAGTTATTTTCCAATTTCGGTCGTAGCCAAAAATACATTTTCGCGTTTTATTTTTGTTAAATATCTTTTTGTAGAAATGTATCACAGCGATATTTGTAAAATCTGTAAATTGACAGTTATTAAAGCTTCGAAATTTCGTTTGCAATACATATACGCGTTCCTGAAAAATATAGGCAACGAAACATGTTATTTAAAATCTAATCGATTTACACCGCATTTCACTGAAATTTTGCTTCATCAACATGCAAAATAAAAGACTTTGTCTTTCAATTTTCAAATCCAAAAAAATGTATACATTGTGTACCTATATATTATGTTAAAATCAAATTTATATTTTCGATCTTTTAAAAAGTTAAATTAACCCAATTCTTTTTGCCACGGCAATGGAGTATTCGTTAATTTCAGTCATATCAATGAAATACCACTCCGTACAAAAAGTAACACATTCCCTTTAAAGCTTCAACGAAAATTAAAGCTCCTTCCATTAATGAACAAACGAAGGGCTTCGAAAGCCCTCCAGAGCGATTTATGCTGAGGAACTCGCGCTTAATTTCACGCGATAATTTCTTTTCTGCATAATTCATTATCTCTCTGTCTCTCTATCTCTCTCTATGCAGCATCGCGACTTATGCTTGGGCGAAAGGTGAAAAAGGAAGCGCACCCACTCTTTTCTACTTTCTTTCCGAGAGAGTTCCTTTTTACATGCGCTAGCTCCCGAAAATTATGAGTCGCGAGCCGGATTGTACGATCGCGAGCTCTGGAGCTCGGCCAAGAGACACCGCATTTTATTTGCCTGCACCGCCGGTACGGGGGTTATTGGACGGAGCTTAAGCGAGGAGACAGAGAGATAGAGAGCGAGAGAGGGAGTTAAAAATTATCGCGATGCAGAAGTTAAGCATCCGTCAATTAGACGGAGGATTCCCGTTGTTGAAGTAACGACATCGATTGCATTCAATTTATTGGAATAGCCCTTAGAAATTGATTGGTAAATTATAGTTTCATGATATGTAGTGCCTACGATATTCAATTTGCTTAATTTATTTAAAAATTGTAAGGATAAAGAAACGAGAAAACCCATAAGTATATGAAGTAAAAACAATTAAATATTTCACATAAATATTAGTTACATCCAGAATACGCACCAATGCTATAAATGAAACTATATTGTATTTAAAAAGCTCCAAACATGAATTTTTTTGTTTATTATTTTATTCTAGTAAACGAAGATATAAATATTCAATCAAGTACTTTGTTACTTTTGCAAAATGCCATCGGTCTCTTCGAGCAAAAACTTGTTTTCTATCTACCAAATGCACGGTTCACTTGTTTCGACGACGCAAGTCGCGAGCGCCATCTGTGCCGGAGCTGGTCTACGGCTCATTTCCGTCGACACTTTATAACACCGCAGAGAGTTGAGCTCAAGCATATTAAGTATCATCGATCGGACTTTACAATGTATAGCCCAAAAATGCTCTGCGCTGGAGTTATCGTATAAAAAAGCAGGCTGTTTATGTAAAATAACTCAAATAAAATATCTGCAATAATGTATTTGAAAATCTTATCTTGTCGCTGATAAATGAATTTTCGTTCTGTGATCCCGAAATAATAAACATTTTCAATATTGAAATTTGATAATTTTTTAATTAAATATCTGACATATTGAAAATATGTATTTCGAATCATCTGAATGATATTTAATATTTTTTTATACGTATACGCTAACGAGAGATATTAAGACCTATAACTGAGTTGCACTGCATTTTGATTTCAGGTTTTAAAATAACATGTTTTTAACTTAATTATATCAATTCTAAAAAGTAATTAAACATCTTTTCTAAAGTAATTGAATGTGTCATTCCAAAATATTATTATGAGTGTCAAATTCAGAACGGCACTAATAGATAGGGAAAAGAGATTAAAATCATTTTCATAATTATTCGATCTTTGATTGCTGAATTAGCTCCCGAATACGATCTGTGTGCATATCAGAGTTTCTAATCCGAAAAAAGTAAAAATTGACACAAAAACGAAAAAGTTTGTTAAGCACTACAAACGCAAAGCAAATTGAGTGAAATTGAAAATTGACTTTACTAAAAAAATTTTCATACATTTTCAGCTCTCGAAAGAAAAAATAAATTGCAGGCTCAAACCTTTGAAAAATTTTCATTTATATTCGACTGAATTGTGGTCAGGTTTCTCTTAACGAAGCTCGTATGCATATGGATTAACCACCGGTATTGATATCAGAAATACGTGCGGATGACAGGTAAAAAAAAGCGCCGAAGGCTGCCTCGCTGTTTCCATGGCTTTTTATCCCGAAATGAGGTTTTTTACAACTTCTAATAAGCCAGCGTAAAATGGAATTATGGAAGAGAAGTCGAGGTTCGAGTGCCGTTGTTGTGCGTTTGAAATGGTAAGCTGAGCGAAGTGTCCTATTGTTTTCCGAGGGAAACTTTTTACGTAGTGCCTGCTTTGTCGTTTTGCATTTTCCACTCTTTATACATTTGTAGGATAAAATTCTGGTATTTCTTCGTAGAAGAGCGCGAGAAAATATTTCATCTCATTAAAAGATTATTCAGAGCAGATATTGCAGTCCCGAATTGCAAGAGAATAAAAGCTTTTTGTTTATTAGTAAAATATTTAATGATTAAAAAAATTACGAAATTGTTCATTTCAATCGTAGAGAATATTATTTCACGGTATTCAAATTTAAAAAAAAGTCTCTCATAAATTTTGGTAAGTTTTTCTGCAAACAACGTTTATGAAAAGTTAATAAAATAATGCGGCTGTTAAAATGCAACAAAATATTGACGCTCAACTGGATTTGTTTGTACTCTGAAATTTTAAGTGACTTTATGAAAATAATTATAAATAATTCATAAATAAATTTATAAAAAAACCAAGCTATTCAGACTAATTTAAATTATTTATTTCCAATTGCAGGTGAGTTTCCCGCCAGAAATCAATCCGTCGTCCGGCCTCAGCCTCCGATCCCCATCGTCGTTGCGTAAGTCGTCTCTCAATTGAACGCTCGACACCGGAAAGATATCGATTCGCAAAAAGCCCATCGCACACAAGCCCAGCAGGCTCGGATATTAAAATAAAGAAAGGCTTAAGGCACAAGTAGCGACTCTGGAAAGAGAGAGAGAGAGAGATCTTCCGTGAAACGAAATGATCCTCTGGCGCGGCTGATTTAGCTCTCGATCTTTCTCTTTCTTTTCTCTCTCTCCCTCCCTCTCTCCCTCTCTCTCTCGCATGTGTGCGAAAGGCATTAGCGCTCTCGAGTACGCGAGGCGCTGGATATAATCAATGGGCCCCCTTGGCGCTGGCTTTCCTCTCCGCACAGAGCTAAGACTCTATTCCCGTTCAACGACCCGTAAGGCGCTCGCTCGCTCTCTCGCGCGCACAAAAACGCGGCCTATCGTGTATCTATAAGTTCGCGCGCGTAAGCCGCCGCCGCCGCGGCCGAAGCCTTGGCTTTTGTGTACTTCTCTTTTTGTGTAAACTCGCCGAGGCCTTCGGATTCCGGAGTGAGCTCGGGACACACACTCGACTTGTGTCTTGCTGCGCAATGTCTGTGGGGCACTCGTCCGTTTGCGCGGCGAATAAAAGAGTTTTCGCGCGATATCGATCCGAGGATCGATTTCAAAATCGCTCCGCGATGGAACGAGGTTTCGCCGGCAATGCAAACAAATGCAAATTAGGCGCTTCCGCGTATTAAATTGATAATTCTACGTTTTAACTTTATTTGACGTGTTATATAGACTTACAAGTCCACGTTCGCGTATTCGGCTCGTCTCGCTCCCGACGCCAATATCCAGGGTCGGCGAAAATACACAGATGAGCTCAATACGAGCGCAATAATCAAATATACTCTACTGGAAATCACGTTCCATGAAACGTGCGCGCATTGTTTGCTTAGACTTTTCTCTCGAAAAATTGTATGCCCGCTGTATACCGGAGGCGGTAATTTTAAAGACAATCAAAGCCCCGATATTGCATTAAATCGCAATCGATAAATCCGAAAAATGATATTAATAACAAGAGTGATTGAAAGTACGTAATCTGATTTGTCTAATGATATTTGAGATATGCATTGAAAAATCAGTCAGGTCAGATATGACTGAACCAGAAATATCGTCCGACTATACTGGTTCAATAAATTGAAGTTTGAATAATTGGCCAACCATCAGCTTTATTTATGCTCACGTTCTGTAGACTTTGTATCGCAGTGAGAAAATCTGTATTTATTATTTGGTATAATTTTAAATTACATAAATGGTATTAATATCCTTGTAGGAGCTGTTGCATAAATACAGACTTATAAATACTGTTGTAATGCGTTCCGTATTTGCAGTACAAATATATATTAAAAAGACTGCACTGCGTTGTACATTTTGCATCAACATTTCGAAATGACGAACATCGAAAATCTCTTGTTGGGCTCATCCAATATTAAACGCGGGCTACACGTCGATACCCTTCCGTGGACATACATATTTATGCAATGCAATGTTTAAAATAAATAAATAAATAATTATAAGCCGAGTACAATTCCGTAATTTAATTAAGTCTGGCCGGGCGAGCGCAGAGCTTTATTTATGGTGGGCTCGTGAATTTAATCGATTTTTAATATCGTCGCGAGTATTCGTGTAGCCGCGGCTTGTTTGCGAAAATTACAGACTCGATACTCGCGTATCCCCAAAGCCCGCGCGACGCCGCGTCGTGAAATCAATGCTCGGAATTCGTTAGCGCGCTGCTCCGAAATTTGCGGGTTCCCGCTGATTAAAGAAAGAAATATTGAATTGCAAATGGGAAAAATCTCTCTTCCCCCCCCCCTCTCTCTCTCTTCTCGACGAAACGCCCGTTTTCGGTAGTGCGTCCCAACGAAATTTGCCGAACATGCAAATAGACGTTCCCACGGCTTGCTGATGCTGCTGCCGAATGTTTATTCAAAAACCCACAAATACACAATCCACCGCGGGCGAATTTTTCGAGCGCTGCGCAGTACTTGCAGCCGATTTACGATATTAAAATCACTTTCACCGCCACGAATCTCGCTGCACACATATACACGTGTGTGTGTGTGTGTGTGGGCTGCGCGTTGTTTGCTCTCGGCTCTCTTTTGGCGGCGGCGGCGCGCCATTTTTCTCCCGTTGACTTACATCAAACATTTAACCAGTCCGGGCTCTTTGAAGTACAGGAAAATTTTAGCCCGACGTACGTACCGCACACAGGGAAAGCTTTTACCGGAGGCCGACTCGAGCGCGCAGCTCTTTCGAAAAATTCCCGACTACATTTTTCCGCGCCGAGCGACGCGCGTATATACGACCGGCGGCTTTTTCGTTTCGTCGCTCCGCGCAGTTTAGGAAAAATTGCGCGCGAGCGAGAGCGTGCATTATAATTCAATACAGCGAGAGCGACGCGACGCGTTAGTGTGTACACTTTCTCCGAAGAATCGAACGCGCGACGAGGTCCCAAGTATAGTATTTGCCCTCGAACGCGCCGAGCTCGAGAAATTTATCTCGCCTCCTCGCGCGCGATATTTATCTAAAACGAATCGCGCCACCTCCAGCCGAGCGCCGATTATTTGTAAGAGCGCCGCGCGAGCCGCTCCCGCGCGTAATCCCGCCGCACGAGTGTATCCGCTCTCGCTCTCGCGCTATATACGCGTGTTTACTCGAGTCGTCGCTTTTACTCGGCTCGAAAGCGTATATAAGAGGCGAAAGAGCGGAGTCCTCGGCGCCGATGTATTAATCTTACTTATCCTCCCCGCGAATCTCTTCGGGGACTTTCTCGGCGCGCGCGAGCCGAGCGCCGCTGCAGTTGCTCCTGTCGATCAATCGATCGCGCGCCGGATTATCTATATATCCGACGGAAGGAGAGCGAGAGAGAAAACTGATATAGAGAGAAAGAGAGCGAGTCTCCGTAAGATTGAAACAAAATTACCCCCGACGTCGTCGTCGGCGTCGTCGGCGTCGTAGCGCCGAGGGCAAAGAAACGGCGTATTATCTGATTCGATTAGCCGACGGCCGGGAGTATATTGTGTCGTCGCTGCGCGCTACTACTCGCTTTCGGATGCTCTACTATCCCGTTTAACAAAGACAAGGCGACTGACTGCTCCTTCGCCTCCTCCTCCTCCTCCTCCGCGCTCCCCATTTTTTTTCTTCGCGCTCCATCCCTCGTCGCTGCTCTTTTAGCATCCAGTTACGCCGGATGGAACGATCTCTCGTGTAGTGCTGCGCTTTCTTCCAATCTCTCGCTGATTCGCTCTGATGAAATTCTTTGGTGGTGGGGGTGGATTCCCAAGGTGGCCCCGTTTAATCGATGTCTCATTCTGGAGGTGAAGGAGTGCGCTGAATCTCCGGGTAACGCGCCGTATGGAATAATAGCGCGAGGAAGTTTTTCTCCGCAGCGCCAGCGTAAAAAGACGGGTAAACTCTTTATTTGTGAGATTCATTTCGTGCGAGGATTGTTGGAAAAAACTTTGAAAAACTGCGAGTAACATTGCAAAGTCGAAAATTGTACCGAAAAGCGCGGAGTAAAAATTAAGTGTGCAATAAAAGGCGGAAGATTTTCCCAATTTCTGCAGGAGAGAAATGAGCTTTATCAAATATACTGGTAATTCTCCACGACGAATACGAGCAGAATCTTTGTGAAAACCGCATTAAGGATATTTGTATAACTAGCCACAATTGAACACACTCATACGTATAATATTGTTTTTGTTATTAGAAATAATGCTAGAATAATGTTTTTAACTTCGAAATGAAGTAATCGCTAGGTGACACATATTTAACGTTTCTAGAAGGTTCCTTTAATAATTTAAAATTATTTTACGATAAATATTAATAGCTTCTTTTAAAATGTAATAATTTTATGTCAGGAAGGAAAAGATAAGTTAAATGGTAGTAATGGTTTCATAATTATTTTTTATGAATTACCAATTTTTAGCAGACAAAATGTACTCACTTCAGTAATGTATTAAAACCGTCATAGATATGATTCCTAAAACTTCGTTCTTTGCATTATTTGTAACATTATCTGAAATCTTAGGTATTTTTTCATTTAATGTAAGTAAAAACAACTGCATTACATAATATACATATATTATATGCATAAACTGTTTGAGAATTGTATTTCAAAATTTTCGTAGGTTAAAATTACGAGTATAGAAAAGGGATATTTCAATCCTGAATATACTAACACAAAAACTTATTCGTGTGCCGTCGTCGATGTGAATAGTACTTATACTAAATTACCTCTGTTTTGGGATGTTCTTAAACCCTTTCCACGCGATTACACCGTGAGTTTGTTCTATTTGTAGTATAAATGGCATTTTATATTAATGAATTTTATTTTAGCTTCGTACTCGGATTATTCGTTACGATAGTCCAGATGATCGTAAAGGAAAGTCTCTTGATGTATTTGAGGTACATCCTTGTGATTTAAACGATCCACTCCATCAATATTTGCCACCATTCTTAATTGAATGGACTAAATCGGGAAATTGTATCCAGCCGGTATTCAACCAATAAAATTTATTGAAATAATTATATACAGCTACTCCTCAAGGTATTAAAAGATACTTTTTCTTCTTGTGATCTATAGGGTAATCACTCTTCCGAAGATTCAGGACAATTTCAATTTTATAAATTGCTTCCCAAAGCGATGCTTGAAGGAGCTTATAAATTCTTAGCTATTAATACACAGGAATCTCAAAAGGCGTTTATTAACAAATTCTCAATTTTCTCAAAACCTGTATGAATAATTTAAATTGTACATTATTACACGGTAGGGAAACGTCACAGGTATATGATTACAATGAGGAAACCGCAACTGAGAAGTGCATTATCGGCGGTGGTCGTAGCTCAAACGACAGAGCATTGAACTTGCAATTTGAAGTTCGCGCTCGAGTTTTCGTAAACAACTTCTTACGATAATTAAAATTATATAAACTGAATACTTGAAAATAAAATACAATTAATTCTTATGCAATTGCATTAATTAAATATTATTTATTAAATCGTAAATTAGACAATTCGTTATAAAATAAAAATACGTAAGCAAAAAAAAATGACTAGCACATTTTAAAAGTTCTATAAGTGTGACATTTTTAGAGTAATAAAGTAAATAAATTAGTTCAGGATCCTAATGCTCCAAGAATGACAAATTTAAAAAAGCCTTCGTGTCGAGAGCGCCGCTTTATGCAGATAACATTACACACACGCCGACACTGCCTTAACAACTTTGTGTAACTAACAACAGCTTCGTTAAGGAAGTATGCACCTTTTTTATGTTTTATCTACTGCTCTTGGTGTGGTTAACAAATGTCTCTTCATTTAAAAAATCTAAAAGCACGAAAAAAACAATTTCTTAAAAATCTGTAATTAGCAATAAAATACAACTGAAATGAAAGACATTTGTCAACTGAAAAAATTATTTCTTTTCCGAATTTATAATTTAAGAACAAAAAAGATCATAAGCTTTCAAACTTATACGTATATAGAGCGATTTCAGGAAAATTTTATAATTACAAAGCAAAATAACCCATCCAGAAAAACAAGTTGTATTTTGCGTTCTATATAGTTTCGACTCAGTATCCAAAAAATAAAATCCTATTCTACAACATAGAAGAAATGTAATAAATATAACCTGTTATAATATAATATATACGACCTATTAACTTCACCTGATCGTTCAGTCCATCCCCACTTATGGATATTTCAATTTAAAATCTGTCTGTCATTCTCAGATATTTATAATAAATATAATAAAAAAAGTATTTCAAATTTTTAAATTCTACGATTACGCATAAAGACAGAATCTTTAGACGAAGGAATCTGTCGACTACCACGACCTACAAAATCAAACACCACTTGATCTTCGACGGATGCGCACATTCGATCTCCGCTCAAGCATGAATTCTCTAATTCTTCCTCTCAAAAAGTGAAAAAATAAACATAGTTGCGCGAAAAGATATAAGCCCGCGAGGCATGTTCGCTGATGCCGCTGCATAGTTTTTTTCCCCCCAAAATTTCCAAGCGAGAAACGCTCAGAACATTCAGACTCTGCTATATATGCCACACGTTTCACGCGGAGCCGCGAAAAATAATAAATTTTTATACGGGACAACCTCGCGGCTTCCTCCAAGTGAGAAACTCCGCGTCTGCTGTAATGCGCGGTGAAATAGAAGGCGCAGCAAGCTTGCACACACGTGCACGCACGTATATATATTATATATATATTTCTATATATACCTATATACATAAATGCAGAGGTACACACATAAGGGAGGAGAGAGAGAGAGAGAAAGAGAGGGACTCGGATACACGTAGAAGCGCGACAAAAGGACGCGCCAGCGAGCTACGTGCTTCGTATATGGTTATTTACGTTTCACTCTCGCGGAAATACAGAGAGAGAGAGAGAGAGAGGGCCGAAGCCAGAAGAGAGGCGTCTGCAGCCGAAGGCGCCGCCGCCGCTGCCTCTATACGTCGAGTCCATGAATCAGAGCGGAACGGAGAGATATGGGAGAATCGAGCCAAAAATGTTTGGGTATAGCGCAGAGGGGAGGCAAAGTCAGATGGAGAGGTGAGAGAATTTCGCCGGGCGGATAGGGCGACGCTTTCGAATATGGCTTTAGTCGTCGTCGTCCTCGTCGTCGTCCGGCGAATTTCGTTTGCTCGTGATTCTCGCGCGCCGCTCGTCGAAAAATTCCTGTCTTGTTCTCGGGGACGCGGCGGCAGCTCCGCTTTATTTTATTCGCCACTATCCGATGACCGCGGCTACTTTCGAGGAATAAAAAATGACTCGGATTTAAGCGTCAACCGGAGAGTGCTGCTGCTGCTGCTGTAAAAAGAGCGCGAGAGGGAAAAAAGGAGAGCGAGCGAGCGAGCAGGATAAGGAGTCGTTCGAAAGTGCAGAAGACGCAGAAAAGGGGATAGCCGAATCGCTGGACAGGAAGTAAGGAAGTGCAGAGGAAAGCAAACAGAGGTAAAAGGAGAGAAAGGAGGACGGCAAAATGAAAAAAAAGGGGAAGGAGAGAGCTCTTAGCATTGTCGTGCGGCGCGGAAGAGGGAACCCAGATGCGACGTCGAGAAGCAGGTGGTGGCACGGGACCAAGCCCGAATTTCCTCTTTCTCCCTCTCTCTCCTCTCTCCCTCGGCTTTATTTGCGAACTTCGCATAATTTACTCGGCGAATCTCCCGCGATATAGCGACCAATCTGTTGGCTTTTCGGATTATCCTTAAACGCCCGGCCTTTGGGGCAGTTTTAGTTTCAGTTTTCCTTCAAAGCACAGAGAGAGAGAGTCGCCCAATCAAGCTCTCGGTAATCAACTCGCGTCAGAAAAAATTTGCACCGTTAATAAAATCCGGTGTATTCGCCTCCCCGCGCGTATATAACGTCCAATCAAAATCGCTTTGCCGCGTGTCGATATAAAAGGAGGCAGGAAAAAAAAATAGAGTTTCGAACGCGACCGAGAGAGGAAAAAAAGGGGGACAGGAAAAAACAAATGTCACTCGCGGTACGCTGCGAAACGCTGCTGCCGCGGCGCGTTCTCGTTTTCCATGATTAAATGAGCCGTGAGAAGGACGCGGGGAAGGAAACGCGAATGGGGAGGACAACTTAGCGCAAAAGTATATTTATTTTACGACGTGACTTCGGCGTGTTTTCCGCATCCCGTCGAAAGTCTTTTGTTTTTGCGATCGGAGAGTGTGTTGTGCTGTTGTATGTACGACAGGAGAAAAAGTTTAATGGACGTTGGAAACGAAGGTATTACGAAATGACTATACGCACGGCTTTTTTTCGTGCTTTGCATTTTGTGATGGATGATGTTCGCTTAACTCTGGCGGATCAAGAGGGATTTTTTTTTACCTTTGAGGCAATTTAGAACGTACGATAAGGGGGGTCTTGTGACAGTAGGTTGGAGAAAAAAGTCGAGCGGAGATTTTGCTTGAGACGCATTTATTACGGGTATGATTCGAAGTTATAAATTTAAAAGTAATATGGTGCTTCGTGAACGAACGTTTTTCGAATGGTCTGTAGGTCTGTTATAGTTGCTGAGAGATAACGATTTCAGGATAAGAATATAGTTTATAGGTCACAGCACATAGTTAATTTTAAAATCAAATTTTGCACTCATTTGATATACAAAAAAGAAAGATTTATAAATTTTGAGCTATTTAATTAAAAGAAACTGAAAAAGTTGCATAAAAGTTACATCATTTTACAACATAATTTTTAATTTTCTTTGTAAAATAAAAATTCAATATTGGTGTCGAAAATAACAAAAATATCAACCATTGAAACTATTAAATAATTTCTATTAGCTAATATTAATCATGAATTCTACTAGGACT
The DNA here is from genome assembly GCA_018906965.1 of Philotrypesis tridentata. Taxonomy (NCBI): domain Eukaryota; kingdom Metazoa; phylum Arthropoda; class Insecta; order Hymenoptera; family Pteromalidae; genus Philotrypesis; species Philotrypesis tridentata. The sequence goes on from JACCIB010000054.1 coordinate 897,917, forward strand.
GAATAGAAAAATTTGGTTGAACTTTACCCTAAAAAAATCCATACGTTTTAATTTAAAGTGTGTTATGTGTCATTCTGTATCAATCACGCACGAAATGTTAAATAATCAATAGCAATAAAATTAAACTATTAATACCACGCTACAATTCTCATATGCACCCTAAAGCTTAAAAGTGCTCGGCACTGCGACGCAAACGTTCATTCTGACGCAATATTTATCCACGCTTTGCACACCGTCGCGTCCCGCGCATTACTACTCCAAATCCCATCTCAAATTTAAATACAAATTAGCGTTTCGGCTTACTTAGCCGTATCCCCGTATCCTCGTCACTTAACCTAAATACGGTTGAAAAATAAGGCAGCAGTTCCTGAAGCCTGTCGCGCGAATATTCCCTGTTGGCTGCGTTGGGGAGAGAAATTTTTTCGAAACTATATAGTGGCGCACACACCAGCAGGCTTTCCTCTCGACTTGCCTGCGCGAATGATGCCTCGAGTGCCCTCTGGCGAGCGAGAATTCTCTCTTCCATTTTAAATTCATCGAAGTTCCCGTCGAGACGGCAAAGTTAAATATACAGGGGAGGAGAAAGAAACGAGGATGACTGAATATCCCTCGAAGCTACTGTGCTCGTATAATTAAAATCGTAGCATATTATCCAGGAATAAAGGGCGAGATTTTGTATGCGCTTTTTGATGAAAAGTACACCTTCAATCGGGATTACCGTGGATCGTTGCGGCGGGCAAGAGTCATAGTACAACGCAAACAGTTCAAATTTGGTTGACTGCGGCTGATCCCTTTATTGATTGAAAATTTTCAGTTTCTTGCGAATTTTATACATATGTTTATACGAGGTCGTAGTTCAATTTTCTCTCTGCTCACCGCGGAGTGCGAATCCTGACTGACTCTCAACAACTGCCCCTTTTTCCGTGCCGAAACCACGCTTTCTCTTCCCCGTCGCCTTTCTCGGGCTTTTCCAGGCTTTTCCCTGCCATCATGTATTTTCAAGCTCAGACGTGGGTAACCCTTGAGCCTCCCCGGCAATATAGCCAGCTCGAGCTTCGGTAACCCGCTTTTAAATGAGCCTGCACTATGTACATTCTTTCGGTAGTGATACACTTTCAAAATTATATGTTAATCCACAATTTTTCTGTACTCTGATAAATTACATTTTGATCCGATTTCGACTGAGCAAATTTTTTTATTTATTGCGCAGTTATTAATAAAAATGTTTTCTTAGAGAAACACCTCTCAGTCTATCCATAGAATTGGATTGATACGGATCTACAACGTCTAAGAAGTTGAAAATTTGATGTACTTACGTGCACCAACGTAAAGTGTGCGGTTGTAAACGCTCGAAAATTTCACCATACTTTAATTGAGTAAATCTTTTAATTAACTCTCGGCTGTGGCGTTAAATTTAAAAATTTTTTTCAAACATCAGTCTATCAGCGATACAGCGTGTACGTATGTATATAGCTACTTCCTCAATTAAAACGCAAAAGCCCGCAAACCATGAACTTTGCACAGGAAATTTTAACTTTTTATCGCGTGCCCTATAGAATGGACGACTAAGAAAAAACTTGAAAAGATTTTCCCAGCGAACTTTCAAGAATACGAACTTATCTCTCATTCGAAAACATTTGCTGATTAATGAGTAATTACTGAAAATTGTGAAAAGCCAATACCGCTCCAGTCTACATAGAACGTAAATTCTTCGCGTTTCCTTCCCGTGAAAATCGTGTGCCCCTGCAAGTTTTCCTACGAAGACGACGTGGATATATATGTGTGTGTGTGTGTGGGGTAGTAAATTATCGCGCGATGGCTCGTTGTTCTAACACACGTTCGATTATTGGATTCCGATATAGTATATACACACAGCGTCGAGGAAAAGGTGTACGCGCTTGAGCCCATGCAAAAACTCGAGCCCATCGTGGATGGAGGCATGAGAGCGTAAGAAAGCGTGAAAAAAGCCCGACGAAGCGGGAAATCGAAAATCGAGCGCCGAGAAAAGCCCCCCCCCCCCACCCCACCTTCCTGCACACACCGGCCATCGAATTAACCAGTATGCATCGTGCAGCTAAGTGCGCGGCTGCCCCTGAGAAAAACCACAACTTATATATATATACCAGAACGATGCACAGCGCAGTAGACATAGCTCGGGAATGAATATAATCCAGGCGAGGCGGCGGCGGCGGCGCGTGCGCGGAAAAAGGAAAAAAGCATAAAGTTCCCGGGGGCAAAAAATCACCGGACTGCGAGAGTGCATTCAAATTTTACGAGAGCCCAATATCTGTCATGCTCGCCGGAGTCAGTTCGGTAAATAGAGTCGGTGGCGGACTCTGTATTTGGGCGGCGAAGCTCCTTGTTTTACGAGCGCCGCGTAGTAACTCGCCGGCTCCCGTGTACGTACATGGATCACGCTCTCGTTTAAAGATTCGCGCAGGAGAAGAGAAGGGAAGGCAATAAAAAGGACACTTTTATTTGAATATGTTGTGGATGTGCTGAGCTGCTGCTGCTGCTGCGACACTGAACGGCCCAGGGACATTTATGCGCTTATTGGACAGGGAAAGACAATTTGTAGGTCGTAAGATTACGCTGCAATGGAAACTTCGTTGTTTGCGAAACGATTGAAATAATTTGAAACTATATCGTTTATAATTCAAGAAAGTGAGTAGATACGCTCGTATTCGCATATACACTGGAAAGAATTGAAGGGAAAAAGTAATCCTGCTGACTTAGGAAGATTTTTTTAAAATCAAATTTCCTCAAATATTACTCGAGCACAAAGGATTCTTTAGAAATGAAAAAGTCCTTGACGAAAAAATAAATCTCCGAATTTAAAGAGATTCCCTTTAAACCGAAAGACCTCGAGAAGAAAAGAATCCTGTTGATTCGAAACTACGCGTGCAGGAAAATAAACACTTTTGCCCTTGTATTGAAAGACTCTGTTTATTGTGAATGAAAATGATTTTTTTCTTCAGCGTTTATTTTCTCGCATTGCTCTCTTAGTTCATCTCAGAAATTTTTGTTTTAAATAGTATGAATATATAATTGATATACGTAAAGTTTCAATTCTTAAAATTCATCATCATTCATGTGCAACCCGTATATTTTCTATTAAATAATGAGTATGCGGATGTTAGAATAATTAGCTACTATCGGTCGATTATAAAATGATAAACTTATTTAATTACTTTGGCAGATTTAAATAGCTAATCAGTGCTGTGTACTCGATCGAATACTATTATTTTTGATATCGTATTCTCCTACTTTTGATTAAAAGAGATTTTAATATTTACAATAAATTTGAAATTGAACTGTAGAAGATAAAATCCAAATATCAGTTCGTTTGATATAAAATGAAGCAGCAACGTGTTTTCGCAAAATAAGTACTCGCCAGAAGTACTGGGGCAAAAGCAGCACGCTCGAGCTAACCTCCAAATAAACCATGAAACACCAAGCTGAGCAAAGTGCATGAGCCAATCACAGAGTATCCATCTCGATTTCACATCCAGTCATAATTTTTTTAGATATAAGAATTGCAAGAACTATTCAGCTGTTTTCTGCCAACTTCGTAAACTATATAGAATCATTAGTTAACAATAGTCAAATACAATCTAATCGCTTTATAGTTTAAAAAGATCTGTCAATATTGAATGCTATATGGTAAAAAGTATGCAATTTGTAAAAATAGCCACAATTTTATTTCCTGTTTGAAAACTTGCTGTAATCACATGGTATGAAAACAGATCAAATTCGATGAAAGCCTTGAAAAAAGTCAGGCATACCAGTTCAGAAGCCACGGGAAAATATTTCCAATGCCAAAATCAAAGCCCAGCAACGATAGCAGTACGGATTTAATTAATGACCAGCGATAAATGGACTTTCCTCTTGCAAAATTGCATCCCACAGTGAGGGAGAGCGCCAGCGACACCCAATACATACAGTTAGCACCAGCAGTAGCTGCAGACGTACTGTCCTATCTCGAAGCTATCTCTGACCAAGCGAATCGAGCCAATGCCGTATAGCCGCCGCGTTATATAGCGTACACTCGAAATTCAATTGTAACTGCGCGCAGGCTGCATTTCGACTCGTTAAACTGGCGCAGCCAGTCGAGGCTTAAGCTCCGGCACGTCGCTCTGTGTCGCTGCTGCATAATTGATGGGGCATTCTTCATCCCACGCGTGTGCGTCCCAGTTTGACGCTAGACCGCCATCCGTGCCCCGATGCTTATATCCTCCTGTATATACAACAGATGCTGGTGCCGCGCGACGTGCGACGTCCTCTCTCCCTCCCTCTCTCTAGACAATGCTTTTTGGTAAATGACCGATGGGTATTAGTCGCTTCTGGATCATTCTATTCGTTGATAAATGATTGAGTTTCCATTTCACACTCTGTATAGGTGGCAGGAGATTTTGTAATTGATTTTGTAATTTGGTGTTTGGGTCTAGGCTCGAACTACAAATTGACTTCATTAATTTCACTGGTGTGCACTAAGATATTATTTACTTTGTGTCACGAACAATTGAATATGCAAATCGACGAATATTAATAATAATTGATTATGTTTGACATGCAGGAATTTACATTGAATCATAATATACCCTATATTATTTTGCAAAATTTTATCCACCAATATTAATTCATCGAAATATAGCATAGGACATTGATTAATTAAAATGTATTTTTTTGTTTCAGGTAAGATCTGTTCTGATCAACAAAAATCGTGTATTAAATTATTTATGAATGCTCCAGGTAACGTCAAATATACCACACCATGTCTTACATAATGCTTTACCGTTTTGCCGTAACCTCACTAAATTGTTAAAAAATTTGAATAATGAATGTTATTTACGTTCGAACGAGAAATGTGTAGTTTTTCTTAATTTGTTGTATAATTAAAGCATATATTTTCGTGGCCAGTATTATCATTTGAATTTCTACTAGGATCATCGAAGCTTATTCCATCAGCACAGGTAAACTAATTGATCGACATTCGCTTGCATCATTAAGAATTAGGTCATTCTATGAAATTTATATCAGATACGTCAGATAAGCGAGAAACAAATGGTGCCAATCACAATTAATACACCCGCATCAAATGAATTAACAACTGCGTCGAATTCCAGAGGCTCTTTTAATGGGTTTCCTCCGTATCAATGGTTTATTGCGCATCGGCGTCCGTATCCCTCCCTTTTCCTCGCGCTACGGAATTTCATTCCCCGAAAATTTCAGCAGCTCGACTGCTGAAGCCGTTCTCCCTTTGAGCGCATCATCTTTCGCAAGGAGGAGGACGCGCCTCGTGATTTTAGCCCCTCCCGAGTCACCCATCTTCGTTTCTATCTTCCTCTTACTCGCTCGTCTCGGAAACATTGCTCTGGAGAGGCTCACCTGAAATTCATTTTCAGGTGAGAGATCAAGCTCATCCCGGTTAGAACTTCTCGACGATCCTGCATTTTCCCACGCGAAAATATTATTCGGAATGGTTAGAATCTAAGGGCAAACGTCTGGAAGGGAGATAAGATTTTACGATGTTTTCGTTTATGAATTTGTACATTTTACGAGATATAACTGCGTAATTCTACGGCACTACTTTGGATATTTAATTAATTTCATTCGTGAACTTTACAAGAACATATTTTTGTATGTGCATTGTACTAAAAGTTCGACAGGCTCCTTATATTTCTATTTCAATGTTTAATTAAGTAAAATACAGTACAGCATTATTTTAAATAAAAATTTTTATTTTCAATTTGACTTCTTCCTGAAATATGTATTATGCAAGTAATAGAAGGAGAATGAAACCATCACTTCGAGCCAAAAATGATTCTATAGCCGACGTTTCGAGTCTATTTTGACTCCTCTTCAGGGCTATAAATTAAATTTTTCTTAACACATTAAGTTCAAAAATATATATATAGCTACGTAGAGCTGACCGGCGTGCATCGTCCGACGAAACTATCTAATGAGTTTTCGGTGTCGCAAGATGGTAAAGCGACACCGGAGAGAGACAGCTGTCGACTGTAGAGTATATATATTTTTGATCTTAATGTGTTAAGAAAAATTTAATTTTTGGCCCTGATGTGGAGTCAAAATAGACTCGAAACGTCGGCTATAGAATACATTTTTTAAAGAATTGCCTCGAAGTGATGGTTTCATTCTCCTTCTATTACTTCTACAACATTGAGCGATAACTGCATTTATAAATTATATGTTATACATTTAAATAAGCTGAACATACATTTAGCGTATGACGTACATTGAGAATATTAATTATGCTATTATAATATATCTGTACTTATGTGTACAATTTTTACGTGAAGAACTAATAGTCTAGACAACGTAATCTATAGCCTTCAGAAACCTTCATGTATTGAATATACATATCAATTCAATTAATGCTAATAATGTGTAACGCGTATATTTCATGCCGGAAAAGTTTAACCTCTGAGTTTCAAACAGCAGAATTTGAGTTTTGAAACAGAAGCGCGCGAGTTCCGCCAGAAAATTTGTACCCACGTCTCAAATCGAATCAAAATTTCAAATCCCGCGAAGATCCTTGGGCGAACAAATTAAGTGTTTACGCCGAAACAAGCGTGCAGCCATTGTTCCCAAAGCACTTATCCAAGATTAAGACGTAAATTAATTTCTCGCAATTCCTTCTACCCCGGCCGTCTCTCTGTCTTCCCCGACCCTTATCAGTTTTTCTTTTTTGCTCCTCCGGCCCGCTAGCCTAATAGTCCCAATTTTTCACCCTCTTACGCCCAGATCGCATCGCATTTCCCTTCTCCCTCTAGGCGCACAGCTCCTTCGCTTTCCTATGGCTCACCTCTTTCCTCTCCTTCTCTCTCTCTCTCTCTCTCTCTCTCTCTCTCTCTCTCTCTCTTCCCGTTTCATTTTCCCTATACACCTTTCCGCGCTTTATTCGCTCCCGATAGTCGAGATATCGTAATGGCATTGCGGAAAAGGAGGATCCTCCGCTGCAATTCGAAGGGCTTATCGACCAATTGCATCCAATACGTTAGAAAGCTTCCTCCACTCTCTCCATCTCTTTCTCTCTCTCTCTCTCTCTCTCTCTCTCTAGGCGCACCGAGTGTGTCACACACTGTCTTTCACGCGGAGAGTTTATTTATTGATTCCGCGCCTTCTTTATGCACGCCGGGCAAACTTATTAGTAAATGCATCGCGTGTATCGAAAAGAGAGAGAGCGAGCGAGAGAGAGAGAGAGAGAGAGAGAGAGAGAGAGAGAGACAGGGGGGAACGTCTGGACTGCGTCTTCTTATTTTCTTGGCGAACGGGTTGGCAAGATTACACGAAAGCGAGCTTTCGCTTCTTGAAAGAGTGCGAGACCGCCTGAGTCATGCCATTTGTCTGAGGCTTTACCTTTTTTTTCCTCGGATCCCGTATAATAGGTGTGGAAAATAGAATTGCCGAGAGATTCGATGAAATTGAATGCTGATACGTATTCGCTGCTCACTTTCTTAATTAAGGTGACCAGTCACTTTTAAAATCTAAAAGTCCTGTACGTTGAGACAAATGAATTTCACGAGTCATCAAGAAGACGCTACGAGTAGTCGCTTTACCATCTACGCGATACTCTAGGCATTCGAAATGTTGCTTCTCGACAATGATTCTCTCTACTATTAAGTTATCGATGTGGATATGGATTACTTAATGTTGATCTATATTGCGAGCCCTGAAAAAGAAGTCTTAGTGCCTCGAAACATTCGTAATACCGATATAGTTTAAAATTGACTCGAACGGATGAACAGGATCTTTTTATTTCGTGAATAAATTTCCATTTCACACATATATTTTAAAATTTTTTTTTAATTTATTTATTTACAGTCGCATCGACAATGAGGTCATTAGCGACTACCATAATATGAATAATAACAATAATTTACATTCAAGATAGAGAAAAAATATTTACTTTGATTGATAATCTTATATATATACATTATTGCATATTTAACTGAAAGTTATTCCTAATTTATATTTTGAATTTCGATATCAAATATTATAAGATACACCGATGTATATATGTAGGGTATATGCATTAGTTCATGAAAATAATAATGCTAAAATCAAGATTTATCAGGTGTGGATATAAATTTAACGACTGGAATTTCTAAAATTGTGAAAGAACAACTGAGCAGTAATAATATAAAAAATGCAGCTGAAGCTTTCAAATTTGAAATAGTAAATACAAATTACAATTCAACTAGGCATGATTATACAAGCTCACAAATAACATGAAATATGAGCATTTTTAGAATTATTTATCATCTGAGTTAAGATCAAATAATTTTCTTCATACACTTGATAAGTCAGTACCAACAATATCATTAGATCAGAAAATCTTGGATAACCAAAGCTTTAAAATTAGAGACATTTTAATTAAAAGAATCGATTTTAAATACCATAGTAAAATCATGCACATGGAAAGTCCAATTGAAATTTTGAAGAAATTGAAAGACATAAAATCATGCGACAAGTCAATTTTACATCTTTATCAATGAGAAAACCATTATTTAATATGAAACATGTTACTGGCAAAATAAAGGCAGCTGAATTTGTCAAACAATTTGGAGACGTGATAAGAAATTATGAAAATTCTCCTGATGCTACAAAACTATCAGAAGAGGAAAAGCGAGATGATTTTTAACGCAGTAATGGTTTCAGTTTCACAAGTTCAGTCTGTAGATTTCTTTAAGGAAAGTGAACAAGGAAAAGGTCTCACATATGATCAAATTAAGACCTTGGTTGTGTGTGAGGAGACCGAGAGGAAACAAACATCTGAGTTAACGACACAGTTGCAAGCTGGCGTGGACAGATAACCGGCGTTGTTATAAATGCCAAGTTTACAGACACATAGGTGTAAATTTTCCGAATAAAAATAAAAAATGTTTACAGTACTATAATTGGTTAGAGTTCACAACGCACAAAGTACAATACTGCCCTCATCCTAAAGTGCAGAATAGCAATTTTAAAATGATGAGAGGAAATGTGAGAGGTAATGGTCAAACACGTGGAAATTATCGTAATCAACAACTTGGCTTGAAAAGAAAGTCAAACGGTTTCAATAGCAAAAATAAGTAATATGCTAAAAGAGAAAAATATCAGAGAGGCAAAGGCAAGGGCGTAGACAGATGTAAAGGTTCAGGGAATATCAATCAATAATAAAACTGAGAATCAAACGAAAGAGTCTGATAAAGTTGATAAAGGTGAGAAAAATGATTGTAGTGCAAATAATATTTATGTTACATTTTTGTATACATAGAAAAATGAGTTAGATGCACAAACTGTGAATGAGAATTAACCAAAAGTCTTTATAGCTGACTAAGGTGCCACAGAACATCTAACAAATTCGAAAATGATTTTTAAATCTTTAAAAAAAATACTGTGAAAGCTATTTTCAATTGATGATTAGACTGAAGTGCAAGTATTATTTTCAAATTTCTTTAATAGTTTAAACGAAAAGGTGCAAATAGTATAGAATCAAATAAAAGATGAAATATATCATGCTTTGCTTGCTAAATAGTTGATAGACCTACTGATATGCGTAACGGAAGAAAAGCTAATATAATCGATTCTGAGTGTGTTTTCAGACGAAAAGAACTACCAGACGGGAGCATCAAACGCAAGGCGTGGTTAGTTGTCAGAGGTTTCTTAGATAAAAATTTTTATGAGTTAAAAAAATATATGCTCCAGTGACTAGATCACCTTTAATTCGAGCAGTAATAGTGATTATAAATAAATATGATCTTAAGGCGTGTCAAATGTATGTGAAAACTACTTTTCTTAACGGAATTATAGAAGAAGAACTTTATATGGAAATATATCAAATCACGTCTCATTCCAAACAAGAAGGTTTAGAAAAGGTGTGTAAATTAGAGCGTGCACTTTACAACTTGAAAATAATTCCTACTCAGTGGAATAAAAGATTTACAGAAGTTATACTTAGCATTGGCCACATATGTTGATTCGGAGACATGAAGATCAAATTTTGATCAATAAGCGTTTAGTACACTGATGGATTTTAAGAATGATTTCTATTACCTTTCGTTCTGATTTAAATGTAGGATTTTTTATTTAATTGATTAGAAAATCTTTTAGTTAGCACAACATTTAAGAGAAATAGCTTTTTGACTAAAAAAAATTGAGTCGTCTACTTGTGCAAAATGTTCTAATCGTCCTAATCGATAGTTCCATATTAATAATAATCGGCGTAAGGCAATTTTGAATAAAATTCCAATTCTCTGAATCGATTCATCTCTCTCAAATCCTACAGATAATTTAACGTATCCATATAAACCCAAACTTTAATTCACATTAGGTTTCAAAAGTGCCAGATCCTCCTGACACGTACAACACGACATGGAAATTCCCGAGCTTTACTCACATAACTCTCTCGAACGTGCATTTATACATAATTATTTCGTACAGCGCACCGGCGGAAATTGCGGTTTTCTCGAGAGCTCGACTGTCCATTCGGCTCTTTCGTCCGTTTTCTCTCTTCACGTCTAATTGTATCGCTCCGCACCGGCGGGAGTCGCAAACGCGGCTGACTATACTCGGCCGCGACTACTGATAGCCACTTGGGCGCGTCGCTCGTCCTTTTTCTAGATCCGCCGGACGAAAGTGCACCGCGCACAAAAGCTTATCCGTTGTCCTCCCCCGCTCCGGTATCTCGAGGCCTTTTGCCCGTCGACGACTACCGCCGCCTTTAGGTGCTGGAGACAACGAGCCGTCGTCGGACTGCACTTAATCCTCGTGGCGCACTCGGCTCGTCCGCAGCAGGATGTGTCAGCTGCACGGCGAAACTCTCCCTCTATCCTCGCCTCGGGTGCGGGCTTAATCGCTGCTGAACGCTTCACCCGGAAGGGGAGGAAGAGGGAAAGAGAGCGGGAGAGAGATTCGTTGCTGACGTTGATTACAGCGAGCCGGATAAAGTATGCCGGTCCTCGAAGACTTTTGGATTTATTGCGAGAGGTGGTCCAGCTGTGTTTTGGAGACTGACAGTGCTTTGAATGAAATCGAGTGTTTTGGGCTTGTTCAGAGAAAAAATTCCAACGCAGTTACAACGGCAAATATATCTAGTGAATGTGGAACAATTGTACTCAAATATGTTTCATTATTTGGGTTAGCGAAAACATATAATTAAATGGCTGATCGTATTACCTGTATTGCCTGTTTTGTTTCAAAGCAGGTGAAATCAATGTAAAGTGAATGAAACGCTGTCAAAACAAAACAATTGTTTGAATGAAATTTACTGGCTGGCTATAAACGCGTTTTAAAGCGGACACAGCATTGATTATTTATCCATGTCATAAACGCCTCGTGAGCCAATGGCGGTATAACCCTTTGACTAAAGTTACGGGTTTACTGTCCATCAGCTCGTACGGAGTGACGTGTTTGACAAAGAGGGTCATGAATTTTAAATTTAACCCACCTGGAAACCGTCAAAAACACAAAGAATAGTGTTTCTAATTTGAAGAGTAGTCCGGAATTTCAAAGAATTCGCAGAAGGCGCTGTATATAATTGTTTTTCATTAATATCATATTGCTTGGATTTTTAAATTCATTTTTATTTGGAAAGATCGTCCATCTATCACGAAATCGTAAGATATTTAATAAAATATTCGTATAAAATTATGTTATTTCCATCGAGCAGTTAAACATATTTTAATTACGTTTATTTTGTACTGTCAGGTATGTTTTTGAATAAAACAATTGATTTCACTGTAAATTTGTAATTAATTGTAAAAGGATTTTATACTGCAGTGAAATATTTAACATTTTTAAACTTAATATTCAATTGTTACTGGAATTTTTGGAAAGATTTTAATGTTTAATTATTGATAAAAGAATATTTCGAGCAAAACAATATTACTTTTAAGCCCTTTCATGTATGTTTCCCGGATTTAAAATGCTTTAAAATTAGAATTATAAACTCAAAATATTCCTATAACATGCTTCAGCAAAATAAGATAGGATAATAAATAAAAATAATATAATAATAATCCTGTAAGAAATCTCATCCAAATATTGTCCAAAACAACCATAAAATATTCAGTTAATGGCCAAAACTAAGACGAATTTCTATCAAAGCACTGATAAAATAAAAAGATCATGCCCCCCGACACAATTTTTTGGATAGAATAGCTTCAAAAGCAATTTTAACGTTTTTACGATACCACAAAAATTTACTGCTACAAAGCTTCCTCAGGAAGGAAGCAAATAAAAAAATTCATTGAACACGATGTCGAGCGGCGCTTTGTCGTCATCGAAAAGAGTTTTTCGCTGAAAACACGAAAAAGGAATGTTGGTTTTGAGCAGCGTCCAAGTTCCATAAGCCTCGAAATTCACACTCTCAAAATGTTCCGTTGTTGTCTACTTCTAAGTATCGTACGTCCAAACAAAACCGCGGCCATACGTCATCAAGCAATTTACATTTCCAGGTCGACGCTCTCGGCGCGAATGTTCCTCACACCGTCGTTCCTCAATACTAAATCCGAAAAATTCGCCATTCCAAGGAGAATAAAGTATACGTTTGACACAGAAGAAGATGAAAAAAGAAAAGAATTGGAACTAAGCATCATGTAAACGCGAGAGAAAAACTCGCGACCCATTAAACCGAGCGGCGATATCCGCGAGCTGCGGACCTGTAAAGAGATTACGGTAATCGTAATAAGGGCAAGAAACAAAGAAGCGACAGCAGTAAAAATCCAAGGATCTCGGGAGTAGGAGAGATAGAGAGAGGCTTCCGCTCGCGCGATTATTATTTCTTCGTGGAAAGTTGGCTGGCTGCCTGGCCGACTGCCAAAATATCTTGTTGACTCAAGATGGATTCCGCGTCGGAGTAGATAAGCCTCGGGGTTCTATGTGTCTGCACATATATACGTATGTATAATCTATATATGCAACTCCATCGATCGCGTATGTAGTTACTTGCGCCGTGCTGCAGCGCTTATTTTTCTTTCTCTCCTTCGTGTTTCTCAAGCTTTTTCTCTTCGACCCGAGCGATTTGTATAACTCGCGGATTCTTGTTAATTTCCTTGCGGAGATGTAAGCAGCGGCGTTACTGTGGTGCGAATACGTAAATATATGGATGCCGCTGCGAGGCAGAATGGAAATACGCGCGGATGAGAAATGCGAAGCTTATATTTTCGCAGTGGGATAAAAGAAAAAGGGGTTAATTTTTAATGCCTTCGCAGCAATAATTTTTTGACGATATGAGAATCGTGAATCGCGCATTCTGTATTTCGTTGAAGTGTAGAAAGCAAGAATTTTCTTTTCATATTTCGGCATTTTTAATACTACGCAACATTACAATACGTCGATTTGTTTGACTTCTACGCCAAATTTTCTTTAGAATAAGAAATATTAACAAATTTTTGTATCTTCTGAATACCACGAATTAGAAAAAAAGTTTAATATTTAAATACTGCAGTGATTAGTCTCCATCGTCGTCCAGCGATATTTTTGAATCTCTTCCATAAATGCATCGAGCGCCACGAGCATTTCTTGCTGCCCCAATTTACGCGCGCCTCTGAAAAAAAAAACTCCGAACGTCAACGCGGCTGCGCTGCTTTTTTCACTTGTCATCCGTCCAGTTGTCGATATGTATCACTCTTTCCACATGTGATACAGCTGTGTTACAACAGGAGCGCGAGGAGCTTCCAAGATGTCTTCGTCAAGGCTATATTGGCTTTTCCATCCAATTTCGCGTCCTTATAAGTGGTCGTTCCGTTTTTTATTTCATAGACAGAGCTGCGATTTACGATTTACGGAGAGGGAGAGAAAGAAATGACCAGTCTGGGGAATTTTTTTCCGAGGCTTTTTCTGCAGCAGATGTTGCGTCTTACTGATGCTTCCGAGCATTTGGCGATTTGCTCGCCGATAAGCGAGAAATGTATTTCTTACATGTGTGGGCTTTATATATAGACACGGATTTCCGTATGGGTGAAAATCCTGTGGAAGTATTTTTTCCTCGGCATCCTTCCGATTGGCTGCAGCAAATTGAAGTGAGATGGAGAAATTTCGTCGAAAGAGAAACTATTCAATATTTCACGCAATCCAATCGGTTGTCGATCACTGAAGTATCTGAAAATTGAAATATTCGGATTGAAATCCCGGAGAAGCGTAAACATTTGTGAAAATAAAAAAAGGAAAGAGATGACAAGCTGGCCCGTTAGAAAAATGTATTATTTATTATGAGCGATCGCTTGGATTGAAATATATCTCGTTCGCGTAAAACCGGATAAAAATAATGACAGCTGAGCTGTGAATTCGAGCGAGGCAAACGAAGCGCTATTTAATCGTCGAATAAACATCGAGCCATGTTGAGTAATGAATTTTAGCTCGCGAGATAATGATCTTCATAAAATTTGCGATTCCTCAACACAGTCTATATATCGCACTTTCATATAGGTATACATACAGCGATACTGCCTTATATAGAATAGATGTACACATCGGGGTGTTTTATAAGCAAAACATTGCGCTCCGCATAGTATGCCCCTCGTATCTTTCCACTTGCGAGCTGTATATCCTCCATAAAAACTTAACTGGATTCGGACTATCTTTATACGAGATAAAAATTGAGTTTTAAGCTCCGAGAGTGTACTCTGGCTTTATAACTCGTATAAAAATTGTTGGAAACTAATCAAATTTTTACAGATACACTGCGCAGTCGCCTTCGCTCGGGAAAATTGATCAGGCGCGTCGTCGCAGTCCCCGTTCTCGCGAGTATTCGCGCATATATAGGATACGCGCGAGAGCACATAATATGTGAGCGTAATGATGAATTAAAAGCAGCTTTATGGACTCATCCAGATTATTTCTCGTATAAATCCTCCGTAAACCTTCTATAATCGCCTGGCTCTGCAGAGCATCAAGGGCATTTCCAATATTTTTCCACATAATACCGGGCTTCTCGCCTATATAGATGCTGAATTTATCGCGGTTCCTTATTAAATCGATATAATTTTCACGAGCCTTTCTCTCCCCCTCTATACGGCGTGTGTAATAACCAAACTCGATTCTTCATTCTCGAATTTATCAACGCTCTTGCCAAATAGCTCAATGTTCTTATAGCTCGAGACTAATTATTAAACTTGTTTTCTGCTTATATTAAGCACTTATTAATGACAATTTGTGACTAAAGTTTCAGTTTTAATTGTTGAATAGTAAATTATGGATTTTGTAAATATTACAATTTTCCGGCTATTCTCTGCTTCGTATAAAGAGCTAAAATTTGTATTTTTAAAAAGATCGTAACTTTTTATTTTTCAAATTTTAAACCTGAATCTTCAGTCGTTTTAGCGAAAAACCCGTAGTATTATATTTTACTCAATAAATAGATTCTTACGATGTTGAACGAAAAAACCTACCGTTGCTAACAGTTTCTTTCGCTCGATCTCTTTCGACCTCGCTCTCTGTATTTTCGTGTTTGCTTCTACCGTATTAATGAAATGCGAGTAAAAATTTTCGATCATTCTCGCATTGCATGTCACCCAAAGCGTCTCGAACGCTGTTTCCTTTGATCTCTGATTCACACTTGGGGATCTTTGTAACCGTATAAAATCAGTTGATATTATTGTTTATAAAACTTTTCAATCTGTTTAAATACATAATCCTTATTACGCGTTCTGGTAGTTGCAGCATTCCAGAAAAGCACGATTTTTTTGTGCACAATATTCGATGATATACGAAACGTGGTTTTTAAATCCTTATGATAATAAAGAAAACACCCTAAAACGTCTCTGTTTGAAGGCAACTTACGTCCTTGAATTTCAAGTATGGTATCAACTATTCACTTTGATTTTAGGCGTTACATGACTGAAAAATCACTGCAAGTCTGTTATGCTTTGCTTTAAATTTGAACGATGGTGTACAACGTACTGCGCAGATGAACTTTACACTACGAATGTTGCTCTCCGCGGCTGAACGAAGAAGCCGAAACCGTTTGGATAGTTCTCTCTTGAAACTTTACGTGCACCTTGCCGAGGAAATCCGTAAAACGAAGATCTCCAGTGTTATAAACCCAACGCAACCCTCAAAATGATTTAATTTTCAAAAGTAGATTGTGTTTAATGTTCATCGCAGAACAGACCTCTATATTGGTTGGTATTGTTGTGTTCATCCCCAAGTATTTCGCAACGTACGAAGGAAAGCCCGAGTTTCTAACTATAGGTATTGCGCGGCCAGTCATGCGCGATAATAAGAGGGGTTGGCTTAATTGCTCCAATTGCACTAGAGGCGATTTACCTAGCTGGGAAGGCTAGACGGGACGAAACGCTCAGAGGGAGGCGACGACACAATGATTTCGAAAACCTGAGAACTGTACTCAGTTTTGGACAAGCATCGAAACTTTCCATGTTTCATGTATTTTGGATAGACTTTATTTTTCTTCTTGTATTGAAAAGAGAAAGCTTCTCTATATTGTTTGTCTTTTCCCACGTCCAAATAGGACAGATGTATCTGATCATAAACATTTTATATTTACACTCAGCGTGGAAAAGAGAAATTCTCTCTTCCTCCCTTCTCTCTCTCTATCTCTCTCTCTCCCTCTCTCTCTCTCTCTCTCTCTTTCTCTCTCTCTCACGCTCACGTTCACTCTTCAAGTGACCGTTGTGTCATCAGTTCTAAAATAAATAAATTTAAATCTAAAATCTTTCTGTCCCTACCAACTTTCACTTTCTTATGTCCAAATTGGCACGGTAGATTGATAGTCGATCATAGCGCAAAAGCTTCGACCCTAATTTAAAGGATTAAGCCGGGTCAGAATTTGAGTCAAAGAAAGGTCGCTGAAGGGTTTTCAATGACTGTAAGTTTTATGATAGCGCTGAATATAACTTTCCGAAAAAAAAAACATTCACTTGACTGAACCTACATTTTCTTAAAAATATATTTATTTTGAACTGTATTTTAAATTTAACATTAAATTGAAAAGATCATAACAAAATTATTGAAAAATACGATTGTTCTAATGTTCATGCTCAGATGAGTAAGTCCACAGACAGTAAAATAATGAACAATTTTTTTTGTTTTTTACATTGCTCCTAAACTTACACCATTATTTAATTTTAAATATTATTGAATATATTATTTAATTTCTTTCAACAATACTTACATTTTCATTTTTTGGTACTTTAAGGTGGTAAGTCCCTTTGACTCACTTTTTATTTCTTATTTATACCTAATTATATACAGGTTCAAGGAATATTTTCTGCTTAAATCAATTTTCTTTCATAGTCAAATACAGCTCATATTCTTCAAATATTTATTTTTCATTACAGAGTTTATTGAATTTGATTAAAATTCAAATGGTACTTTTATATTGCGCGATACTATCTTCATCTTTTCCTTTGCACCCATCTCTTTAAAAAGACGTTCTCTCTGCTTTTCTAAGCGAAGGCTAACCCTTTTTCCATCCGTTTGTTTGCCTTCGGCCTCGACGCGCCCATTTCTTTTTAGTCAGCTCTTTTATATATATTGCATCGGATGGAGAGAAAAGAAAACCTGACGAAGCGGGAACTTCGAAAATAGATGGAGAAGAGTATTTTTCTTTGAGACTTGAAGCTGTTGCACTCTTGCGTCGAGGATAAAATAGGTGTAGGTGTGATGTAACGTTATGGGTTTCAATTTCACTCTTTTAAACTTTGTAACTTTATGAGAGCTTCTCAAGTTTTTTTTTGAGACGATCTTTTGAATTATTTTAAGAAAAGTTGGTCATTGGGGCATTCTTCTGTAAATTTTTTTCTTTTTAAAAGAGCGATTATGGGAAAAGAAGTTATGATGAATACGAAAAAATGAGATTGGTGAATTCATCCTGAAAACTAGTAAAATTTACTGTAGGAATGGCGCTATAATTTAATCAGCAACTTCTTTAAATTTTAAACATTTTTCAATGACTCAATTTTCATTTTATACAATGATTAAATTAACGTCTTAAATTATAATTGTATATTTATTCACCTACACTATCATTGGAGTATCTATGTGTACTGTAAATCTCTATTATACGCAGCTTCCGTTTTAAAATGTAAATCTCAGTATGTACACCAACTTTGAAATACAATTAATCCTTAAGGAGTTGTAACTAACTCGACTATAACTGTTAACCTTGTGAATAAATTACAGCATTATTGAGTCGTGGAGATGATTCGATTCATTTATCTAACTCAATTATAATATTCGAATAATTAAGTTATATATAAAAAATACATTAATTCCTTAGTATGAAGAAGAACATGAAGCTACTTCCACATTTTATAAGCTTGAAACTTTGAACATCGCCAAAAATTCATATAAAACCAAAATCCAAATAGCTACGATTCGGCTAACGCACAAAGAAACGTCGTCAGGCTTGCAGTGGCTTTCGAGCAGCCAAGTGTCTGAGCCCCCGAAAAAAGTCGCAGAGTAGCCTGCAGCTCTCGAGCCACTTTTCAGAGGAACTGTGTCAGAGCCATTGCACGTGAAGAAAGCTCCGAATATTCCCAAGTATGTTTGCCCTCTTGGCCCAAGGACATGGCCCTGTTGAGGTCAAGCAGACGGCACTGCCGCACTATTTAGTGCTGATGGTAATCCAATGAGTTGTATCATTACTCAGTAACATACTAGAATAGCGCATAAACCATTGTAGTAAAATTGACGATACATTGGCTAATTTTATATATTCTTACTAAGTCAGTAAGGAACTCTCATTCTCTTATTCTTACTAAGTCAGTAAGGACTTCTTAGTCAGTAAGGAAATGTCAACAGTACATATACCAGTGTCTGATACTGACGTCCTGCAGCATTTATGAACAGTTTATGACGTAGTCATAACGGTTTATGACATTGGGATGTTGCAAAACTTATTTTTTGATGTCCGCATTTCATAATACAACATTATTTATGATACGAAGTGTAAACAAAATTATGAAAAATGTATTACCATTTCATGACTTTTAAAGCTTGCATGTGCAATCAAAACATAATATAATTTGTAAATGGTTAGATTAGATAACATAGAAAAAAAATTACCTTGCTTTCTCATACATTTTTTTATCAGTGTTTGTTATAAGCCCATTATTGTTTTTTGTCTGTTGCATTGTGGCGCAAAATTTGAATTTTAAATTGAATAGCACATTACTTTAATGGGATGTCGTAGCCAACGGGATCCTGCTTTAAATTGTACTTTTCATCATTTGCATAAAAATATATTTTGTTACAGCAAAAACTAAGTTGATAATGTAATGTCACTGCGTCATATTCAATGCCATGTAATGAATAGTTTTTCAGATATTACATAATAATTTTATTAACTTGTCTTCGCCCAACATAGTCCAATTCTATCTAAGAATTAACTTCAGTTTGATAACATTCTTCATTTGAACGGAAGTTGACCGCATTTTTTACAATTGTTGCGTCAATTCTTTAGAATTATAATCAAAGAGTGATATTTTGTTTTCGAGGCAAGAAGACTCTTAACCGTTAACCAAAGCTCGGGTATTTAAGTAAAGATAAAATTTAAATTTCATTTCATATAGCAGCGCTCCTCCCCGGAGCTTTAACATTTATTTTGAGCGAAAATATTCTTTTTTTTAATCATACTTGTTTATGATTATTGTATAGACTTCTGATATGTATATGAAGTATATGAAGATTTACCAGTTCCTTTTTTGCACTTGAATTATCACAGTGTACATTTTAACTTATCATGGATCTTTCCAGCCATTTACCTCCAACACTCGGAGTCTGTTGCTATAATAATGCGCATTTAATGGTGCGGGCTTAACGCTGTGAAACCCGGGATCAAATTCAAAACAAAAAATTACAAAATAAAAAGAATCGTACTCTAGTCATTATAATGTCCTATCCGCAGTGCGAGATCACATTCGGAGTTTGCTCGTCAACTCGCATCACGTATGCAATTGGTACCAAACAACTCGAGCCAGTGCCGGGGCGGTTGCGTGCACGATCCGTCGAGCAATTGGATTCCTCTCAGCGACATCCGGCGTCGGATTGAATTTTCAAAAAAATGTCGGGGGGCTGTCGCCCGATTGGTCCTCGTTGAACAAACCTTGCGCGGCGCGTTTTTCGACTCGCCTCGCTTCGGTCGATTGAAAAATTCCTTTGCGCGAGAGCAAAAAAAAAGAGAGAGAGAGACGGCGAAGAAAATTTTCTCAGTTTAAACTTGAAATCGCGTAATCCGCGACCATTAATCTCCACGGCAGAGACGTCGAGTGGGAAAAAAAAACACTGCTTTGCATGATCCCGCAGTAAAAGTTGGTATTCCCCAGCGTTTCCGAAAACGGATGTTTTATAGCCCTTTATTCCCCAGCCGATTTCCCAGCGTCTTTGCTATGCCGGTCTCCCTCCAGACGAAATATGTACACACACGCGTGCACGTCGTCCGCGAAAAACAACGGCGGAGCCTGCACAGCATTTCTCGAAGAATTATTATCGCCTGTACGGCTTCGCGATCGAAAGCACTTCGGACTCTCGTTCTCTCTCTTTCTTTCTCTTGACTTCTTTGCTAATGGATGATTCCGTCGTAGTTAGTCCAGATGATGTTCTAATAACTCCGAATGCGAATGTTTTTTGAAAGAATTAAAGAGACCAATTGTTGGTGTCATGTGGTGAAGAGGAAAAAATGTGGATTTTCGTCGAGATAAATGCGTTCAATTTTGACTTTGAAAAGTAAGACATCTAAAAAATGGTAGTTGCGAAACGTTAGATTTACGCTTTTCATCGTACTGCAGCAATAGGTTCTTAATTTTTTGAATAAAAGAACTCCTTTTGAGACTTTTCAATTGGGTAGAGTCATAAATTGTGTGTTCGACTTTTTCATTCTTACCTAATAATTCTCTCGCAAAAGTAATGTTCCTCGGTAGAAACAGTCCGCGAAGATTTCACTTTTGATACTTCATCATTTGCAAATGAAGAAAGTTTGAAAATATGCTCGAAAAAATGAATTTTAAAGAAAGAAAGCCCCATTCACCCTTTTCGGATTCACAGAGTATAAGAGGCAAAAAAATACCACGGCAGAGTCATCCCCTAACACAAGCCCCCCGCTGAATTATCCAGAGCGTTATCTTCGAGTTTGGTCAAGGACCAGGGATTAGCCGGTCGTTGGAGAGAGAGAGAGAGAGAGAGAGAGAGAGAGAGAGAGTCCGGTGCCCCCCGGTAACTTTGCCGCAGAAACAACGGCCGCCGAATCGAAAGCGTCGAGCAATAATTGATCGAGCGTTCGATCGTTCAAGCAAGTTCCGGGGAAGGACTGCTCGATAACAAATTTATGATGCATCGTTTATTTACGGCGCTCCAAGTTTTGATTTCCGATTTGGTAAAACGCTTGTTCGCTTCGTCCCCCGAGCTCAATGGATTGTGGCTTCCGCTCCGAGGTGGGAGGGCTTTACCGTGTGTATAATACTCGACTGCTGCGCGCAGCCCAAAAATTGCCGACATGTTTACAGTGTCAACGAAAAATATAACCAGACCTTTTTCCGCTCGTACTTTTCCGAGCGCGATTAACCGCTCACGCGAGAGCGCGCGCGCGCGATGGTAAATAATTCACTGCACCTGTGTTTGCCTTCTGTTTTATGCAGCGGACTTTGCGGTGGCTCGCGCGTAAAAATTTCAAGTATGGCCGAGAGGACATCTAACGAGTACACGGCAAACATACGCGCGAAATATGTTTTGCAATACTCAATGCGATGCTCCGATGGAATCTTGCGTTCATTCTTTGGCGGAAGAAAAAGGGCTATCGGTGTGCGGGGCTTCTCAAGAAATCGCAACACGTCGACATAAGTTTAATACATTTATTCTATCGTTCGGCAATCTTCTGGGGTAACAGGCTGTGGCTTGAGTCTCTCTCTCAACACTGACGCTTGAGGCCGACTCGGAGGGTAGCTGCAAGCTTACCAAACGATACTTTCCTCCCCTCTTGCTGGCGGTACTGCATCGTTGCTGAACCTCCCCTATCGGTGGAAAGCATCGTTTCCCGAGCGGAATGGAAAGTTCGAGAAATTCGAGAAATCTTCCCACATTCTTTTACTTGTGCCTTAGGAGCGCACTCGGCCCCCTTCGTGTCATCCTTTCACCACCTTCGAATGGAGATAAAGGAATTAACATCCAAATAGTTTTAATAAATACGTGGTTGCAAGCTGCAGTTCTATTACAAGAGCGGACGAAAGTACTTTCATTAATTCAAAATTTCCGAACCGCATTGAAAACGTTTCTAACCCTTGTTTCTAGCAGAAAGTCTGATCGTAGTATTCGAAAAATATAGTGATAGATCAAATGAGCCCGTATTTTTGGATATATTAGTCTTAAATGTACTGGTTATAGAACGAACACAGGCGTATCATCATTTATATTTCAAACTTGGGTTGCTGCGACTTGTACAACAAACTTACAACTTTTGTATGGCATATTGAATGGATAGCAGTTTATATCACCATTTTTTCATAATTAATGGAACTTAGTGACCAAGGAGATACTTACAGATCTACTTCAGCGACACATTTCCGTAAATATTAGCTATAACTTACTTCTTACACTTTTACGTGGTTGGGATGAAATGTTCGATATGCCCTTTCGGGAAAATTAATAGCATGTATCCGTCGGATCATCATGGGGAGTTCTTTCTTTCTTTTAGTCACTCACGACGTCGTCTATCACGCCGGACTCCTTGAACTTTTTCCACCAAGAGCTGCGTTTTCCCAGTGCATTAAAAGCGTAGTTCTGTCTCTCTGTCTCTCTCCCCCGACTCCCCCCCCCCCTATTCTCTCTCGCCCTCTTTCTCTTTCTGCGAAAAGAAAGACGCTTGTTCTGTAATGCTCTTTTTTCGATTATCCAGTAACTGCTGCCCCTGCATCAGCTTGAAATCGTATAAAAAGCACTGAATTCTGAATTCGCCTAGAAGGCTATCACAGCAGATATGAATATTCATTTTGAAAAACAAAGGAATCTGGTACAGTGGTCTTCTGAAGCGGATGACTTTGATGCAGAGGGAGAGAGAGAGAGAACGTCCATGATATTTTCATTCGCATATGCCAGATATAAAAATGCAGTCTGTACCGGTGCCAGATGCAAGTCTCTTTCTCCTTCTCTCTCTCTCTCTCTCTCTCTCTCTCTCTCTCTCTCTCTCTCTCTCTCCCTCTCTCTTTCTCCTTTCCGATGTACACTTACGAGACACGACTTTGAACGCGAGCATTTACCCGCGGGACCCATATTCGCGTGTACCATACGTGTATATACGTTTCATGTATCAGATGAAGAAGATTTGAAAAAGCTCGTATATATGAGGAGCAGAATATTCGTCCACGTATTTATGTGGACGGTAAAAGCTTGAAACCCATTTTCAAGTAGCGAAAGTGGAGCTGCGCTCAGACGTGAAAATATTGAAATTTGTTGAATGGTAACATATATTTCTCTGCATTATGAATGCAGTTGCGTTGCTGCCTCTTCAACTGATACTTTCCCATCTAACCTCACGTACTTTCATTTACTAGCTGAATCTGATTTCTCTACTTTACTTGCTAGCCTCACCTGATGTATTACATTATTCTTATTTGTAAATCTAATTCGATGATGTTTCAAAATTCTTTATGCAGCAGTCGAGTGTTGAATACTGAACTGTTGCTACTGATAATGGTTTTTTTTTTATTTTCAAAACATTTTATAATTATACCTATATTATACATTTCAGTATCAGTATGAAGTCGTAATCGTTTATTTAAATGTATTACTGCATATTTTGATGCTTTTAACAGATTTAATATTTTTCTCATTTAATTTCTGTTTTATTTGCAATATAAAAGGCTATTTTTAACGCTAAACCTGACTACGTGGAATTATGAAATGATTTGCTTGCTTGCAAGTTAATTAAAACATATCTTTTATTAATTATATCGGTGCTTTTCTGTTTATTACGCCTGGAAATATGATTATTTGATTATCGACGTTCCATAAAAAAACAATGACAATTTATCGGGTGGAACACAATTCGATCATGAGATAAGCAAGATACCAATAAAAATAATGATAAAATATTGCAATAAATTGGCGACGAAGACATCACGTATTAGAACTCCCAAGCAAATATATCGAGTATCGTAATAAGAGGATGACCTATAAATGAAGAACGAGCAATAAAGAGAGGTAAAAAAATTGCAAACTCAGCAAATACGTATAAACGTCATCGATAAGTTTAAAAGTCGGAAGAGAGAGAGAGAGAGAGGAGAGTACGAGAGGATAAAGCTCGCATAGGCAAATCGCTCTCGGCGCGTTATTACCTGAGCGAGCAAGCGAGAGAAAGAGATATAGAAAGAGAGAGAGAGAGAGAGTGTGAGAGAGAGGGAGAGAGAGAAGACCTCCGTAACTTTGCTGTGCTTTCTCCTCGGGGAATTATTCATACAGCAGGAGTGCAGCTCTAAGATACGATATTTATGCAGATTCCAGCGATCCTCTCTCGACACAACTTTTGTCGAAAGGATATACTCCTCTCTTTTTTGTTATACTCCGGGAGACGTGATGAGTTTTGAAATTAAAGTTGCTTCCCGATTGTTGTCCGCGACAGGCTGTTGAAGTTAAAGGAATAAAAGGCGCCGAGATTCGTGGCACTTTCCTTTTTATACATTTCCTCGTTGGTCGATGCTTTAATTAAATGAAAGGAGTTCTGCGGTTGGAATCAGTATTTAAATCGAATTGACCGCACCCCCACGATTATAGCTATATTAGTTCGATAATCGAGAACCCGACGTTTTCTTGTGCAGTAGAAGTGAATTTTCATTGTTTTCGTCTTTCACAAAATTTTTTTAATATTCCTTGGTACGATATTGATGCGCCAGAAAATTTTTAGCTCATATGATTTTTCTCATTCGCTTCGCTCGTGTGGAAAACGTCACGTTAGCTTAATAACCTCCTTCAGCGTCCATATCGCAATATACAATCATGTCACCTAAAAATCCTTACTTTGACAAGATTTTTAAGCTCTCATCGCATAAAATACTACTCTGTCACACTCTGGTCACGCAAAAAACACCGCACGAGCTGATTAACTTTCCGGACCCCTATGTCAAAATTTTAGATGAAAAATCAAATGTAATATTTTCTTTACTGACGAATGCAGACAATTATTCATTTCGATTACAAAACTTGTTATTACTTCCTCCTCGGCAATGAAAATCTCGTAACAAAAGGGTAGCCTCGGACGAAAATCCCGAGTAGTAAATTCTTAAATTTTCATAAATACGTAGAGGGAGAGCAGAAAGCGCGAAGGAATCTAAGCGCCACTAAATTGATCAACAAAGTCTTGGTGCTTGCGCCAGAGTTACCCTTTTAAAAGGCTCTTCGCGTAATGAAGAGACGCTCAGTCGTCGTCGTCGTCCTCGTCCTTGTCGAGGGGAGGGGGGGGGGGAGAGGGGGTAGGGGACTGAGTCGAGAAATAAGCAGCTAAGAGAGACTCGAGGAGCAGCCCAGCCGCAAAACGAGGACGACGAGAGATGACGGATGGCACGGACCCAGAGACTTCTCTCTTTCGGCCGGATGAATATCTCAAAATTCATGCAACGTAACGCATTTTTTATTCTCCTTATCAACTGCCTATTCTCTCTGCTTCCGCTCGGTTATACGCCTCATGGCCAGTCCTCGGCATGTTCCTTCGCCTGAGCCAAGCAATATTTATAGCCGTTAGACTTTATCGATAAATCTCGATCCGCCGCGCGACACGCCGTCCGCTCTTTCTCTCGTAAATCACCTCGGCAGGGAATTTTATCGCGGTCTTAATAAAACAAAGATCATTTTTAAGCGCAATTTTCTCTCTCTCTCTCTCTCTCTCTCTCTCTCTCTCTCTCTCTCTCTCTCTCTCTCTCTCTGCGCAGGCCCCTGCGTGTCACGGATCAAGATCGAGATGTTTGCGCGCTGCAGCAGCACCAGGAGCAGCCCTTCATTACGCGCCAGGCGTGTATGGAACGCTTAAAACATTCCGCGTAAATTAACCGCACGCGCGCGCGAGCGCGCTCGGGAAAAGGTTTCGGCAAAAAAGTGTCGGATGCAAAAATGCACTTTGAGTAATGAGCGCATTCAGAAAAGAGTTGAGAAAAAACGCCGCGAAAGGGGAAGGGGGGGGGGAGGGGGAGACGGAACGAGGTCAATAACTCTCTTTCGAGAGCACGTGTGTTTACCCGAGCCTTTCGAGCGCAGAGGAGCATCTTTATCTTCTCCTGGGGGTGCGATTAGCTCTGATTTACCTCCGCGTGTGCGCGCACGGGTTATCAGAAATTGCCATCCGAGGCCGTGGGATTAATGGTCGGCCGATATTTATGCGTGACTGCCGACTCGTCGGACGCGGACTTTCGGGGGAGCTGCTTCGATTCTATACGCTTCGATTGAATAGCTGTTTCGTTTGACTGCAAGCTAGAAGAGAAGGAAGGTCGGGTTGATCGTGACCGTTGCTCGTAATCGTGGGGGGTGGCGTGATGAAAATGAACCTTTTAAAATGGCTACTGATCCTTAGATCAGCGTCTGCACGAGCGCGAATTGATGGGAGTAAGAACCCACAATTAAAAAAAGTTACCTGCGTTGATGAAAAAGGTGAAATTGACGATATGAATATTTTCGCACCTATGAGTGTTGAATCATGATTTTTATTAGTTTTGAGATTAATCGGTGATTTAAAACACTGTAATTTCAATAATTTTGGAATTTAAAGTTTAGATTAAAAAATTTGAATAACATAAATTTGAATACCTACATGCTGCTTATTAAATGGATTCCACGCATTTTTACGATAATTTGTAGTAAGATTTTTACTTTGTTCGCAAAACTTTGCTAAAAGTCTGGAAAGAGTGACGAGAAATGTTGACTTGTTTAAAACTTTGCTAAAAGTTTGAAAAGAGTGATGAGAGACGTTGACATATTCTTATTTTTAATTCATTAGCAGTAAATAATTCACAAATATTTTCTAACAGACAAGTTAATGCAAATAGTCGATGCAAATAGCACTATTTGTTAGAGCAGCCGTCGAAAAAAATATAATTGACCATGTTAAATATTATATCAACTATACTATGGGCAAATCTCCCGTTTAATGAAAAATATTTTATAAATAATTCAATGTAATTTAAACGTAAACAGAAATTTCCCAAGCGTGAAATGCATCACTGAAATCATAAAATTCCTCAAGACGAGGAAAGCTTTAATGCACTTAATCCTCGTCGGGGGAGAGAAGAAACATTTTGGGATAGGTTCTCTAGTTGTTTTTTTTTTGTCGAGCTTTCTCATTTCACGCTGCTCGGGCCTTTAATATACCGAGCACTCAAGTGGATGGACGTTCGCCTCCTCGGGTATTCTGTCCGGAAACCCTTTTTACCGGCAAGGAATTACGAAGGTAGCGCGCCGTCGGTGTAAATGAACAAATTCAATTTCGTTAAAAATGTTAGCGTAATTGACGCGGATCTCTTTTTCTCGGGACACATTCTCTCTCTCTCTCTCTCTCTCTCTCTCTCTCTCTCTCTCTCTCTCTCTCTCTCTCTCTCTCGAACCGATTCGAAAAATAGGTTTGACGATTTTGTTTCGGGAAATAAGGCCGAGAGACGGGGGGGCTGATGCTTTCGTTTTAGGGCCTTCGCTCTTTCGCCGAATAAAAGCTCAAAAGCGCTCTTCGTTTTTTTTATCTTCATCCCTTAAAGGAGGATGCTTTTCTTTACAATTTGAATGAAAGGTGGAATGCCCACGGCTATAGGTGCGGCTCGCTTTTTGCCGCTGACTACTCCGGCCGCAAAAACCCTATTATTGTTTAGAGTTTCGAATAAGACAGAGAAAGTAGTTGCCCTTTGGGAATCGTGTCTTCGTTACTATTCTATGATTGTCGTGCGCCCAGAAAATTCCTTTAATAACAATTATCGCGAGACGTTTTTTTAACCAGATTCTCTCTTAAATAACAATAAGAATTCTTATTCCTTCTAATCACATACTGTGATAACTATAGAGACCTTCACCTCCGAGAAATGGATTTGGTAGAAATTTTGGAAATTGATTTTGGATATACCCAAAATAATTATTCTTTCATTGAAAATTCTTTTAGGATCCACGTTTTCCTATCGATTACTACGCGCAACAATCATTTTTCCTCCCCCGCGCAAGCGTTAAATTCTCTAACGTTATCTATACATCTCTGGGCGTGCACTATACAGTAGTCGACTTTTTTTTTCAATACACACGCGTGCAACAGCGCGGACCGGAATAATTTCTCCTTTGATAGCGATAAAAGTATAAAAGGAAGTGCTTCAAACCGTATATAATAACTAAGCGCAGTAAAAAGGAGAGCGCGCAACGGCTCGCTCAAAGGGTAATTTGATAAACTAGAAAAGCGCGCCAAGTTTGAAAATTAAAGAAGCAGCAGCAGTAGCACACACGCGAGAGGCTACGAACTTGGACGACGACCGCGCGCACACACGTATATATACGCGCTACGCACACACGCGCACGGCAGCCTCTAAACTTTTTCTCATTTGTCGGTACTTCAATCCTTCTTTCTCTCTCTCTCTCTCCCTCCCTCTCTCTTCCTCGTCTCGCTTACGCTCTCGTCTATATATAACCTCTTATTCCCGTCTTTTTCTCGCGCTCCGCGACACAGTGTACAAGCACTCAAAAGAGCACACGACTTTTTTTACTGACCATTAACGCGAGAAAAAGTCAACGAAGAAGGCCCAGCGAGAGAGAGAGAGATGAGATACGACGCGAGCCCGCGTGCTGTGTCTATACGCCTGGGCGTCTGTGTGTGTCCGTGTCCGTGTGTGTGTTGGGGCAAAAGAAATGTAAGGTGGAGAGGAAAAAGCCGGAAAAATTGAGCGACGCTCGCTCGTCCGTCGAAATGACACTTTATATATCTCCTGCTATGAGTAGAGCGAGGGAGAGAGTGCGACTTTTTTTCCTTTCGACGAGTCAAGTGCACCGTGATGGCGCGCGCTCCGCGCCCACATAAATCCACGCTGTGTGGCACACGGCCCGGCTTTTTTTCTCTCTCTCTCTCTCTCTCTCGCCATCTCTCGCCTCCTCTGATGCTTCCAGCGACTGCAGCCGGGAAAGTGGATCTCGCGGACGAAATTGGAGATATAGCCGGGGACAAGCGGAAAGACGAGCCCTCGGCCTCGTCCGCGGGCTATACGCCCCCGCCCGTCGTCCGCGGCGTCTGGCGCATGTATAATGTTTTCGGAAATTTTCGCGGGGAAACTCGAGAACGCGCGCGAAAGTTCACTTGTCCCGGAACGTTATACCAGGCGGTCCCGCGTCTTTGTGCGCGCAGCTCCGCGGGGGTGAAAACCAGGAGGTTGAGCGTTTGGATTTCGAAGTTGCGGCATTCTTCGGGAGTTTCGGAGTGTTGCGGGGAAATTAAAATTCAAAGAGCGAATTTAAGCGCACTTGGGAAACTCCGCGGCGAGCTGTCCGACCGGCGGGCCGCGAGCGCCATTTGCAAAAGCGCTCGTCGCTATTCATTGGCATGTTGCTTTCTTCGAACTTCGTCGTCTCCCTGACTGACTGACTAATTGTAGAAGGTTGATAACAGGAAAGACACTGCGAGTAGTCAGCTAATTTCCGCATCCGCGGTAATTACAGTTGTCGTCATATTTTTTGCAAATCAATTAGGCTTTAACTTTTCGTATAGAAAAACAACTTTTTGGTCTGTTTACAAAATAACGCTGCGTCTCTTAAATGGCGATCGCGTCGAAAAAAATAAAAAATATATAAAACACAGGCACGCACTGAAAAGAAATACAAAATTGCGAAAGCCACGTCGACCGTCTGTTTGCGCTGTTCCGTTCGAATTGAAAAATTGAACCTCGCGCGCATTTCGTGGAAACGTCAGCTTTATATAGAGGCATAATGACCGCGTTCGGATCAGCGTCATTGGATTACTGTCTCGCGCTGCGTAGGTCGCGATTTTTCTGGAATCGCGTGCGATCCTGTTCTTTTTCCGCGTCGAGCGATGCTGCGCGTGTAATGCGATTGTCGGGGGGGGGGGGGGGGCGCGGGTTTGACCGCGATTGAATTTTTATAATCGCAGCGATACCGACGCGACGATCATTATTCGATTAACCCCCCCGACCCGCGCACGTATATAAGAGCGGCTTGATATTCATTTCAGGCTTTTAATATCGTCCGTCTCTTTTTGCGCCTCGAACATTATAGGGGAATCCAATAATCGCGCGACTATCCGCGCAGTATGCAGAATTTCGCCGATAACGCGAGCGAGGCCGCGTAAATATGCAGCGAGAAACTTCGTAACAAGAAAAACGAGCCTCGTTTGCGAAAATACGCGCGCGCGTCTATCGCCTCGAGATGCCGAAATCCGCGGGGGAAAATCTCCCGAAATTCCGTTTCGCCTATCCGTTAGACAAACGATCGGAAACAATGCCTCGTTCGTGCGCGCGCTGCGCAGCTACTCGAAACTCCTTTTTGGAAAAGGAGGGCGGGAAAAAAAATAGCCTGTACCAACAGCTCGATAAACATATCACTGAAAGATTCATTGGAAAGTTGCAGTGGCTATGCACTATATGTATGTGTACGCAGTAGCCGGTATAAACGCCGCTGAACTTTCGACTATATATATATTATATATATAGCGCGGCGCTCCTGTTTGCGCCCGCGCCGAAAAGCTGCTTCCCCAGATTTCGTCCGTCGAAGTTGTTCCGCGGCGGCGGCAGCGGCGGCGCATCGCTCTTGGGGAAAATGCTGCGGGTCTATACCAGAGTGGTATAGGGCGGCTCGTGCTGTACGCGGCGCGCAAGTCTCCGATGCCGAGTGCGCAGCAAGTAGGTCGAGCACGCGTCGGTCCCTTCCGGCTTCCGGCGGCTGCTGATACGATATCGCGCGTCGAGGCGACGGAGAGGAATGTCTGCACTGCGCTGTGCTCCGCTACTACCCTCCCCCCTCCGCCCCCGCGCTCATCGAATTTTCCCTACCGGATTCTCAAATTTAACGGCTGTCGCTACGAGACGCGGCTTTTTTTGCTCGTGGCTGAAACAATTCCGGTTGTATTTTTATTTCGAAGCGACGACACCCTTTTTTTTATTATTCTGAGGGAATCAAGTTTTCAGATGTCGTCGAAACTCGTTTCGGAAGCGGATGCGCGAAGTGGTTTTTGTAATTCGAATTTTTTGGAAGGCACTGTCGTTGGCTCGATTTTTAAACCTTTAGTCTATAAAGTGATTGCTTGAAAAAAGTTGAAGGAATTAAAGCGCTTCAACAGAGTTTAAACAGAATTTAGATTTGACAATATTGCAATAAATTTGTTTAACAGGAAGACTGAGATACCCAACGATACTTTTAGGCAGTGACAATCTCTGTTTCCAATTTGTTTTTGGAAATTTGTAAATGAATGAGATGTTGATGATTTCATCTAAATGAATGGTTCTAATAAATAACTTGCTCCTTTTCGTATTTATCCGATTTCATAAGTTAAACTGAATAATCTAGTATGGCAAGCTTTCTTTAAAAAATGCATTTTTAATTAAAAAATACATAATGTAGAATAATGACTATTCCTGGTATGTGTAAAGAAAAAAATACCACGAGAAGAAAGAAACCAATATATTTCAAAAATTGGCCTCACTGGTCGATATCATTGTATGATATAGAGCAGTGGGAAGAACCGTATAAGACTCGAAAAGAAGACTTGGATATAGGCTATGGCAAAAGAACCAAATAAAAATTTTAGAAATTTTGTTATCTCCAATAATAGAAGAAGAATTGTAAATAATCAAAAGATCAAGATTTCGAAACGTACATTTTTACATCCACAGTCAAAGGATCGTATTTGACTATAATGTATTTCAAGTAAAGATCATTAATTCTGTTTACAGAGCAAGAGATACTTGTCAAAAGATATTTTTCTTATTCTCTAGAAAAGAACTGCATTCGAAGGGTTAAACGTGCCAAAACCAATTTTCGATAGCTAGATTTATCGAGTAACTAGTTTTTATTGAATAATCCAATTATAGAAATAAAATATAGGATTTCCTTAATAAAAGGTTTAAAATTTCTGAATTTACTTATAATATCCAACTCACATTTTATAAAGTCTGCGGAAAATTAAAACTAAATTCTCTTGATATCCTTTCTCAGTAATAAATTCTGTTTTGTTTCTAAATACGTGCAGGATGAATTTTTAATTAAGAAGAACTCAACATTTTTTTTCTACGCAGTTGGTAGTGAAAAATCGGTAATTCGATGCACGCAGAGCGTTTTTAAACTCAATTTTTTACGACTGCGAACTTTTCCAGAATCCATAAAAGAATCAGTCTAAAAATTTGCATCAAAACCGTTTACTCGTAGCTCCTCTAGTCTCCTGAAAACCGCAAAAGCTTTGCTATACGGAAAAGTGGATTCCAAGTTGATTCGAAAAATGCATCGCGAAACGTATATTACGCGGGGCGAATCAGGGAATGCGGAGCATCGTGTGACCGGTGCATCAAAACTGCGTTACGTTGATCCCCGCGTTAAGCCTTTGTCGCGCTAGTTCGCCGTAACGTCGGATTAAGCCTCGGACAAATAACCCGAATGGACGGGCGCTGCGTCGGCATACTCGATTAGCCGCACTCGATAAAGCTCCGCAATCGCTTTATACGACGCCCCCCCCCCCCGCTCCCGAAAAACGCTCCCTTGGTCTTAACGATCGATCGCGTCAAGTTGGGATTTTTCGCCGGGAAATAATAGAATTGCCTTTCATTAGCGAAACGAGGCTGTATATCGCGCGCGTCGAGGGGGGGGGGACGATGATAATCGTCCCAGTCATCGACACGCTGTGTATGGTTAATGAGCGGCACTTTTCGGTGGCGATTAATTCCTCGTGAGTTATATCGTACACACGCTTTTATATACGTCAACGTGCATGTATACATAAACGCGCGCGGGGGCACGCGTTGCGCCCCATTATTTTTCGAGCTGAAAGGTATAAATTTCGGATTTTTTACGATCCTTTTAATTTACGGCCATTTTTCACGGCGGTTTCATTTCCCATAATATGTATCAACTGCGCATTCAGCCATTAAAACTTGTCTCCACTCTCCCCCACGCTTGTTTGCGAAGAGGTCGCGACATTGAATTATTAATCTGACCGTGGGCACGTGTACACACGAAACTCTCGAGGAGAGCGAACGAGCTTGCAATAACCATAGCGAAAGCTTCAAGCGATACAAGCGGAAAGCTCGCGAGAGCTTATTTATCGAGTCTCGAGCTTCGACGAGTGATTATATGTGCTGGAGTTGTTTCGAGTCGATAAAGTATCCCGTAATGCGAAAATTTCAATTGAAATGCAAGCTCTCGTGATCGCGAGCCAAAGTAGAGCTCGAGGGTAGGGGGAGGAGAAAATTTATGCATCCAATCCGATACTAAAAACATCCCTCGGCCGCGTTAGCCATGCGCGTCTCTCTCTGATGCTGCGCCCGACACATCACGCCAAGCTTCTCGGCGAAAAGTCGTATAAACAAACTCGACTCCGGGTCCTTATTATGGAACTTTTACGCGTCGCCCGTTATTCTCTCTCATCTATCAATCCGCACGTAAACTCGCTAGTATAGCCCGCTCTCGTACACGGGGATTATCACGGGACTGCCAGTTTCGCCCTTCGGCCCTTTTATCTCCTCTCCCAGTGGTTCTTTTCATTTTCGAGTGCACAGCTCTACGAGGGCCAGACAGTTAACCAAGCTTTTACGATTTCAGAGGAAGAAAGAGAGAGAGAGAGAGAGGGAGAGAGAGAGAGAATCGTTACATTCGAGCCATTACGCGTGTGCGTGTGTGGTGCTTTTTACTGGCGAGCTTCGGCTGAGTCAGAGGAATTAATTAGAATATTAACATTTACTCCG
Organism: Philotrypesis tridentata; assembly: GCA_018906965.1. NCBI lineage: Eukaryota > Metazoa > Arthropoda > Insecta > Hymenoptera > Pteromalidae > Philotrypesis > Philotrypesis tridentata. The sequence continues at coordinate 931,777 of JACCIB010000054.1, forward strand.
TGACGACCGAACATTACTTTGTATATCCAGCTACAGCGTGTAGTTATTGATTTTTTAGATATATGCTCAATTTGTTCACGATCGCACTTATTCAATTACATATCTCAACTTAATACATTAGTCGAGGCACGTGTCTGGCTATGTCGCCACACGAAAATGGTGTTTTATTTTTATTCATATGTTTTCACTTGAAAAACAAAGATTTTGGTTATTTCGTTGATTGGAGTACGTCGTAATTTTTACAGATTTAATATCAAAATTATATACGTGGTATCAACTGCTTAACAAATCAACTAATTCTCAATTTAAGAAAGAATATGCTCTTGTATAGTAAGTACTTCTCTTGCAGTAGTAGTCTTGTTTCTTGGTGCAATTATAGTGAAGAATAATAATACGTACATGATCACTGATATCACATAGGTCAACAAACATGTCTGAATTGGCATTCATTATTTTTTTAAACATTAGATTTCTAAACAATAACTCTCTTAATATTTAAACTTAAGACAGAAAATTCATTAAAATTTGCATTTAAATTTTTGCTAATAACATAATTTTAGGGGTCATTCCATGTTGTCATGGCGATAACATACGACCTCGTATATTGCAACCATATTCAGAGATTTAAATGAACAGCTTAATTATATGTATATCCTTATTATCCTTGTTTATGCGTGCATTTAGCAGAATTATTTTGCATACTTGACGATTCAGAAAGAAAAAACTTTTAAAATCACTGCGTTTAGAGTTGAGACATCAAGAGGCCACCATTGTCATGACAGTCAACCATATACGAGCCGTGAAAAAGTTTATATCTGCGAGTAAAATTCTTTTGACTGGCTTTGTTCGCTTTATTGATAATACAAGTCCTGGAAGTATATTGTACGGAGGCAAATGTTTGACGAGCTCTTCTTCGAGGGAATCACTCGCCGGCGTATAATAATTGTGGCCGCGTGTTTACGCGAGAATTAAATTGCGGCTAAGGCTTTGAATTTATACGAGCGCTTTGTCTCTTTTGACAAAACCAAGTTACTGCAGCTACGCCGAGCCGAATGCTAAATAGCTGCGAGACTAAGGGAAGAGATGGTTCAATTTTGCCAGCGCTAGTTCTCGTATTTTCTCATTGTTTGCTGTTCTAGGTTAGAAATTTCCGAATGCATACTTATCAAAGTATAGCACCAATCAAAGAACGAATGAATTGGTTTTAAAGTTGTTCTTAGGACTACTTTAAAACTCAGCTTATTATTATTTATCATTTATTAACTGAAATGCTGAATGTGAAAATCAAAATAAAAGAAATGGCATCACCTTCTTAAGACAGGAAGTAACGCCAAGGTGTATTCTGACAAGATCAATGTAACCCTCTTTCTCGTTTGTGGGTCTATTGTTGTGAAAATCAATTTTTCCACAATTTGAATCGAGGCTTATGTGAAGTATCAGCTGCAGATTCTGTGTATATGCGCATTGCGCACTCTAGAAATTGCTTTACAGCTTGAGTGGCCATTAGTCGAAAACCATTGTTGTATCTCTAACAAAGAATGACCACGGAAACATTTCTCAAGTAACTCAAAACTCTGCTTTGAAATTCTATCGATTTCATAGAAACTACAATAGAATATACATTTTTATATTCGCAGTTTCGTGCGAAGGTAACTAAATAAATTGTTCACCCCATTTCTCTCCTAAACACGTCATCAGGGCGCAGACGAGCTGGAGTTCATGGGAAAAAACGATCGTCATCCTTCTCCAATGTCGTAAAATTTTGCGTGTAAAAAGCAGCCACGTGGATCCACTTTAGCTGCGCTCTCACGTATGACAAACAACGCGCATACTTTTGATTTACCGATGATCGCCGTTAACCTCGATTCGCGCATACGAGCATTTACGAGGCAAAGAAGGCAAAAGAAACGCCTCGTTTTTGTGCTTATACACCGCCCGAAGCATTGATCTAACGAATGTGTGCGAAATGGGAAGTTTCAAGCGTGGGAGCAGCATTGCCTGAGGACAAAAAATTGCGCGGCGGTTTTTAAGGGGGTGGATATCATTAGAAGATTCTTGCAGTTCGAGAAATTTGTTGAGAAAGGAATATTTCTATTGGTTCACTTGACTTAGAGTCAGGTTTCTCAAACTGTCAAGCAACCTTTAGCATATTCTTTAGAAACGAAGTATGATTCGCTTGTCAATTGAAAGCGCGATCTATCAGTAATGGACAAAGCGAGTTCTTAGGGGGAAGTATAAGAATGATAAAACAAATGAGTAGCCGTTGCGTCTAGAACCTAATAAAACTATTTCCATGAACTGCTTATAGTTTTAAAAAAGTATTTTATAACAAGTAAGATTCTGAAAATTGCTTTTCATACTCACTTTCAGGTTTCCATGTTATTCGAGATATTGGGATTCCCATAGCAGGAATAGCTTTTAAAAATCGATGTATTTTGATCCATGCATTCCTGTGTAAGTAAGTTTACGAATAGAGCGTATTTTTTGAACAAACGATAACATAGAAAATCGATATTTTGTTTTAAATTTCACTAACGGAGAAAATCTACTAGAATCTGAATATTTTTATTTGAAAAAACAGTATTTACGAAAACAATAACTTCAGACGTATTGCCAACATACTAAAATGGTCCCTCGAAAAGTTTCTCCTGCCCCTTAACCAAACCTCTCATCTAGAGTCAACAGGGCATTCATAACGCCGTCTCATCAGCAGCAAAGGCTTGTCCCATCGATAAACAAACTCTGCTTCAGTCGAGACGCCGACGACGACGACACTGCGTACAAACAAAATGAAGTGCAGACTGCGCGACCTCGGCAACTCGGCTCTACTGGTCGGCGCACAAAAGAAAAGGCAACCAAGTGCGACAATTGTTTTCCATCGCCATCCGCGAGAGTCCATTGTCCCGATGCTCATCTTAATCTAGGCAAGCGCATAGTTACTCTCGCCGTAACGAAGCCAATGAGCGGCAGTATCGGTCGAGTTCGTTTCGCTAGCCCCCCTTTTTTATTGGCGCAATCTAATCGACATTGCGAAGCCTTTGTTCTTTCCGAAGATTTACAAGGGAAGGTGTTTACCGCTGGCTGCATGAGAGCTTTGGAGGAGCTTTAATAGTGTTCGGAGTAATTTTATTATCTGAGTAACGGAGGAGGGAGAGAGGGGGCGGTTCAAACCCCCTTTTTACCGTCTGTCGGTAATTCTCGTATATTTAGACATTCTTTTTTCCTGGGGCTGCTTTATCTCGTAACGAAGCCGTGATTACGCGAGCGAGGAAAAGCGAACAAAGAAGCAAATGTTTTCCATGATTTAAGAGACTTTTTTGCGAGTTTGTTAAGGGGGTGGCTGACATTAACGTTTATCTTGCCAAGAGCGACGTTGTTTCTAGTTGTTCGTACTCTTGGTACTCGCTCGAAACTTGCCGACAGCCGTGCCTTCAAAACATTTCCCATTCGCTTTGACATTCAATCTACTTTATGAAATGATGAAAAAAAAAAGGTTGCAGCTGTAGCTTTAAACGACGACGAGCGTTCGTTTCGTATCGCGGATATTCAGAGAGAATCCCCCGTTAGAGGCGTACAAACTACCCACTTCTTCACGTTTAATTGCAAAATAAAGTGCACATCCCCCTGTGCTTGCCTCGCTCGCGCCAAATCCTCGACTATCCGCGCGCAATAGTTCAATGACCCCTAATACCGCAGTCGTGGAAAAAGCCGTTTGCTCCTGTGCGCAACACATCCCCCCTTTTTTATACTCCGAAACGGCGCGCGCTGTAGACGATAACGTAAAAAAATTAGCTGTATGAAATTGGACCGTGAAACCCATTACCTGCGAAACTCTCCTTTTCTCTCGTTCTCTCGTTCTCTCTCTCTCGCCTGCGCGGCGGCTCATCGTAAATAACACGCACTGCACGTTTTACGCGGGCCACCGCTAACGAATTACCATAATACGATCGTAAATTATACAGAGCGCCCGTTGCGGCCTATACCGTACAGTATCGCCGAAAAAAAAATCGGAGAAAATCCTCTGATGTGTGATTTTCCGAACGCCGCTCGAAATTTTGGCAAGTCGGCTAAATAAATGTGCCCTGCGTACGGCTTATCGCTAGTTTTTAATTTTTAATCGCTCGATTTCCGCCCTTCCAGAAGAATATCCGTTTATTTATCGGCCGAGGGGGATTTCACCGATTTTTTTTCTGTTTAATACGTTCGTTGGTTTATTACCTTCAGTCACTTATGCACCAGCGTAATCGCGACAAATATACATAGCTTTAATTTTATTACGAGCGCGCGATGCGCGTGGGAATTTTAATTTTAAATCATGAAATCGCTTCCGCATAAAACTTCATTAAACAATTAATGCACGCGCTGTACTTATAGCATCAATGAGAGCTCTGGACGACTCTGCATAAGCGATATATAACGGCGAAATATAATTACGTATTTTTAATTAACACCTTTATATCCCGAGTGCATTGGAGCAGTGAAATTTCCATTAAAAAAATATGACTTCGGGCGATTCTTTGGGGGTCATTTTAGTACTAACAACGTATCGCTGGACTTTAATGTATTGAATAAACATACAATATATCTTGCACGTATAATTCTGAATCAATAACTAACCAATATCGATGTTTTGCTTAATGATTGCAGCTCTGCTGTCGGGTACACTGAAGACTTATCAGCGCGCCTCCTGCAACGAGGAGTGGATGGATCTGAAATGTCCTATTGGCACAGCTATTTTGGTAACGGTGGCGCGCTACGGCTACGCGAGTATCGGTAGCGGTGGCAAATGCAGTACTACCGATCCAATGATCGTCGATAACCAGCTGAATTCGACCTGCCTTTGGCCTAGCAACCTTCAGGTATTTATCTTTATTTAATTTTCTATGAATTACGCTCTACTTTAATCATTATACGAAGGGCTGTTTACTTCACTGAAGTTAAATACACGCGGTTTCCGGGGGGAATGTGTACCTTCATCCATTTACCGAGCTTCAATATTTGGCAGAACCTGGCCAGATAATAACTGAAGCCATGTAAAACTCGGATTTAAAACTCTTGCGTAGTGTGCAGATAAAATACAAGTTTAAGATACCTGGTGATATTGCTGTGCGTCGTTCTATTGGTAAAATTAATGCATTCATTGTTTCTTATTTACATGTGAAATGTACTCTATGGATAATAGCAAACAAATGGTATAAATACCATTTGTTGGTGTTTCTATTCGTTTCTTACTACAAAACATGAATGACTGATAGTACACAATAATACACAAAATGATGAATCGAAACTAAAAAAACAGTATTATACCCATCACACACAGTTTGACATAGCTAACAATAATGAAAATGTTAATAATACCTGCTTTCTTTAAAGATTGCTAGTTTTGTTAAACATAAATTCAGAAGTTATCTGTCACCGAGAGCCAAGAAGAAAAGTGAAAAAAGTTAAAATTTAATGATTTGTGTCAAAAGTATATATAAGTGCTTTTCGCCTAAGTAAGATGGCGAGTAGTCCTATCTTAGATGCAACATGATATTCTAGTTTTATTAAAATCTGAACGGAGTTTGTGTATCATGTGTATTCATATTCACCATTTTCATTGAATATTCTTCCACGTGAATAGAACTTTTACTTAAATTCGTTGCCACCGTATAAAATAATTTACAATCGCATAGATTGACCGACAATGTAAAGAAACAAACTGTCAACAACTAGTGTAACATTTGTCTTGGAAAAGAATTCAATACGAAAAAAAATATCGTAGGAAAAATAAGAAGAGAAACCATATTTTATGTCTGCGAGTTTCGGCCGATTAAGATTCTACAAAGGAAAGCGATTAAAAAAAGCGTTTCCAGGACAAGCCTTCAGAGTGCATCTCTATTTTTATTTTCTTCCTCCGTAGCTTTATATTCTTTGTCTCTCTGCAGTCATTTTGCAGAACACTCTCTCTTTCTCGGCCTCGCAAACAGAATCGGACTGGCCTTTCGGGTCGGCTGGCCAGTTCTGATGCGAGCGCGCGCGAAGATTTAAGCGACGAAGCGAAGATTTAGCCGCCGCTTGAAATAAAGAGCGATGGGACTGAGAGCTTGAAAACTGTGGCCAAATTTAGCTGGAAGAAAGATTTCTCGCTGGCCGAGCAGCGCACAACAAATTTGCTGCACACGTGTCTTTTTCGCCTCGATTTTCCGCGGCTTTTTCTTACTTTCTCTCTTTCTCTACGTACATATATATTTTTTTCTGTGTCCCAAAAGAGGCCGTCTCACGAAGAAATGCTTTTATTATGTCGCTGGCATTAGTCATTGTTTCAACTCTGCTTTTAATGTTTTTCTTTTTGTTTCGTGTTCTTGACGACAGTGGTGGCTGGTACAATTTGAATTCACTCTTCTAGATACAAGGCTACGACAAAGTAAACGACCTTTTGTATTCTTAATTATTCTAGAAGGATGTGTGCAGGGCTTTCCTTACTTTATCTCTCTCTCTCTCTCTCTTCTCTCTCTCTCTCTCTCTCTCTCTCTCTCTCTCTCTCTCTCTCTCTCTCTCTCTTGCACTTTATTACCCAGTGTTGCAAATTTTCTTAATGCGTACTTTATTATACTGTTTATTCTTCTTGTATGTAAAATGGTCTGTTTTATTCATATAATGATATCATAGTTAGATGAGAATTCAATATTAAAAATAATTGATAATGTCATCAAAAGACTCTTGAAGAAATTCATTTCATGAAAAAATTGACTTTGTATCCTCTTTTAAAAAAGTGCACTTTTGTGACTGATAAATGACTGATAAATTAAGCCCTAAACATAATCTAAATCGTGTATGAAGCACTCGCTAATTTTCTTGTTCTTAGTAATTATGTTAATTAATTATGTTAAGTATCTTGATACATTTGCACTCATTAAAAAAACTTCAAATATATTATTTAGAAAAAAGTTAAAAATTTAACTTTATTACAAAATTTTTGATGATCAATTTATTCAATTCTAGAATATTTGGATTTTTACAAAAAATAACCAGCCGTATATAAGCGCGCAGATTTACCAAGAAGAAACTTGATTTTCCATTGCGAAACGCATGAAAAAGCGTGAATTTATCAAAGAGTGCAAAGTCAAAGAAAACGTCGAGCATTGCAACTGACATGAAAGTAAACAGACGATTTCGATTTGACTTTCAAAAACACTTGCACATACTTCATCGTCGAGCAAAATTCCATTTTCAAGAAGTGTAAAATATCTACAGCCGTCAAGGCATGATGTATTGTTTACTTTTCTTTATAATAAAAAGTTTACAATAAACTTCGGCGAACTGCGGTAAACACTAATCTTTAAAGTCGGCTAGATTCTGGGAAAGCAGTCCGGTTGAAAATTCCCCCAAAGTATTTCGAAGCGCCTTTGTCAAAGCTCGACTTGAATGGGCTTGCATTCCGCTCTCAGATGTTGCGGCCCATTGGTCTTCCTAACAGAAATTCCGCGGTTTTTCGATCCGATAATTGCTAGCATCACTGTGCCATTGTACCCTCCTATATCTGCGGAGATTTTCCAATATGCTGTATACGTTTTTTATCACAGAGGTGGAGGGTACACAGCCAAATATAGCGCTTTATATTTCTACGTATACATGTCATTGTTAAGATTACGCTTGGTTTTTTGAGCAATTCACAGTAATATACTATAATACATTTTTATTCGCATAATTTTAATATGGTAGGATATTTAAGAAAAGAGTTCAATATTTATCATAAGATAATAAATCATAAGATGTACCATTAGCATGTAACAGTATTTTCCTGTTTAAGAAAAGTTTGCTTTCTCTACAACAATACAAGTGTCAATACAATACGATCTTCAATTTGGAACACTATATGATGCGCAAATAACTGTAAAACTGTTTAACTCAATAGTTAAAAACTTAGAAAAATTTCGAAAGAGTGCCAAAATTCTTCAAGTGTCAGACATGATCAGCATCGAATTCTGGAGTCGAATGAATGAAACTTGTTTTTTTCCTGTATGTGGGTCCACAGCTTTGAAAAGTTTTGAAAAAATGTCAAATTTTTCAAGTGCTAGAAATATTGAAAATCTTCTGAAACGCAAAGATCCGTAGGAGAGTTCCAGTTTCCAACACTGTATAATGCGTTAAAGCAATGATACAATATGAATACTTTTTTTCCTTTAAAAGTCGATTGGATTGAAAAGCTTTTCCGCTTGAAAATAAAATCCGCATAATTCAGAAACTATCTGTCACTTTGAGTGAAAATTCCTTACAAAAAAGAAAATAAAGAAAGTTCTAAATTTTAATGATTTTTTTCAAAGTGCATATAAGTGCGTTTCGCCCTAGACTACTCGCTGGGCTCCTCAATAAACCGACAAGTAGTCCTATCTTAAACGCAACATAGTGTGTTAGTTTTTGATAATGAATGTCAAACTTGGTAGCCTAGTATAAGCGATGAAACGACTTTCATTAAATATTCTTCAAAATAAATTTCCGTTCAAGTGTAACGTCATTCCTCCTCTTGGCCTTTGCAGTATCTATAATTCGCGATAATACACTCCTGCAATACGTTGTATTCCCTATCGACACCACTACTTCACGAACTGTTATCTTGTTACATATATGAAAACAATATATTTCCCAGAAGCAGTTGCGAATACACATAACTGGGTGAACTGCTACTGTCGTAGCGAAGTTCGCCAACTACACTGTAAGATCAATGATTCACAAGCGAACTCTGATTTCCACTATTATTACAAATCTACTACTCTGTAACCCGAATCCCAGCGGCGGCGCTTCTCGAATTTCCCAACAATCGCGAGAGGAGAGAGCAATATATAAGGAGAAAAAAAATTCGAGAAAAAGGAAACTCATCGACGGTAGAGAACAACCACGTCCTTGTACCCACTGACCGACTAATTCGATCTCTCGTCGGCTCGCACAATAACAAACTCGATATTGTTTGCGTGCCGCGCGCGTCCCGCTCTCGCAGCGCGGCGAGATATAAATCTGGCAGTCCATCGAGTCGCCATGTCGATTCCATATTTCACTGCTACGCTCGATTGCGAGGGCCCCATTGTCTGCGTGACTCGTCGCACTCTCTCTTCCTCTCTCCCTCTCTCTCTTTCTCTCTTTCTCTCTGTGTCTGCAGTGGCGATGCTCGAGGAATCGATTTTTTTTTATTTTCGCCTCGAGCCGGGTGTACGCGCCCTATTGGCCGTTTCTACATGTAGCCTGTCTCATCATCGAGACGTCCGTTTGTTCCTCCCCGTCCTTCCGGTTTCAATTTGCGCTTAACTCTTCCGCGTGGCTGCAAGCACACTTTCTGCGCTCTTGCGCAGCGGCTTTTTTCCCTCTGTGTCGTTCGCGGAAACTTTGTCCATCGCGAGAGAGCTGAACTTTATCGTTATGCTTTTACTCGTTCGATACACCTGCGATGCGTTTGGTTATTAGGATTGACGTTATACTGGTTTCTTTTTCGTCCGCGCGTATATGGAAATTGATTTTCGTTGTCAAGCTCTTTGAATAGAAAGTTTTCGAATGGAAACGCGCGCGAAATTACACGACAGCTGCTACTCGTTTATCGCAACTTTTTAAATTTTGATTTCGAGGGAAAATAGTGGAGTCATGTGGTATCTATCCCTTGTCAACTTTATAATTCCTTCTGAAAACGAAGATACTTGTTTTCAAGTATTTCTAACAAAAATAGCACAAATTCCATAATATTCTGAACATCGCGTTCGAAATAGAAAGAAATAATTTTTCTTAATCAAATAACTCATACTTTTTTTTCGAAAAAGCATCGGCTGGAATTTGATCACAGACATCTCTGGAAGTGCCGGCAATGTATATAGCTGCGCAGTCGAGTCTCTGCATTTTGTTTTAGGTTGAACTATACAGTTTGTTCCATGATGGAAAACCGCCACGACACTGGAGATCATGAAAGACTCCCTTTGTCTCTGAAAAAAAGAGAAGCATTGAATGCATTTCTGTGTGGTACGGTGGAAAAAGTTTGTATTTTTCCCCGGGACAGAGTTGTTCAGTTCGGACCTCGGAGGGTAGCAGACCTCGAAAATCTTGGTTGTGTATATAGCGTTGGACTAAAGTTCCTCACGCGCCGTAATAAGTTTTTTGTAATGTCAATGGGATGTGAAATATTGTGCACTGAATATTTAATTATTATATTACCAATTTTCGCGAAAGTAAGTTCTTTGTGGGAACATTATGGATTAATTTTCTTAACGATAATCTCTATTAAGATTTTTTACTTTTACTAACAAAAACTTGAATTTCTTTGTGTGTAAATAAGTACTGATCACCATCAGCCTCGGTGGTTATTTTGTTATATTCATTCATTGTCTATTTCATATTGTAGAATGCATCGATCTTCCCGAAAGAAGTAAATTGACTTATATTTTCGTTAGTTTTTGTTTTCATCTGAATGCAAATATTCACGCATTAAAATTGATACGACTAGTGTAGTGATAAATATTTATTTGGTATAATCTCTGTCACTTTTGTCTATCTTTTTCTCTTCGTTTCAGATTTCTCGTACACGTTCTATATATATTCCTAACATATCATAAATGCTGAATAAATATTGCAATAATTTTAATTGCTTATGTTGTGCGATGACTGTATAAGCCGCACCGAATAAATTAAAAACAGAGTATTTAAGGTTATACTCTGTATAAATAATTTAAAATCCGTGTATCCGTATAAAACACACCCTTTGCATAAAACTCCGAAATATACTTATTTCATTTTTTAAACCAAAGAATCATTTTTCATAGTTTGAGTCAGATTCATGGTCCGGAGGTTACGGCCTCTCCTCGTTAGTTGATGAAATAAAATTCGATATCCTGGAAGGGGAGATCATGAGCTCGGAGAAACGGATCTAAAATTACAAATTCTAGACTTGTGTTCTAGATTTCACGCTGAAATTGCTCATTTTCTCGCTTATCTTTTATCATGCAGCGTATATTTGAGTTTGAGACCCTCGGTAGAAACGTTAGCTATATTTTGCTTGACTAATTTTGAAGTTAAAAATGTCGTATCAACATTATTACGTTGATGAAAGGGAATGTTTTGTTTTATTTATAATCATAAAAAGCGAATAATCAATGTTATTTTATCATTATTTTACCTTGGGAGCTAGGGTTATAAATTATTATAATTAAAATATAACAACATGAAGGTTGTGGGAAAGACTACTACTCTACATCAAATAATATTTTTCTTATTTTGAGATGCACCATTAATTTTCTAACCTAAAAAGTTCTCGAAGTCGGTACAACTGCAAAAATGTATTAAACACCAACAAGAACCGTTGATATCTGTTTAAAAAAAAATATTCTTTGGGGTTACGTGTTATGTACCTCTTCACTTAAAATATGCATTGCATGGTACTCGAAAATAACCAAAAGCGTTTTCGGCCTACAATGCGAACAGCAGAGCCTATACGCATCGTAACTAACTGCAAGAAAAGCTTCTCATTTAGCTAAAAGACTCATTTCCTTCTCTCATTTGTTGCACTGTAATTTGCAATATTTTCGAACAATTTCAGGTTCAACAGACCGGAAAGAAGTGTAATTACAGTTCCCATTTCGGCGTCGGTGTGCGCGAGGCGAAAACGCCGGAGGAAACACATCGCCGCAGTAAAAATAAGAACAGGTGTAATCCAGTCCGAGAAACTTCATTCGAGCCGTCTCGCGACAAGGCAAAGAAATATACCTCGTCATCAGGGGAACATCTTCGTTTTTCCGCATATATGCGCAAATGCTTTTTCCGCGCGCGTCGGCAGTTTCAATCTTACGGGCGGAAATTCACGAGCTCGAGATGACCCGCAATTTCTTGCAAAGAGTTTGCCATTTATTTCTGACAGGTTAGAGAGCCCGGCCGCCGGTCACAACTGCGCGCGCGAGAGAGAGAGAGACGCGTTTTTTTTTCTTCTTCGGCGATGCTCGCGCAGGTATACATATAGTCCCTGTCGCGCGCGCGCGCAGGACTGGAAAGAGTCGCCGTCATATTTTTGCGAGGGTTAGCCTGGGCGATGAATTTCGCGAACTTTGATGGCAGCGATGAATTTTATTTCCGACTCTCCTGTTGGCCGTTCCCTCTCTCTCTCTCTCTCTCTCTCTCTCTCTCTCGGGCAAAAGTTTCCTCGAAGCCGCGGATACTCAATTTTTTACACGTACAATGCGCGCTGTATTTTTTCTTTCTCTACTCCTTCCGAACTAATCGAAAGCTCTAAAAAAGCTTTCAGCGTCAAAGTTTCGTAATTACTCGCGGACAGCCGAGGAAATAATTTCTAGAGCACACTGACGCCGTATGTATATACCCGATTCTCACTTCTCCCGCGAGATCCTTACTCCTGCCTATAGAAAAAAAGCGCATAGCAACGAGAGGGTTAGGGGGGGGGAGGGTACGAGTAGGGCCGTTTACGACAGCATTAGGGATCGTCGGCGGCGGAAGCACGAATTCCTACGTGTTCAAAGAGCCACGCGACATTTTCCCTCGGAATATAGGTTCACACACGGCTCGCCCCTATAACACACGCAGCCGAGTCAGTGTAATTGTGTAATGCGATAGAGCGAACGTGTAATTGGCTCATACGCGCGCATTATACTTTCGATCCTTTCTAAGGATAGCTAGTCACGCGCCAAGCCCCAGCCGAACGTGGTATTCTGCTAATGACGTTTATTGAGATATCTTTCATGCATATATACATGTAGCCTCTCCCCCCCCCCCTCCACAACTCTAGTTCGCGTCCGCTTTAAATAAAAGAGCTGCTGCGCAGGATCGAATTCAGCGAGAGTTATATATTCGAAATGATTTAAAAAAAAAAATTGAAATCGCTCGCGTGGCTATATTTTAACTGCATCTCATTTGCATTTTTAGCGTCACTTTAAAGGATTAATGAATATTTACAGGTTCGGGGGGTTGGAAAAAGTTCTCCAATTTCCAATTCAACATTCGCATAAATTTTTATCGCGATAACATGAAGCCCCGCCGCTGCGCAGGATCGTTTCTGCCAGTAACGCAATAATCAGGCTGAGCGGGTTGGGCTGGGTTGGGTCGGGCGGGTGCCATAATAAAAGGAAGGAAAAAGTTTATAACGCGCGCGCGGAGAGCAGCCGAGCTTTCCAGGAAATTCTCGGCGTCGCGAGAGCGAGCAAATTGAATCGGTAGAAAATTGTTTGTAGGGTCCGATTTAAACCGAGTAGTTCGTCAGTTGGAATAGTCTCGTCGAACGCGCTTGTAATTACGCCCAGCGAAGAAGTAGTGCTCCGGGAACACGGCATTGGCAATTTTCGCGCTGTAATTGTAACTCGCTCGATTTACGAGTTCGCGCCCCCCTCCCTCTCCTGTATTTCGAATGGCGAGCCCGAAGAAAGCGATCGATTCTTAATGCGTGCGGAATAAAAAGGTGCTCGATTGAAACGAGGCGGCGCGCGACGTTGGAAACGGAAGCGTTTTATCGTATATTGTTAAATCCGCTCGCTGTACGAAGCTCTATACCACCCTCTCTGATAAATAATCTCGCGCTCGGGTCGATACTTGGAAATTTATGCTCGGCGGAGTCGTAAATCAACGTGAGATCGTTCAAAACGAGAGAGAGAGAGAGAGCTGAGCCCTCGAAGCTCGGCGTCGCGCGTCCCCTGTAACGACGCGCGAGGCTTTTGATGCGACGCGCGAGCACTACGCGGCCGCGCGCGGCAATTATAAAGTTCGGCAATAATCCACGCTACATAAACATGAATTCCCGTTTTTCTCGGCCCAAACGAGCCATAACTCGACGAGCGAATAAAAGACCGGTGAGGCTCGCGCTCGCGTAACCCCCGTCCTCTCCTGGGCTTCTCTCCGCGGCTCCCACAGCTGTTTGAATCGCCTCCACTTAATTCTTCCACGACTTCCGCTTGTCGCGCGGCTGCGCACACTGTTCTCAAAGACGTCCGCGTGTAATGGCTTGTGTGTTCGCACGAGATTCATTGTCGGCCGGCTATTTTCGAGGCTTCTTCTCTCGCGGCGGATTCACTTTTGGGGAGAGAGAGAGAGAGTTACGAGACGAGAGATCAAGGGACGCGAGGCTTTTTTCTTTCGACGAGGACATTCGTTTGAAATATCTGCGGCGTGACAAGCGCGGCGAAAGCATCATTGTTCCAGCTGCGCGTATTTTGCGAGAATCTGCGATAACTCAGGTTTCGAATTAACGTCGAATGCCGAAAAATTCAATGAATAAGACTACGTAGGCGGAGGCAGCAGCTGCTCCGCGAAAATTAATTCCCGATATACATCACTCGGGTATTCCATTCACGAGCGGGGAAGAGTAGCACACTTTACGTCGTAGTGGTCCGCCGGCCGTGAGCGTATATATATCTACGCCGTATATAGCGCAGTAGCGGCTCCTCCCGCACTTTGCGGCTGATCTTTTTACGAGCTCCAGCGCCGGCAGAGAGGGATTACGTACTTCACGTGCGGTCGAATGAATTGTACCTACAAACGTACATCGAATCCTTTGACCGTGTACACTCGAGGAACGGGCGGCAGGTCAGGTGTTGTGTCGAGCACAAAAGGGACGCACGAGTACGCGCACTCGACGACGAGCATTCGGATGAGTTGGAAAGAAAGAAAATCGGTCGTTGCTGAAGGTGCACGCAGCTGTTTCTAATTACAGTTTCCTTCGGATTGATTTATAATTATGTATCTGCTTTTTGGTGGTGATGGGTAAAGGGGACCTACCAAGTGAAAATAATTTGTTAAGATAATAATTAAGCATTAATTTTTTTCATTTTTCAGTTTTAAAAAAATCTTCTACTCAATCAAATCAAAAGCCCTACATGCATAAGATAACTAATAATATAACAAGTATGTAGAAAACATTTTAAACAATTTCATGCATTGCATACGTACCCTTGGAATCCTATGGACAGTGCCAAAAGTCATCGAACACTGTGTATTCCGTCTTGAGAGTACATTAGGCTCGAAATCACTCCAAAAAATTTAGTTTCACTGCTTTTCAGATATATTTTTGGATAAAAAATGTTTCAGTTAAATTCAAAGCAACTGTGAAATTTTAAAAATCATCCCCTTAAGAACTTAAGTATTAAAGTGCTAAACAAAGTATGTGAATACTGATCAAAATACTTAAGTCAATAAAAATTTTGTCTGTATACTGATCAACGTGAGTAGCATAAAACGTAGTTGGTGTTGAAAGAAATAAGCACAACTTACATATCTCAGCGCTTTTTATTAAATCGAATCACATAAACTTTAACACTCAAGTGTTTCAAACTAGTCAAAATATATAATATCGTCGCCCCCTACGAAGATTATAATAACACAATAAAGCCCAATTTTAATTTGTCATGTATGGAAACTCAGGGTCAATCAATTTATCAAATACGAATTATATTTCAAGTTCATCGGATCCTCGACGCACTAATTTACCCAGATTCTCAAAAAAAGAAAAAAAAATGCCAAATTAAAATATTTCCTTGTTGAGTTATATCTTATAGTCTTCGTACGGAACGACGATATAAAGTATACAAAACAGATAATCGACGGAAGTAGAGGTTGCAGAATCTTGCGGCCAGATTTTCGAGTAATTAAAAGCAGCTTTGTAATACATTATCAGGCGCAGAACCGTTCGAAGTTAATTTCCTCGCGCGAAAGGTGAAAGAGAGACGCGCGCGTCTTTCCACGCTAAAGTTTCTCTTTGAAAATTGAGGAAATTACCCTCGCGAAATCCTCTCCGCCCCTATCTTCTGCCCATTCAGCGGGATCTTTTCAGCCGCGGGGATAATTTAAAGCCTTGTCACGCCGCACAATATCGCGTTTTATGTTACGACGCTGTCAAAACTTATCATCAGATTTCGCCTAGACAGACTGCTTAGTCCGCGATGTAATTTATTCAGCGCGCGCGGCGCGATATAATTCAATTATATGACGAACGCTGCAGTCACTGCGTTCACTCGCTCGTATACAATTATATAGCTTGTCGCGCTGCTCCGGATTTTCGATGATTTTTCAGGCTGCTCGAATTCGCGGAATATATAATCGGCAAATAATCTTATCGACGGCAGAGTATTTTAACAGGTATTATATTGAATAATGTGAAAATCGTTGATTTTGAATGCCAGCAAACACTAATAAATTATACAGACTCTTGGAATTATTCAAACCAATTCATGCAAATTATAAGTGCCACGTCTCATCGCGATTATTCTACGGAATTTCAATGGGGTACGAAAACTGTGGATGAGACTGAGAAAGTTATATTACACGTCAGACACCTGGTCCATCGGGTACGTTGAAATGCGTCTCTATGGATTTTCCGGGCTCTTACTAAATTAATAAATTATCGCTTTAATAACCAAATTTTGAATTCACAAGCACAGCGTAAGAAACGTCGTGATGGCTGCTTTGTTCACTCCAACGTGAAATAATATTATTATCTTAATAATTGAATTGTTGCGTACAAAATTTTATTCATACATACTTCGTATATATTCTCTTCGTACATGTTCTCTGCTGAGAACTTATATAACTTAATAATGCTCGACTGAAAAATAAAAGACTGTGTACATCTATATATCTGTACAATATGTATCATTTTTTATTATCTATATGTATCATACTATTACTTTTTGGTGTAATCAATTAACTATTATTATTATTATTATTATTATTATTATTATTATATGTACTTGAATACAAAATCACTTGTTATACCGAAGTAATGCTTGATATGAGTTTTATTGTGTTAATACGAGAAAGAAATACGGTAACAGGTTTAATTTCGACCTCGCTGTACTTCAACGTCTTTTGTTCGCGACTGTGAATAGCAGTAGTTGGAAATCGTCATAACGTTGGTATAATAGAAAAGACTATTCAATTGTAAATGATGTTAATCGCTTTTGTTGTTCATGAAATTAACGTTGAAAATGTAGTACCTAAAATAATTGCTCATACTTTTTACGACATCCGATTCCTTAACAGAATTTTCGATATAATGCAATTGTAAGGTTCATGCATTCGCAGAATTTCCATCATCATAACTAATTTCAAGTCTGAAATTGTGTTTATATATAATTATACTAATATCCACTTGTGTAGCATTCACTGTTGCAGACAGTAGTCGAGGTCTGCCAGAAGAAGAGGCAGTGCACCTTCAACACGAGTCCGAAACTAGGCGACCCGTGTCCTGACATGCCCAAGTTTATCGAGGTTGTCTTCAAGTGCCGTCCCTGTAAGTACTCGAAAACACATTAAAGTATTTTCCGCGGAAAAGAAAAAAGACGAGAAATTATTGTCATCGAGTCGTCTTTCCGCCTGACGAAATCGAGACTATTCTACTGGCCTCTGAAAAATAAGAGAATCACTTTAATACACCCGCGTTTTGAAGCACTTCTCGATTCACGAGTGAAATGAACGCACGCAAAAACTCATCTAACCGAAGAGAAAAACGAATTCCGTAAAAATATAGGTACATTATACGTATGTAGAGCTTTGACGTTTCGTTTCAGAAGTCGATTTCTGTCGTTGTACGCGAGAAAAGAAGAAACTAGAAAGTTGCGGGGTACATAAAAAAAAGTCACCTTGCCGCAGCTGGCTGATTATTTCCGTTGTAGTAGGTCGTTTCCTGTCCAGAAATAAATATTTCTAGAAGTGCCAGCGCAGGAAAATGTGAAAACTTTTAATGTACCCGCACATACGTACTCTTCGTTCCCGCACCTTTAAGGTAGAATGATTTTTGTCAATGTTCCACCATTTCCTTGCTTAAAAAATTCATTTCACACAAATTACCGATTGTTGAAAGACTAAGAAATGCATTCTAGTTTTTGAAAGTATTTAAACAGTAATAAAAGTTCAGATTTTTCTCATTTATCTAATTTTTTTTAAACTTAATAGCTGTAGAGAATGAATTAAAATTTCTGCTACAAATAAACTATCTTGAATTTTCGCGTGCGACGTTTCTACAGCTGAAACGTAAATTTTAAGCGCGCAGGGAAAGAATTCAGAATTTCGCTGAGCGCATCAGGAGAAATTTTTGGTATAAATCAGTTATTCACGATGAAAAAAGGCATCAGAAAGTAAATTCGCCATTTTTAACTCCTGGAACACGAGCTTGCCGTTCTCTACGCAGTATTCGTAAATATTAAGAATTTTTAAAATGAAGCTCGTACAGATCAATACAACATTTCGCGAATTTCGAAATTAATTCAAAAACATTTGTTATAAGTCACCTGCTTTGTTTGAAGAAAAAGAAGACGAAAATATCCCAAGCACGGAAAGCAGCTGCACGTCTCACGTACACTGCACACGTACCTCGGAATATGCAATCCGCCTATCCCTGGAAGTACCTGGGACTCGCGCGCATACCATAAGCAATAATATACACGCTCCCTGCCTCTACATCTCTCTCTCTCTCGCGCATCTTGCGGGAAATTCTCAGCGAGTTCTCGCGCGGCCGAGTAACTTCGCCGGCGCCTCGCTGCATCTCGAGTCGCTCTCGGTAATCCACGTAAATTCGTCAATTTGCAAGTCCGCGCGTCTCCTTTTTTTTCCGTATGGATAACGGTGCGCCATAGCGATGCCTGGCATCCATAATGAGGATATCGATCCCGTCCCCCCTCTTTCCCGCTGCCCCCCGCGCGCGAAAGGAACGCGTTGTAAGAGGCGCCATTCGATCAGCGGCAGAAGCTCGAGCTTAACTCGATATATAGCCTTTCCGGCCGAGACGACGGCGCGATCGTGGGTAGAGGGCCGCCGTCGGGCGAGAGGTGGAAGGGCTCGATTTTAATGCGGTTATCGGAGGAGGAATAAGTATTGGAATTACATAAATACGGCCCGCATATACTGGTGACATGTATTTTACCCCTTTATGCTCGCTGGCTTAGTCTGCTCTTTGCTGCGTTATGGGGTATAAGTTTGCGGCTGTTATTATTACGCATGAAAAGTGCATTGGAATTCATAGCGCGAGATTCGCGTAGGGCACTACTTTCTTTTGGTATACTGTAGAGGGCACTAGTTCAACATTTATTGATTTAGCCGAGGTTCATTGATTATGTAGCTAGTTGCAATTTGTTGAAAACAAAATTTGTAGAAGAGAGACGTTCATTCGCAAAGCTAGAGGGAAGCGTATGCAGATTAAGTAATCAAATGAAACATTACCGTATTTGTTCGAAGGGAAGCTAAATCTCTGTGCCGTGCATAAATTATACAGATGTAACCGATTGAACTGCGCAACACCGTATTTCAAAGTGAAATGTTTCGCGCCTTCATGCAAATCAATCATACTCAGGGACTTATAGACACCAGAACTTAATTAATTGAAATGTCCGTTTTGACCTGCATCCGATTCGATAAAATGAAAAAAAAAGAGTCAAGCGGAAAATTGATAGCGGGATTCCTTCATCTATCTGTCTCACGTATATAGATATATCTATTCTTCTCTCGCTCCCTCTCTCCCAGAACTAATTATCGATTTTAAAAAATCCTAATGAAATTCCATTCCGGAATATTAATATACTCTCGTTCGAACAGATGGGTGACCAGTTCCGCGATCAATCGCTGTGCTAACAGATATTTGCATTACCCGTTTTAGTTTTGAAATCGTTTCTCTACTTCACAGACCATTTTCGATGCCATTTTTTTAACAACTTGTTTTATTCATTTCACAATCTCATTTTACAGGGAGAGGAAGAGTAACCGTATGAAAATCCCCAAAAAATTACTGCATAAATCAATAAATTTATACATTTTTTTACATATCATTGCATACTCAATGAAATACGATTTAGAAATTGAATTTGCGAAAGTGAAAGAGAGAAGAAGAAAGAGAAACATGTAGAATATAGATATCGATTAATGCAAAAAAAATTCCTATATATTGTGAGATATGAAGGACAACTCCCTCGAAAAAATAAGTTTTAGATGACTACAAAAACGCATTCAATTATAATTTTATAATTTTACTGCTTTTTTATAGTTTACTATCTTCGTGGATTGAAAGTATATAGGATAAGATTACCCACGAAGGAAAGATCAAGGCTAAGACTGATGGCAGCGAGAAAACTGGCTCTGTCACACATAAACTACTCAGAGGCATTTACAGATGAAATATGCTATAGAAGTATTGTTCACCTTGACTGCTCATACATTTTTTTCAATTATATTGTTGCACATGATAGTTTCAAAACTTGAAAAAGCTTACGGTCAATACAGCTAGTTTACATAAATTGTTAAATAAAAAATAATTTTTCAGTCACCTAAAACTCCTGCAACAATTTTTGCAAAATGTTACACACTTTACTTAATAAATTGTAGGTAAAATCATCACCTTAGTGAACGTAAACTATAAATATAATAAACATAATTTTAAAAAATTAAAATTTAGCCCCACAAGTAGACCTCTAATTTGCTAAATGGTAGACAATGATATCTATGATAGACCACCTGCGTGAGTGGGATTTTAAAAATCGTATTTTCACTATTTTTAATCAGTAAATTAGCTCGTTTTTCTTCTCCTACATTGTGCGCATCACCTGGAATTCAACCCTTGCGTAACAGTATCGCTTCATAGTCACGCTCACGCCTCTCCCTCTCTCCCTCTCTCTCTTTCTCCCTCTGTCGCACGTAATAAGTGGCACGTGTACGGCCTCTCGACAAATTAATTTGCCGGGCCGGGCTGCAAGGCGCCGCTGGATTTGGCATGTGCGATTCAACGAATGTGCCAGCGGCCCGTGTATAATCGTCGTGTTCGCGCGACGCCATTACACCTGGGTAATCACGGCTTGGCCGCAATCGGATTCGCATTTTCAGGATGAATTTTGGCGTCGCGGTTTTACGAACCTCCCGCGGGACTCGCCACTTGTGCGACTCGAATATTGCTGGCTAATTGTGCTGTATTTTGTACGTTTCGGAGAGTTGGTCTTAGATGGAGTTTTCGTTGTCCCGGAGTTCATTATATTCGTTTAGTGCAGGTAGTTGAAGGTGTCAGCTTTGAAGGAAAATTGCAAATTAAATTCTCGCTTGTCGCGTAAAAGTTGTTCAATTGGTTTTAACAGTTTTTCTTCGTGCTAAAAAGCAACTTTTATGAAACTTGATTCTTTAAATTCAATTTTGTTCGTTCATAATTTTTTATAATTATTGCAAATTGTAATATTTATTCATCATGTTCTATTATTTTACATTAAATTATTTTATATGCCGGCAAGAGGAATAAAATTTAATTTAATTTTTCTCTTAACAAACCGCAGTTAATTACATGGTTTTATTGAGTAGAGGTTTATTATTAGTATTGTTCATGATTTGTAAAATGTTTGTAATTTTATTTACGTATATTCCATTTATAGGAAAACAACTAAATCATTTTTCATATTAGCTACTCATACCAGTAAATTGAGTATTCATAAGATAACTATATAAAATAATAGCATCAAAATTCTGTTTTCTAAGAATAATGTTTTACAAGACACAATCTTAAATATATGTGCTAATAGGCAATAATACAGTTTTATAAGTATTACATGTCACTAATTAATACAACTCTAGCAAAAAATATTGTACTGTTTAACAATAGGACATAATTAGTCTTAGGTTTGCAATTATTTGTTTTATGACTAAAAAAACAATTGTTTTATTTTCTAAGTAATATTGGTCTACAACCCTAAAAGATCACCATACTCAATCAATATGAAGAATTGTTTCAGAACTAATTTTTACATAATAAGAGTAGCTCTGAATTACAAAACAATTTATACTAATTAAGTAAATGAATTAATGACATGTCCGGTCATCGGAAATTCGTATCATAACAAGTAAACTTTTGCACGCAAATTTATGCACGCGAAAGTTTTCTGAACCGTCAATAATATGGTTTTGTCATGCTCGTGCGCAATTAACGTCGCAGAGAAAGCGACAATGTACGGGGAAAATGAATAATTATGTAAAATATATCGCGAGCGCGTATTCGCATTGTTAATCGTTGCAAAATTAAAGGCGCAACGGAAAATATATTCGTCGTTATATTCTCGCAAAATGACGGCTTCAGGATAACCCGCATATTTCTTACGACGGATGCAGCAGCCTTCAAAAGCATTACCGTAATTTAATCCTTCCCAGCCCCCCCCCCCTCTTCTTTTTTATCGCACATTGTAATTAAGTTTTTACACTTGCGGAATAGCCGGCAGCCGCCTGCAAGTAGCAAACATTGCAGCGGAAAAAGTTTCGAGGAGTCCAACTGAGCTGCGCACCGGTATAATGAGCCGTGACGCATTACCGTTGTTTTCATTGTTTTCGCTCAGCGGGAATTCAGCGCAAAGGGGCTTTTAATCAAGGCGCCGAATGTATGCAGCAATCGAGAAAGTAGCGTATTTATAGTACCTTTTTTTCGGAGTAAAAAGTTCATCGTCTTGTGCAGAATTGCGGCTCTCGTTGCGCATAAACAATTTGCCTCTCGGGCACGTGTGTTTCGCATTACAGTATAACGTATAATTCTGATATTGCAATACTCTCTAAATATTTCCGAGTGATTTTTCACTCGAATCGAGTGATTTTTCACTCTTCTTGTCCAGACAAAACTGAGCCTATCGGACTGGAGTGATAAATCACTTTTCAAAAGAGTGATTTCTTCACTCTAACTTAAAGTGTGAACATTTCACTCTAACGGAAAGAGTGAACATTTCACTCTAATGGAAAGAGTGAACATTTCACTCTAATGGAAAGGGTGAACATTTCACTCTAATTGAGAGTGAACATTTCATTCTTGCAGGGGTATCCAGGATCCATTTGCGGAATTTTAATTACAAATATCGAGACAAATACACAAGCATATATTTTATTCAAAAATAAAATATCATAATTCAAAATACTTTTAAGTACAAGTACAACATAAGTACAATCTTCATAAATATTTTTACCATATTATTATAAATTATTCAGTCCTCTTGTCTTGATTAGACTACTTATTTTGATTAGACTACTATTTGTACTGTCAATAAAGCTGTTTGCTATTAAACTTTGAGATCACACAACACTTTCTTAAAAGTAAGATTTAAGAATAAAACTTTTCATACACTAGAATACGACAGAATTTCTCATTAATAGCTAATCTTTAACCTCAAAATTTTTGTATCAAATTTCATGACATAAAAATATAAAAAAACTTTAACACTCTACTCACATCAGGTAGTATATCAATTAGAGACATAGTATTCGTCAGAACTTTACGTGTGACAACAGTTGTTTCAACACACTTCTATCTAAAAGTTGTTCAAGTCCACAGTCACCCACATGTAGCTGGCCACGAGGTCCCGTGCACTGGCGCACTTTTTAGCAGAGAACGCGTCTGAGTTTTACTCTTTTTAAAAGGGGTTAGAACAAAGGCTACATATCACACTGAAATTTCGAGTGATCAAATCACCCGATCATAAGGTGTGAAAGTAAATCACCCGAAAGGAGTGATAAATCACTCCAATTTGAGTGATTCATGAATCACTCCGAAAAAGAGTGAAGAAAATCACTCGGAAATATTTAGAGAGTATATTTATTAAATAGGTGTAGGTTCTCTTTAATGTAACGAGAATTCTCGCATGGAATCATCGAGGGTAATTGAAACGTTCGTTAGATAATCTGCATAAATTTTCACTACAACTGACAGTCGCGTTCAACGTCAAATTAATTATAACACGTTCGCCGTAAACCATATAATAGCAATCATTTCCGACGTCGAACGACACACAACGCCACCGCTTGCATAATTAGATCCGTTGGAAATTGCAACCAAGGTATTAAGGGGCGCTGAAAGTCATGTAAAAATTTCAAATTCAATCACATTTTGCACCATAAGCCATGTTAAATCAAAAAACTTGTATTTCACTTATCTGTTGTAAAAATGTGAAATCTCTATTTAAATTGGAAAACACGGCAACATGATTTTTTCACGAATATTCAAATCAAAAGATTAAAAAAAGAAAAGAAAGCACATGATTAGATGAATAACAAATAATTCAATACGAATTAATATGTTATAGAATTTATAATTTGAGTTAATTTATTTTTTTGAAATAGAGATTTAATTATAAGAATTTGGTTGATGATCGCATGTCTAAATCCAGAAACTAGGAATCTTATATGCTTACTTACAAGTATAGCAAAGCATTTTACTTTAATCTAGAACTTTAGCATATGGCTGAAAGTTAGTTTGTTCACCGCATCCATGATTTTATTATATTTCCCATGCTTTATTATTCTAAATAATGCAGTGTTTTATACGCTTGAAACTTTGCAGAACGATTATAATTAATTATAATCCAACTATCCGCTTTTTCGTGCGCTATATTACGGCGCGAAATTTGAATTCTTAATTGGATTCCAGACCAACTGAATTTAGATCAAGAAAACGTCGTCGCGCGAGCTTTTTTCTTTAAAAAAAAATGAAAGCGCTATCATCTACTAAATTGGCTTGTCTCGCGCGGAAATTTATGAGAGACGCCACGATGAGAAACTCAAGACAGGCGAAAAAATTAATATTCCCGTTAATTGACGGGCCAGCGCGCGGTTGAAATTTAAGAGCCGCGATCCTCCGGGACAAACAAGTTTATGGATTTATGGAGTTGCGTCTTGCGGTAATTTCGCGTTCGCGGCTGTGTGCGTGCAAGCGCGCCCCCCCCCCCTTCCCCCACCCCCTCCGTCCAATAACATGCCGAAGTCGCTGCTGCAGCTCTCGGTCCAACTTTCCTCTCCCGGCGGCGTGCAGGAGTACTAAATCAGCGACTCGATAAAACTGGACGCTAACACTTTATCTCAGGTGCTCCCCCCCCCCCTGTATATGTAAGACGGCCCCGTGAAAAACTTGGCGGGGTTTATTTCGTAAACACACTCGCGACCAGTGGGGTCGTCGTCGTCGACGACGTGGTCGCGGTCGTCGGGTGAAAAACGCGCGGAGAAACTGTCCCACATGCAGTTGCGAGCGCGCATAGCGAGAGGACTTTTCTATTTATTATTGCCGCCACTGTAAATCACGCGGTCGACAAGTGTATACGTGTCCGCGCTCTGGCGCATGGCTTTTGCGGCCCAGCTTTCCCGCGAGGAATAATGCCCGCGCTGCTCTCTTTTATTTGTCGCGGCTAACGGATTTTCGAGTGAGCGAACCGCGATGGCGCTCGATACGATACATATACATATATAGTTATATACATTTATATACACGCGTGTATACAGCATTGTTGCTCGCTGTTCCTCTTGAAAATACATTTTCGCGGCATTGTGCCCCCCCCCCCGTACGACTCTCCTCTCCTGCGATGATACTATAAATAAATGTCGATGAGAGAGAAAGCGAGTGAGATAGAGGGGGAGCCCGTAAATCAATTTTCAATTCGCTCTCTATTAACGAGAGGAAAAAGCAAAAATTCCTCGAGCCGCAAACTAATAACCATCGCGCCACCGCCTCACATTCATCAAACGCCTTAATAAAGCAGCCCAAGAGGAATCGCTTACCCCCATATACCGACAAACTCTTCCCGGTCTGTGTTTTGCACTCCGCCGGATCTCCTATAACTGTATGCGTTTGAGAAGCGAGTAGTACCCGCGCACGTGTAGCTCGAGTACAATATTTTATCGATGCCGCTAAGGCGAAACGCGGTCCGCAGGTGCGCAAGTCGTTAATAATCTCTGCGAGAGTAGGCAAGAAACTCGCGGAGGCGTGTGACGTCCTCGTGAATTATTTCTTAGACGAGGAAGAGCAGCAGATTCGATTGCAACTTTTTCCGCTGCGAGGACTTTGGATTTCCGGCCGGGGGAGCCTTAGCGAAGATTTTGGAAGGATAGTTTCGCCCACACGTATGCATAATAAACAAGCTATAATATTGGAAACAGGATGGATGCATAATTTTGTACCAAAAGAGCTGCTTTTTGAAAAAAATAACTAATTTTATGATAATTATGTTTGTATTTTAAATTTTCCAAAAAAATTTTTTTTAAACTGTAGAGCTTTCCGGCCGATTGGACTTTCTTCTGTGCAAAATGTGATAAAAATGCCGAGGAACATGGGAAACATAAAACATGAGAATTTAACATGGAACCGTATTGTGGAGAAAAAAGAGAAAATCGGCTATTCGGATTTTTATTACTATTATTTTTTTTATGGATATAACTTTTCATCAGAGCATCGAATTTGAGCATATTTTGTTTTGAAATTAAAGCGGTTTTGTTTGCAATTTATTGCAGTGCAATTCGAAATTTTATTTGTGCCTCGAAATGAACATTCGTAGTTGTTATTACTCCAGTATTTTGACGAATTAATTTTTTGTAAAAAAAAACATATCAGGAATATGGTCAGGAATATGTAACTTTTCCCATGTTTCTCAGCTTTTTTTGAGAATTCGATATATGCCGGATAATACAAACTATTTTCAAGTACAAAATATTTGAAATACTTCTAATCATTTGATTTTTTTCAAAGTTATTCTGGGAAAGAATTCCGCAAATTCAGTGTATTTTGTTGAATTTCGAAGAAAGGCGAGGCATTGCGTTCAGCATGCGAGTCTGGTACTGAATTTGCGAAGAAACTTTGCGAAGGGATTGTGTACGACGGATATTCAATAAATTACATACTGAAATATATGAATGCATTTCGCGGTGCACGTGCCTTTTTATTTCAAAGTTCATGTGTTCGTTACATGTTCCATTATTTAAACTTTGCTTCGCTACGCTAAGTTACAATATTGAATATACTAAAAAATGAAAAGCTCGATTTGCCGTACCTCACGCACAGATTCCACGAACGAAGCCACGTACTATTCGCAAATATTATTTCTCAGGAAGAAAAGTCTCCTTGTACGCGTTATTTCTCTTCCCCTTTTTCCTCGCGCACAAAAGGAAGCGGAAAGAATAATATCGCCAGGATTCGCAAATTTGTGCAAGAGGGAGAGCGCAAGAGAAATCGCTTAATGTGTATTTTATCTACTTACAGATGAATTCAGGAGTAAAGTGGCGTGCGAAAATGACGCCATCAATCTCTCGTGCATCCCGAACTACAGGGTGGCGATCTACAGTGCTTCCTTCGGCAGAACCGAGTACGAGTCGCTCCAGTGTCCGCAGTCTACCGGAGTCAAAGACGAAAGTACGTATATTCAAGTCTATTAGTCTGCGGTCCTCGTGGCTGACGTCCTATTTCGAAGGCGTCGTCCCGAATTAATCAAAGCCTGATACGAGATAATTTGGCCTTCGCGCGAACTTGAGGGAGCAATTTTATGTTTATTTAACCAAGCCTCGCGCAAGATTCAACATTCACTTTTTACAGGATTCATTTGAATGTCATTAGAAATTTCATGTCTATTTAAATTTACGTTTAATACATTTTTAATGTTTCAATCTTTCAATTCTCTTACGTTTTTCCGAATCGATGGAATGCGCGTTGTGATATTTATAACGGAAAGTGTAATCGTACTTTTTCGAGACATTGAACCAATTGACCATTGACTTTTCGACCAATTGAAATCCTTTCGTACAGCAGAGATCTGTTTTTTTTCTGGAAAAAAAATGTCATCGTTATTGTTATTGTTAAATTGATTGGTCATTAGTATTCGCTCTGTTCGTCGCTCTAGCGTTGTATTGAGATCGACATTTACGGAATACCAATATCAGTTATTTGCGCTTGATAAATTATACACACAGAATCCATACATATGGTCCATTTCTCATTTTGATTTTTTCATCGTCCAATCACAATATTTTCCATCCCAAGCAATAAAACGAGAAAATCCGTAAGAATTATAGCGCATGGAATGCATTCGGTTTGCCGCGCGCTTTCCGGAGTCAATCAGAGAAAAACAAAGTTCCAAGCCGGAGGCGCGCGAAAGGATCGTCAGCGCTTGAATTTTATTAAAAATGAAGAAAAAAAACACCATCCATCTCTCGGGAGGGCGGAGCGCAGCGGCCAAGCCAGAGCCGTCGTAAGAATGAATCCGTATTCCTTTCTCTTGTCGGCTGCGCGTGATTAATATCGGCAGAAAATGAAGATCATTAGCCAAATGACACTTGAGGCTTCGCGCGGATGCGCGCTTTCGCGTCTGCCACAGCCACCGCTCACTTAGTAATATCGCGTAACAGATGTTAGGGAGATTAAAGGAAATTTTTCATTATAAACTTTGAAGCCCCCTCCCCCCACCACCCGTATTCCGCTCTTTCGGCCTTTTTCGTTCCCGCAGAGCGCGATTCTTCGCGAGAGCAAACTTTCTTTCCCTAATTTCGCCCGATTTTTTTCCTTCGCCTCTCGCTTCGTCTTTCGCCGCCTTTCTTTCCCGCAAGATTAAAACCGAGGGCCCCTTTGTCCGGCGCTGCATGCGAGCGTAGCTCAGTGCGTGTAATGTATGATGATTTGAAAATTTCACTTTAATTAATGCGGCTTCGTTAAACCCTGATAAGGCCGAGCGAGTTTGCCCGTGTGTGCGGCGCAAGGCAGTTATTTCTAACTCGGCTTTTAATGATACCACGAAAATCTAAAACTGCTGACTCGCGCCAATTTTCGTTCTCGTACAGTTGCCGACGTTTACACTCTCCCTGCTCGCTCGGCTAATCTTCATTTTTTCGGTATGTCATTTCTTCCATTCGTGGGAGAATCAAAATTTTAAAATGATTTTTTTTACACGGAGATAAGCATCTGTAAAGATAGAAATTGGTTCGAGCTGTAATTGTTATTTAAAAAGTTTCGCGCATCAATTAAAATTGTGCAATTTACGAGCTTCGAAAATATCTTTTTTTACGATATGCATCTTTAAAAATATTTCTTTCAGTTTTATTATTCAATTACAGCATTTTTCATGCGCCAGTGATAGCATTTCCTGTAACATTCATCCTGAAAAAAGTTCTTTTAATTAAATTTTCGTTCGAGCGATACCGAGCAACTAGAATAACGAAACAAAAAAGTAATTTACCCGATTTTCCGCTATAAAGTATGCATCTACCGCTGATGGACTAATCTGTGCAAAAAAATTGGTATTGAAGCTTACTTTCGGTATTGTTTTTTTAAGTTGGAATGATCACAATTTCACATATTTATCCCCAACATCTAAACTGCCGATGGCTTATTAGTGCCAACATATGAAGAGCAAACCATGGACTCAAATTAGTGGAATCAATCGATGCTTGACGTAAACACACGATTAGTCACACTGGACGCGATTCTCTCCCCGCCTCCACCCCCCAACTTTCGCCGAGAGCCTCTAAAACGTATGTAATATCCCCGAAGCAAATCGTCGGCCCGCCGTTTCGAGAGGTGCCGTAAAAATAAATCTGGAAATCTATAGTGGCGCACGATTCGGGCGCGTCAGAGGCGCGTATCATTGAAATCGCTCAATTAAATCGAGGGCCGCGACGTTAAACTCAACTGCTCTCCCGCGTACAAGACGATTTATCATGGATTTCGTGCTTTTTCCCACAGCTGCAGTATAAAATTGCCCGCGGCCATGAACGGGCTTTACGACTAGAGCGGGAGGACGGCCAGGATGGCCGTGTAGATATATATATATATATAAAATATATATACGTGCTTTTGACGATCGGCCCCGGACGACGCCCTCGACGACGGCGTTCCTTAAGCGATGGCCCTATTCGCCGCGCTGCGTCTTACTGGCGCTGTCCTGGCTTTTTGTTTTTAATCCTCGCGCGCGACTCGTCTCTCTCTCTCTCTCTCTCTCTCTCTCTCTCTCCCTTTCTCTCGACCGATCGTAAAAATAAATAAGAAATAGCTTTTCATAACTTTTGCACTGTCGCTTATACTCCTCCTTTCCACTTGTATGCAGGCATGATTGCGCGCGAGTATTTCCTTTAGTCGACATTTCTAGTCTGCTGGAGGCGTCCGACCGTACTAGGATTTTTACACTTACCACTTTCCGTATTTGATGACCCACTCTTCTTTGCTCGCATTTAGACGAATTTTACATGTCGGAGCATACGTCGACTATTTCACTTGCTCTTGATGGTACGCAGCTGTTACGTCTGACCACACGTTGACTGCTTCACTTTACTCTTCGTTACGTATTTCATGAATTACCTTACACATATTATTTCAATTTTACATTTATCCTGTATGTCTGACCATAAGTCGATTATTCCACTTATTTTTTTTCTTCCTCCAACAACGAATTATTTAAATCAATTGATTGCGAATATTCAATCGAGCAACAAATCCATCGCAAACATCAGAACACCGCACATAGATTACCCCAAAATATGATTTCTTTCGTGATCCTACCGACTTCCGAGCCAGCGCGTACGCAGCCGTGTCTCGGTGAAAAAGTCCAAAGAATCCGGGGAAAAAGAGCGAGCCATGCGGGCGGCTTTAGTTTATATATACACGTATACATACGGCAGCTCGATATCTCGCGTCGGCAATTTTAGTGGCTTATCCGATAGGAGAGTACACACGAGAGTTCAAGGCGGCGGCGGCGGCGGTGGTAGGGGTAAGTTTGCGCCATTTCTATTTGCCGAAATGCTGCCTCGGGTCGTCAGCCCCTGCCGACTCGTTCTTCTTCCTCTTAAGAGAGCCATTATGTGCGAGAGAGAATGGAGGGAATGAGGGGCCAGCCCGTGATTGGATCGCCCTCTCGGCTGCGCCATGGATTTTAATCGCGATCTCTCGGTAATTCAGGAGTGCTAGTCGGCCTTACGGCCGACGTTGATGCCTGCGAGAGCGAGCGAGCGAGCCCGGAGGAGAGTTATGTCTTGCCTCGGTTTTTCATGCGACACGAGATTGCGAGGCCCTTGCGAGTATTTCGTAGGAGACTTTTATCGACTCGTCAACAGCGAGGGAACGACGGTATTTATCAGGAAGAAGTTCGGTGCGTCTTCGTGTCATTTTCGACGATAATAGAGTCGAACCTACTACATGATGGGGTATTCTCGTACGTAAAGGAAGTGGAAGACAAAATACTACAAAGGCAAAGGAAAATGATTTTTTTCCCCTTAAAGAAGGAAATACAATTTTGCAATAAAAAATTGATATTACATTAGAATTGGTATACCTAGCTGAATATCCAGCTACAATCGAATGCCTTTAAATGCGTAAAAGGGAAAAGCGAGAGAAAGTGGGACAGGCCGAATGTGCTCGCGTTAAAAAATTGCAATTCTCATTTTGCAGCCTGCCTAGCGAGCCACGCGACGGAAAAAGTGATAGATCTTTGCCACGGCCGACGACACTGCTCCATCGCGGCGAACAGCTCGACTTTCGGCGATCCCTGTCGACCCGAGAGCAAGACGTATCTCAAGGTCGTCTACACCTGCGGTAAGTACACAATTCTATTTATCTTCTTCGTTGACTGTTCCTGTTTTTACGAGGTGGCATTGCCGGTATCTTTACTCGGGGACTCGACGACTGTAAAGTTAACAAGGCGCTTTCCTTTTTCCTCTCTGCATTATCGTCCGGGCGATAAATGTTTCCCTTAACTCGCTTAGCGCAGTTGGCGGTCGCGAGGGAAGAGGATTCGCTAGAAACGCTGAAAACGCGGGTCACTGGGCTAATTCCGAGTCACTTTATTAGTCATGAGTTGACTCTCGGTTTTCGAAAGGTGCATTAAAGCAGATCTCACGTTAAAGAAATGGCGCGTCCGACTAAACGCGGATTGTACTACTTGCTAACGTTCGGTAGTCGGCATTGTCTACGACGAAACATGCAGTTACTTTGTCTTTAAACTAAAAAAATGTAACCTATTTTTCTGGTGAACTTGTGTCAAGATACGTAATGCTTAAATAATAGAATGCAGTTTTATAGCAAGATATTGCTTACGGGCATTTTAGTCTTCGGTACTTGTATCCAGATGTTTGTGCGTCTATATAATTATATATCTAGCTACATATCCTTATTGGTACAAGGCTATCAGTAGACAAAAAGTATCTTGTATTTTAAGTATCTTTCTAATAATATTTAGATACTTCGGAGTATAAGATGTTGCATTTACAGGTCAAAGTATGTATGTTTGCAAAGGGATACTGAGGACTCTAGAACAAGTATTCAAATGTAATTTCCCTGACTCAATTGCGAAGTATTCTCTTACAGTGTAAGTGTAGGGTTCAAGACTGATAACATTGATATGTATTGGCTGTCGTGCATAGCGCTGATATTCGTTCGGTAAATTTTTACGCGCACGTCTCCCTAATGCCATAGACGATGCTTAAGCTTAGTTAAAGTAAAGAGCGGTTAAAAATAATACTGAGGAACGATTTGAATCACGGAATTCCACTTTATACTAGACTTTAACGGGAACGTGTCTAGAATTCTCGATCGTTAATTTAGGAAATATTGCTGCCGCAGGAACAAAAGAAGGGAGAGAAAGGCTTTTTTCGGTACGTGATCGTTTGGAGCGGGGTATTGAAGCCCGCGTTGAGAAAAAAAACCTTAATTTTCTAGTTAACCTACTTATTTGCCAGATTGAGACCTTATATGAGCCTTGAGAATTGTTGTGGCGAGACGTGACCGCCAGTGGGGTGTCAATTTCGCAAGAAGCTCTGCTGACTTTCAACTTTTCCCGCTCTCCAGCCCTCCCCCCCTCCCTCCTCCACCCTTTTAATAGAAGGCACTTTAAAAGAGACTCGGACGTCGCCGCCGAGTATCCGACAGCCTATTAAAGCGCGAGCGAAATATCAAGTCAATTAATTATCTATTTAAAACGAAGCTCGGAAAATTTCGTAGTCTAAGTGATAAGGTCGGCGGCGGCGGCGGCGGCGCTGGCCTGACGTTTAATGTCCCCGCGCATCCGGGATTCCCGCGAATGCTAATGACCATTTATGCAGCGGGAGATAGCAAATGAATAATTATACTTGAGGGTCCACTTGGCGGCAGCGGCTCTCCGGTCCCTCCTCGCGCAATTGAAAACGCCACTGTTATTCATTCCCTCGAGTGGCCCGGCCTGCGCTGGGCGTGCTCCCCTTTGAAAAGAATATTTTCTTGCGCCCATTGAAAGGGGAGGGCCGGGGGAGGCCCTTCGACGTATTCCCGCGATGACGAATCGTCGTCGTCGACGACGAGCGGCGCATTATTTAATAACGCGCGCGATTTCCGCGAGTTATACTCCCGAGCTCTTCGCCCTCGTATACATACTTTATTCAAATGGCGCGGCAACTAGGGAATCATGCAAATTCCTCCGCGAGTTTATATCACCGTAAAATGTGCTTTGTTTTATACATTAATGTGCACCGAAAAAAATGCTCTATATATCGTGGTTAAGGGTTGTTGTTGTTGCTGCTGCTGCCGCTGCTTTAGCTACTGCTGCGTTGCACTGGCTGGCTACACGGCACTTGAAAATATGAAAATATATCGACGAGTTTCCTGTTAATAAATTTTAATGAAAAATACACAACGCCCCGAAGGGGCTTATATATCACGTTTAAATTACGCGCGCATTTTATCTGCAGAGCGAGCTCGCATCGCGGGCTGCAATCGATAAATTGCGATTTCGCAAAAATTTTTTTTTCAACCCGGCAAAGAGCGTAAGTCACTCGCATCGATGCATTCGAAAAAAACAAAACTGCCCGTTCGAAAATGCTAATCACCCCCCCCCCCCCCGTAATATATGCATCTCGTGCACGTTCACGAGATTCTCTAATATGCCACGGAATATCTCTGCGGCGAATTCCTTCGCTGCAATTCAAAGGCGAACGTATTAATTTCGTCGCGCGCGATTACACTTGCAAAAGTGGCCGAGGCTGAGGTAGAGAGAGAGAGGGTCTCGAGAATTTTTCAAAGACAACATTTATCCACGTACGTCATGATCGGCTCGCGGGTTAACTGGGTTAAGTGCCTCCTCGGAGTTACAGACCAATAATTTTCGCGGGTGCCGCTCGCTCGCGCGCAGGCTTTGACTGAATGGACCGTATAAGAAAGAAAGAGCAGCCCGCCGCGAGGGGGAAATTCTTCTTCGCCGGGCTTTTATAGACCTACTTTTATTTGCTGAAATTTCTGGGAGACGCGCGCGGCGGCGGCCCAGCCGGAGGGGCTCGTTGGGGAGAGAGAAAAAAGTAATGGAGAGGTGAGAACGTTTGACACGGGATTTTCGCGTTTAGCTGTTTGTTTGTTTTCGTCGGTCGGCGAAATAAATTATTGGTATAATCCGGAGCGGATTACCCGCCTGTTTTTTTATTTTTTTTTTAACAACAGATTTCTCTTGGGGGGGACGCAGAGCTTTACTTCTCGACGCGCGCAGTAAAGTCGATTCTACTTCGTATAAGCTGGAAATATTAAGTCTTTGGTTACCCCGCGCTTGTATGTTTTATAATTTGTGTGTGCCGCGTTACTAGTGCCGCTCGGAGTTAAATTTTTTCATAAATTTTAAAGCTCACCTGTTCCCAGTTATGGAAACGGTCTTCTTTTATGCAATGGCGCACGTTTTCTTGTTCTGCTACTTTATTAGCGATTTTACGACGCAGCGACAAAAAAATTCGATTCCGCTGCTCTGAGTTTTTTTTATAAACAATGTATCGGGAATAATAATAGAATCTAAAATGAACTAGTTTTACAAATGCAATTCCCAATAAAATTTTTCTTACACTTTTCTATTTCTGTAAAAATTATTATGAACAAAATACTGAGTATTGTATTTAAATACATAAATTATATTATAACGAGAAGAAACGAACAAAAATTTAGAGTTTATACACCGCGTAAGGGGTTTCTCACCCGAAATTCTCCACATAATCCCCAAACTGCTCCCACCGCGAGAGACGCGACCGTGCGCTCATATCCCCGTCGCGCCGGCAGCATTCGAGAGACTTGATTAAAATCCGTTTACCCGCGGAAAAACGTCGCCGTCTCACGGCTCCATGCCTTTCCCGCCCGAAAAGCCTTTAAACACCGCGAGCTTAGCTCGTCCCGAAAATTCATCCCAATTAACTCCAGCCGCGCTTTCTCAAAGCAACGTCATCCGGCGCCGCAAGTAATCTCTCTCTCTCTCTCTCTCCCCAAGAAATCTCGCACCACATCACAGCCATACACAAGGGGCACGTTCTCGCGCTGAGGAAAAGCCAACCCCGGCAGCGGTTCGAACCCTTTAATAACCCCGCAACCCGCCAGCGCGTCGTTGCCAAGAGAGAGAGAGACTCGCGCTTCCTGTCTTTGATACGCGCCAGGTGATCCCGGGCAGCCTTTCTTCTCGGCGAGCTCCTTCCGCCGCCGCAGCAAAGCTTTCGACACCCTCGCGCAGTGACCTGGAACAATCAACCGCGCGCATCCTCAAAGTGTAATTGGATCCGCATGAACTGCGTACTGGCCGGACCATTTTTTCCTCCTCTTTTTCGTTCCTCTCCCTTTTGACGGCGGCTTGGAGAATCCTCGATGAGGGATCTCCGAGGAGAAAGTTCAATTTCGAGGAAAGGAAAGAGGTACGCGGGGAGTGGAGAGAGCTTTTTTCTTCGTTAAACCGGATCGCGCGCGGCGAAACGTCGACGCGTGTAATTATATCAAGGGATGTATCCGTATCCGTCAAAGCTCTCGGCTGCTCGTTCTCGTAATTTATTGAGACTTTTCCTCCCGACCCTTGGCACACACTGCACTCTCTAGTCGTACAGCGAGACGCACGCCGAGCAAAGCTATATACGGATCCCCTCCGCATTTTTCTCCCTCTCTCGCTGATGCGAAACGTCAAACGACTCCTAGTCCAAAGCCAAAATACACGCAGTGCTCTCTCGCTCGCTCGAGTCATCCCATCGAGAGGCAAATCGACGCTGCTTTGACTTGGATTACAGGCGGGCGCGCGACGTCAATATTTTTCGGAGAGCCCCTCTCGCCCCCGGAATCGTATATTCCAACGGCGGAGTGGCTTACGAGGTCGAGAGAGAGAGGAAGAGCTTGCGAGAACTGCGTAGAAAGAGCTTGCACGACGACGTCCGACACGATCGCTTCTCGCCGCGTGGAACTGCCAACAAATGGATTCTCTCTCTCT
The DNA here is from genome assembly GCA_018906965.1 of Philotrypesis tridentata. NCBI lineage: Eukaryota > Metazoa > Arthropoda > Insecta > Hymenoptera > Pteromalidae > Philotrypesis > Philotrypesis tridentata. The sequence goes on from JACCIB010000054.1 coordinate 967,698, forward strand.
CTCTCTCTCTCTCTCTCCTCGTCGAAAATCGCCACTGAATCCTCTCTCTCTCTCTCCCTCGCTCTCGCGCTCAGCCCAGATCTAAATCGAGAGAATCAAATTTTCGCTTAACGCGCCAGTGTCTGCGCGCTGCGGAATATAAGAGCAGCGCTGGGCGAAAGAAAGAATTCCCACACGACGGGCGAGAGCTGAAAGAGCAAACAGAGAGAAGCGACGGGCGAAAATTCAATCTCCACACACTCTCTCTCTCGTCTGGCCGCGGGTCCCGAAGAAAACAAGCTCTCGCGCGCGCGCACACACCCTTTGCGCTCACTCTCTCTCTCTCTCTCTCTCTCTCTCTCTCTCTCTCTCTCTCTCTCTCTCTCTCTCTCTCTCTCTCTCTCTTGTCAAACAGACTGTGTGCGGCTGCGGCTCCGCGCGCGAGCGAGTGCCGCGTTTGTATATGCATTCCTTACAGATAGACGGCTCGCGCGTCGAGGCGTGATTCGGAATTGCATGCCAATCGGCCAGTGCACTCTCTGTCTTTCTCCCCACCCCGCCCCGTCTCTTTCTGCCCCGGGGTATGCCAAGCCCGCCTTACGCGGCGAATATTCGACGAGGGAAATTGCAGACGTCGAAATGCTGCTGCCACAGTGTGAGCCTTGGATTTGCGGAGCTGTTGCAGTGGGAATTCGTCGCCAGGCTGTACGCGGGTGTGTGCGTGTGCACGTGTGTTTCGCCGGGGCTGAGCTGCTTTATTATGATAAAGGGAAATGTCAACCTGGAATATTCGAACGTGGGGGGGATTTTCGACGAGAGGCGGAAAGACAGAGAGAAAGAGGAAAGCGAGTGTGTTTGCACGCGTACAGTGCGCTTGTGTGTTTGAAAACGATACAGCGCAGGGATGTGGGCTTGCCTTTTTTTCGGACTAAGAAGATCGATGCCGGAGTGTAGTTAGATGCGGATACTCTGGATTGTAAAGCGAACTATGATGATTTTTGAAAAGTATGGAACGGTTGGTCGATGTACTGGTGAATAATTCACTTCTATGGAGATGGGTGAACTTTTCAAGGTAAGATGCTTTCGATGGTTGGGAAAATGCATTCTGCTTCAGGATGATCAATATAAGTTTCTGTAACGTGAACCATATAAAATAAGATGGAAAACCTTGTCATAAAATAAGCTTTACAATTTAAAGTTTAAAATTTTGTTAAAGCGGTTCAAAAAAATTTTCGATAGTGGTAGAAATTGAAATGATGCAATCTTACGAATCTGTACCTAACAAAAAGATCTTTCTCTCTTCGGGTTAAATGACTGTTAAGGAGTTTGAAAAAATATTAGTATCAAACAAAAAATTTGGTAAAACTCCACCTTAATATCAAGGAATAGCTAAATATTAGATAAAATACAATGAACGAGTACGATTAAAATATTGTTGATTTATTTCTCTCTTTTCTCTTTTAAAACTTTTTGGATTTGACCAACAACTCTGTCCTAAACGACCCTCCAGATTGACTTAGATCTACCATTTTTATGAAGATTCTTATCATAGTATATCCAAATAATTATTATCTACCAACCCAACACTTTCGGGTCTATAACTTTCATATTTTTCAGACACATCGCCAAGATTTTATAAGACATTCATTAATTTCGCATTATCAACGTATTTCTTCAACTAACTCAAAGTTATAATTAAAAAAAAATTAATTCAATGTCAATCCAACTGATCACGCAGTCTGTCTTGGAAATAATACGCAATATTATACGGATGATAAATCATCAATCCGTTTGATGAAAATGATTGAAAAAGCGTTACGCATGGAAATGATAAATTAGTTCGGAAGATGCTAGATAAAAATGAATTGACAACGGACGATATCGCGTATGCATGGGAATGATGAATTAGCTTGGAGGGAGATCTGCGCAAAAATGAATCGGCAGCAGATTTTCAATGTGACGTGTTTTGTGCTGATAAAAGTGACGGGTCATCTTTTACAAGCCGGATGTACAATTAGTTGACTGCCATAATGAACAAATGACCTCGTTGCAAAGCCGAATTATCTTCCGACTCGCCGGAGCGCGACAGATCCAGATTTCTACAATTACACAGGATTGACACAGATATAGACGTAGATATACATATATATATATACGTACACGTAGAGTATAGCAAAGGGTCAACCTCAATCAAGGCCCTCGGAGTCAGGAGAAGTGTCCCTCTCCTTCGCTTCCTCTTTAAAGAGCCGAGCGCTTGGACGTCTCTCCCTCATGAAATATTGATGAAAGAGCACTTCTGAGATTTCGAGAGAGCGAAACCCTTCTTTTTGCTCTCGATAAAAGGAAAACAGGCGACGACGACGACGGACGCGCGAATTGATTAAGTCAGATTAATTTGAAGGCGAAGGAGAGAGAGGGAGAGAGAGAAAGCGCGTGAGCGGTCCGAGACGCGGCTTCCCTTTTTCAATTAGCCAAAATCCAATATTGGCTCGGAGAGAGAGAGAGAGAGAGAGAGGGCTGGAGGGAAAGCGTCACCGCAAAGCGAGTATCGTAATTGGATTCGTCAAAGCTGCACGTATAAGTCGAGGCGGAGAGAGCACTCGCCGGTGAAAAGATCGCGCGAGAATGTTTTAATTCGAGGAAAGTTTTTCCCTCCGATTGAATTCCGATGCTCTGCTCTTTCTCTCTCTCTCTCTCTCTCTCTCTCTCTCTCTCTCTCTCTCTCTCTCTCTCGCGAGCGCGCGTCAAGTTTCGGGAAAGTTCCGAATGCACGCCCGAGCTCCAAGCGATCTACCCGTTAACGATTATTTACTCCTCCAATCCCCCCCCCCCCCCACGTGCAAGTGACTTGAATTTTTCTTCGAGTCGCGAAACTTTGAGAATTAAGTTTTTACACCGCGGAGGAGGTAATGAAGTGATAACGTGCCGGGCAGCTCCGCGCGTCGGGAGCCGTTGAATAATCGCGTTGAAACCGATTTCATATATATATAATTAACTCGATAATTTACGACAAGTTTAGCGCCGTGTTGATCAGTAAATCTCGCTCTCGCGAGAGGCAAACAATCCGGCTTTCCCGGAGAAATCGCACCTACAATTTTCATAATCCAATAATCAGCTGTAACGTTTGTATTGTAATGAGCCTCGTAGTTCACTTCCTGTTTGCATTGCAAATGCTGATATTACCTTGTGTAAACTTTCCGGGCTGCGTCGTTCGTTTTCGCGCGAGCGAAGCCGAGCATTTGTCACGCGCCCGGCGAAATGTAACGTGTCAAATTAATTTGCGCGACGCAAGCGACGCGTGATTGTAAATCGAAAGTAAAAGCCTGCGTCAAAATCACGTTTGATGGCCGCAGCTTCTAAAATGGCATTCGTTAATTTTTCTCTCCCGCTTGCTATTGCTCGCGAAAATGAAGTTAATATTGCTTCTACTGCAAATGTAAGATGCTCACGTATGCCAGTAGTTTCGAGGTGGTGACTTTGTTGACAACGACTGCTGCAGCGTGACGTGCGCGCGCGGATTTAAGAACTTTAAAAGCTTTAAAAAAAATCTGTCTTTGTAAAATTACGCGAACGACACTTTAATTCGAAACTTTAACAGCTAAACAACTCAACTCATAATTCAAGATTTTGCAAAGCTTTTATGCATCCAATAAAGCTTTTAGATTTTGAGGTGCGACGCATTGTCTAAAATAAACAGAGGTACTATTTCACGACCGTAAATTGTTTGGATGAACTCAATTTACACTCAGTTTAGTGTATAAACTTGGTCTTGTGAGTGCAGTATGCATATCGGCGCGTGTGTCCCCGACCATGGCCCAAGCAACCGAGAACTAGTGCGTCTAGCGAATTCGAAGCCTCGTTATTGCGTAACGCACATCTACATACCAGAGAGCGAAGACTTGCACATGCACATATACCCCGCGCCACATACTGCGTAGTAGCAATTAATGTGCATTACAAACGCAGTGCTCTATGCCTAATAATAATTTTCGCGCATTTGCATTTTTCTGCCTGGTTACTCGTGGTGAAATTAAAATTAGACCGAGTTAGCTTGGGAATTCAAAAAATTTGCAAAGCTTTGCCTATTACAATTTAGGCAATGTATATTCAAGCGCGAAAAAATTTCAAGCCAGTCCGAGTCGTTCGCGTAAAATTTAAGAAATTACCTTTCAAGTTTGAACCAAAGCACGCGAAATTATAAAATGATTAGTAGTCGCACGAGTGCATAATTAATTACTGTTTCAAATGCAAATATTAGTTAAGCTCCAGCGGCAGAGCTATTTTTTATCGCTCACGCTGCGCCGCGCATGAAGTGGCTTCGAATGGCGTTGAGAACGTTTTTGGGGTCGGTCGCCTCGAGCGCAGAGACAAGAAGTAGATGCGGAGCGGGATAACGTGAAATTCTCGCAAAGCTTACAGCGCGAGGGTCGTCCAGGAAAATCAACAAATTCAACCTATAGTCTATTGTTTTTCTCGCTTGACTCGCTTACGCAAAAAGCGCGTGCATATGCGTGAAAACTTCAACACTAATCGTATACGATATATAAATTCGACGCCGAAGATCGAAGCTAAAAAATCAAGCGAACGCTGCATTCGACGCGCAAATAGAGCCGCAAAGTTCAAAACGACGGCCGATCGATAAAAGCGTCTTTTTGCGAAGCGCGTGGACTTTCCATTCAAAACGTACACAGTGCACATCGGCCAAGCTGGCCTGCGATTACACGAGCCAACGGTTTCATCAAGAGCAGTCACACACGACGAGTTTCGCACTATAGAGCGAAACAGCGCGCGAGAGCGAAAGAAAGGGATTTCTTCGGGCGAGAAAAGTTACGTCCCTTTCAGATATGCGCGCACAATAGCGAGAGAAAAAAAAACACCGCGGCCGGATTATCTTCTCTCTTTTTGCGCCCCCTCCGGCCTCCATTATGCGCGACAAAAGGAAAACTCGCGTGCTGGAGCTCGACAAAATTAGTCGTATCGCGAGATATCTGCTATATGCGTGCGGAGACGAAGTCGCCCTTTGATTTCTCAATGGAATATTTAGAGACAAACGGCGAACGGACGGGGTCGAACTCGGGGATGTGCAATAGTACACATCGCTCGCCTAATCCGAACTGCTTCAATCTCAGCTGGTCCTCGCTAGAGCCGACCGTATACGTCAAATTGACTGAGACCGATGCGCTGATTGTCGATCGATCTTCATTATCTTAGAGGTGTGCGTATACGGCTGTGTTACGTACGTATACTTGAGTTTCGCGTAAAGTTTATGATATTTTCTAGGTAGTATTTTAATTGAGTCAATGAGAACTGTGCTTTAATAAATTATACTTTTTGGTGTAAATTTAATTTTCTTCCAGATGTAACTAAACTAATTTTGAAGTTGGATAAAATCAACCTATAGTTAATAATTTGTACATACCTCCAATTTGAGGAAATCGAAAGCAAATTATAATGATCTTTTCACAATAGTATCTTTTGATCTTCTGCAGGATCTCGTTGAGTAAACTTCGTCTGGATAGGAAATTTCCCATTGAATGTATTTTAAGTGTTATCAGGAATTTCCTCGAACCCCGGAGTAAACAGTAACTATATTGTAAACGAGAATTAAACCGCAAACATGCTATGAACTAAAGGGACTAAGCAGCGTTTGAGCAGGACTCTATCGCCCAACGTATCTGCAACGCGTTTACATACGCCCTCAAGTTTAAGTGATTCGTTACATCCGCTGCAACTCAATTTGATCTAATTATAGCAACAAATTATCCTATGTGTGTTCCTTATTGTAAAATTGAATGCGATATAATTTTGAACAACAAATATAGATGGATTACGTGAAAAAATGGAACGTTTTTCCGTACTATAATACCAGCCAGCCAATTGTCCTCTACCAAAAAAAACAAAATTGAAAACCCTTGGCTTGCGTAAAATCTTAAATTTACGCAGTTAGTAATAACAACTGAAAATTCAGAACTGCAAATTGCGAAGCTGTATTTTCGGTAAATTTTTTTTGCTAGTAGCAGCAGCGTGCACGTTTACAAATTTGAAAATGCATAATTTGTATCTTACGTTTCCCAACACAATATCCGATTTCTGTAGTTATTTGAGTATAATATTCTCCGTTTATTTGAGAATTAATTGAAGAAGTTTTTTCTATTGTTGTGTTCTGTTATTTCCAGATTCGAAAATGCATTTTCAATTCACATTTCTCAGCACAATGCTCAAGTACTTTTCTGAGTATACTATCTGTTTATGAGGTAATCAATCGAAAACTATTTTCTATTACTTCACTTATTTCAGCAGTAAATTCAAATTTAAAAAAAGAAATCATTTCTCGCACTGCGCCGCGCTAATCATATTTTTTGAAAAGAGCGTAAATGACATTTATGATTTACGCAATTTCATTTTAGAGTGACGGGCAGCCAAAGTAGTTTTTTTATAGTCATTTCGCTCCTCCTATTCAGTAAAAATTCATTCCTCCCAACTGTGTATGCCCCACGGAAAAATTCACGCTCGCGGAAGCGAACAAAGCACAAAGTATAATAAAGTCTCTGCGTTTCCGTAAAATACATTTAATTTCCAACTATAGCATCTCTCAAACGGAATTTCTCGGGTTGCGGTATAGAGCAGTAAACGAAATCGATTCCTTCGCCTACTAGTCGCTTACAAATCAACTTCTCTATACCGCGCCCACGAAGTAACGTCGGGAAAAAAAACACACATCAACGATTATACAGGGCGAAACAAAGCCAAGCACACCGGCAGGGAAGTGCGGGGGATGGAATAAAGAATGGCGAATGCGAAAGAGGAAGGGAGAAAATCACTGCTGCGCCGCCGGACACAAGGGAGAAAGAGGGAGAAAAGTTCGGCATGCATGCGGAGGAACGTTACGATAAATTCTGGACTGTTGACGCGGAAATTGAATTCTCTTGTTGCTGCCGCAGCGGCGAAGCTCAAGAGAAAGAGTCGCGCGATTACAAGTCTGCGGATACACACACAAAGAGGAAGAGAGAGAGAGAAAGAGGGGAAGAGAGAAAAGCGTACCTTATCGTGAAATTACGGCGAATGAAGCGAGGTAACGAGCGCTTAAGGACACGGCGAAAGGTGAGAGAGAGAGAGAATCGAGTGTGGAATTGAAAAACGGAGGAGAGAAACGCAGGAAAGAGGACAGGGATTGATTTCGAGATTGAGGGGAAGTGGAGTTGCGAACTTTTATTCTCTTAGCTTTCGTTCGTTCTTTTTATACTCTTTTATTTATTTACTCTTTTAAATGATCGAGCGGATACGACTCGCGAAAAATGGAGGAGAAAAGTGGAAAAAAAGAACGGATATTGATTTTCAGAATCGAAGGAAACAGAGTTATAAAAAATTTTATTATTCTCCTTTGTGCGTGCGTGTGTTCTTTCGTTTTTTTTTTTTTTTAATAAAATTATTACGGGGATACGGCTCAAGCTAAATGGAGAAGAAAAATAGAGGAGCTGGGAGAGCAAATAAGAGAACAGGGATTGATTTCGAGAATGAGAAGGAAACAAAGTTCTGCGAAATTTTATTATATTCTCTTTTGTGTATGTGTGTGTGTGCTTGTGTGTTTATTTTTTCTTTTCTATATACATTATAGCTATAGGAGGGTACAGCCCGAGCGAAATGAAATGCGTTTACCTTTCGTCGACAAAGCCAAAGCTAGTAAAAGGAACGAAGAAAGGCAATATTTTTAGTTCTCCGCCTCGTAGCCGTTGAATTTCTTATGGGGCACTTTTCTCCCTGCAGCACGTCCTCGGCGCAAGCTCCGGGACCATCGCGCGCAACAGAGTCAAATTCTCGTTACCGAAAAAGCCACCAACTGATTTCGTCGGATGCCGGCCCGGCTGCACAAATAAAACCCGCCGTTTGAGCGCTGGCATTTTTTTTTCTTCGCTCGATTCGCCGCGACATCGCAAACAGTGTTGGCGAAAGAGGGGAGGATTTCCCTGTAATCCGCGCGCAATCGCAAGAAATTTTGCGGGGAATTACAAATTGCAAGAAAATAAGATACGTGTGCAGCACGATGCACAGACGTCAGAGCTTTGTCGAGCTCAATATAAGCGTGATTTTATACATATTTTCTTTTGCCTAGTTTTCCAGATGTCAACGGCGCGTTTCTCGCAAATACGTCCTGCGCGGCGCTGAGCTTTTGGCTAAGAGAGTGTTCTTTGTAAAACTCGTTTGAAAGCGAGATTGGAAGGAAGCAAAGCAACATTTGAGACTTTCGTTTAAACTCTTTTTAGCTTTTGCAACGATTTTCCGAAATTGTCGACCGTATCTCACCGGCATGAGTAAGGAAATATTTGTACTTGGAATAATATATAAGCACTTTTCTAAGAAAACAAGATACCAAATACTAAGGCAAGATTCTAAAATCGTGCGTCAGAATTTCTTGTACCATTGTTTGGCTAGGAAAAAGGTTTCGAAACCGTAGTGAACGTGAAATTAGTTCATGAAAATGCATGGGTTTGAGCATACGATATCTATACGTTCAATCTATAGAAACTATATTTCCTATTATTATTTAATTTATTGACTAATCTCAAAAATAGAAAATGAAACGCAATCTGCAATCAAGCTGCGATCTTTTGATTCATCAGTGAGAAGTACTCTACATTATCCTATCTCTATAATGTTCGCTATGTAATTCATGTTACGTAATATGTGAAATCGAGAAAACGCTAAATTTTTATCCGATAGCATAATAGTAAGTTTTATTCTTATAATAAGTAATAAATAGAAATTGTTCGTAATTAGTTAATTCGCTAACGTTCAATCAAAATTGATTAAGAGTCAATATATCGACTTTAACGCATTAAGTCCCAAATGAACCAAACTTTAACGTTGATTTCAATCGCGCGTCATTTTAAAACAAACAAAGAACTTTGAAGTCAAACACGTATTTTGAATTACATAATGATATATAAATCAGAATATTTCGATGCATACGTTTAAAGTCCAAGTATCGGAATCAGGTGTTTATTACATTGTAAATTGTCTAGACATTCAGAAGATTGATAAAATTTGGTTTGAAAGAAATTCTAACTTCAAAAAATGCATTTTTTACATTTTTTGAAAAATTAGTTACAATACTCAGTTTTCGTAATTTTGGACACTGCCAGTTGAAAGAGCGACCTCGGAAATAGTAGTATATGTACCTTAACTTCAAAGTCCCTCGATTGCTTTAAAACGACGCGTGGTTGAAATCAACGTTAAAATTTTGTTCATTTAGAACTTAATTGGTTAAACGAATCAAATTTCTCTAGAATCAAAATCAGGGGAATAAGCTTAATTTACCATTAGCGATTACGTTACCTGTGTAGCTATGGTCAAAGGATTATTATTATGGTTAATTTAGCAACAATAATTAGTATTCGTTTAATGATGCGGCTCAATTGCCTTCATAGTCAGTCTTTTGTTTCACTATGATCTCACTTTAACGTATAAGCAGTGGAATATTGATTACGATTTATAATTTGCACGATGTTTCATATACTTTTAAAATAAAATTAAAGTAAATAATGCAATACTGAGTATTTGATTTAATTTAAAATCTTTCGAATCTTTAAAGAAGACTTTCATTAGCTCTGCATTGTCTGCGTCAACGAGTACATTTTTAAAGAAATTAAATACGCTTTGTACCGTGAAATTAAAACCATTAGAGCTTTGATATACAGACACACTTATATAAATAAAGAGTCATCTCCAAATTAATGCTTATCTTAAATTAATGCACTTTAATGATTTTTGTGTATTCCATAAAATTAATTTTATCAATTAATTATTAATGCACTCATTTCAAGTATATTTTATAATCAAATTTAGCATAAATTAATTCAAGTTCGAAGAAATAAATAGCATGCACATGAAATTTCATGTAATTCTAATTAATGTTTTTGGGAATGCCAATATGAATTAAAATTTAACCGCGAACTGAAATTTTTAGCAGTCTACTCAACTCTACGTCGAGCCAATTTTGCTTTATCTCTCTCCCACTCTCCCTTTGGGAGTTCGACTGAGTACTTGATTGCAGAATTTGAGGCATAGTTGCGTGAATCGCCGAAGCAAGGCTTCGTAACAGTGTTCAAGCCTGAAAGAGCCTTCAAGCTAACGGGCTTGCGAATTTTCAAGCTTTCGCAGCACAAGCCCTCGAGAGATAACGAGTGTCGTTCCGGTGCACGGAGGAAACTTTCGGCATTATTAGGGAGGATAATAGGTCCTGTTAAATTTTCTAGCATTACACGCAAACAGCGTGTTTCGGGCTTGTCTATATACGTATGGCACCGAGTTGTTTATTGCTTAAAAACGTTCTCTCGCATGGAGAGAGTCAAGTTTTCGCGACAACCGGATTACGCGGGACCGTCTGGAGAGAAAGTTGTAAACGAACAAGAAAAACAAGAGCGCAGAGCAACAGCGGCAAGGGAAAAGTTCAGAAAACGCTTTAATGCAGGAGGGAGAAAAGAGCCTCCTCTTCCGAGCGAGTATGTATAAACAGAGAGAGAGAGAGAGAGAGATAGAGCAAAGGGCTGTAATAGAAGCCTTTGACGCGAGCTCGGCGTTATTTCCTCCATACACATCCAGAGCGACACAAAGCTAAATGTCAAGTAATGCTCCGCAATCAGTGCATAACGTGACCCGTTCAGCGCCTATGCCTCGTTACTTTGATCCGGTGTAGCCGTCCTATCTCAGCGAGTCGCCTCCGGCTGATGATCATGAAGCGAAGCCTTTTCCGTCCCACGACGAGAGGGAGAGAGACTGCTCTGCGCAGATAATCTGCGGATTGATCGTCCATGTGCGTGCACTGCATAGCTGGACCGCTGCTACTACTACAAGCTCCTGTGACTGAAGCGCAGGAGAGTAACCGAGCGTTCGGTGCGTGTATGTTGCACATGCCGAAGTGGGGGCGGAGAAGAGGGGAGGGGGGCAGAGGCGGAGGGTGGATATAGCAGCGCTTCGAGGGTAAAATGAGAGGTCAAAGGGAGGAGAATGTTGCTCGGTATGGTAGAGTGGATCGGCATGATGGAACTGTTTTTAGCTTGGGGAACGTGAGGATGAAGTTGGTCAAGTAGATTTGATTTGCTTGCTGGTCAGCTGTGGCTCACCACATTCATTACCCACTGTACCTTCTTCTAAATTCATTTATTATTTGAATACGTTTAACATACTTTGAGATTATTATTCTGCCTTAGAAATTGCACGTGCGTCGAAATTCATTAACATGTTAAACATTGTGTTGGGATAATGTGATATTTGTATAATAGGTCACGTGTACATGAGAGCTTATGGAAACAGACAAACAAATCTGAGTTATCATACACATTTTAATTTCCTGTCTGCAAAAGAAAATGTACAAGAGCTACAAGAAGAGGGCCTGATCTTTAGTTCATAAATCTTGACTAAGTTTAAATAAGAAACTTCTCAAACCTATTAAGAGCGCTAATCAATCGTAATTATGACAGCTTTATGTTTTGTGTATAGCTATTGTAACGATAGGGCAAATGAAACTCTGTAGCCACGAAATACTGCGGTGAAAAGAAATTAATCTTGATAAATTTGTCAGCAGATATCTTAGAAGTTCATCTGCTTTTAATACGCGTAATTCTTCACAATTTCCGTGTTGCAAGAATAATTTGTGAGTTTGAAGGAGTTCAGGAAACTAAGCAATATTTTAAATACTCATCAATTGTTAAGTATTAGTGATTTGGAGGACTCACTAAAATTTACGATTTGACAGTGGAGGTGTTTCCGCTTCATGTTCAACAAAAGATGAGCAAGATATTCTATGGTGAGAGTACCTGCGCTCATGGTGATCTTTGTTACTGATATTCTAAACTTGCGGTTTTACACGAGGAGTTTGCTGACTCATGTTATCGGCATGTCGAAGATAGGATTCACGTGTTTTCCTCATTCACCTTAATCTGTATTCTTGAAGGTGTCCATCCCATAGGAATTTGCAGTTAGATATTAATGCTGACTCATTTCCATAAGCTCCGGGCTCTTGAAGATATTATTGTCACGACTCTAACGCACGTATTCAAGCCTATTCACGGTAACGATCGCTTCCTTATTTACCAATACGTAGTCCAAACCTGATCTTTAAGTCATTCTCTCCCACGTGAACTGACTCGACCCGTATGTTCTGACGTCATGGCAACGACGCCTGCTGTATCTCTTAAATCGCGCAATATAAAATACTAATATTAAATAAGAGTCAAGTAAACAAAACCTTCCTTATATGCCTGATGCCCTCGACCTTGAATTGTGAATTGAGGTCAATAATAACTTTTGCCCAGTTCGCTAAGTCTGGCCCCAATTCTGGTTGATGATAAGTGATAGATGACAATTCCTTCCAGCTTGAAGACCTGACAAAAAAACCCTGTTATTTACAACGGTATGATTCTAAAGGGTAGAAAGTGCTCCTTCTTGATCAAATTGTTAAAGTCGAGTGCCCTGAAATATTCCCTTGCGTATCTGTATACTGGATAGGTTCTAAGTAAAAAAGCAGTGAGCATCATTATGTTTCTATAAAAACGTTTCATGCATTCAAACTAGAAAGCTCATATTAATTTCAAAACTTGAAAAAATATAGCAGAACAGGGTTAATTCTTCACCTAAGATCAACCAACAATCCCATAGTTTTAATGTATTTTTGTTTGAAGTGAGAACTATCAGCTTTCATCCAAAATCAGTCAGCATCGGCGTATGTAAGGGACCACAGCATGGTACTTCAGACTAATTACAGGTCTTTAAGCGGAAAGCGCGAAGTTTCTCCCTTGCTAAAGATCTGTACCAATTAGAGCAGAATGAAATTACATTGGGTAGTCCGTTATATGCTTCGATACTGGCTAGCCGAAAATGGGAGTGGAAAGCTCCTTACAACTTCAAGACCTAAAACAAGTAGAGCATAACTATGATGCTTTGCTCTCACGCATACGCTATTTCTAATTAGTTCTAGATGCGGCAAAGAGAAAGTTTCTTCGAACTAATTTATCATTTACAAAACACGTGCGTACGTAATTTTATTGCGTATATTTTATTTGAGTTAGAAATTCTAATAACTTCCTAAACATCCGTATTTTGAAACAATTTTCAAAAAAATAAAATCCAATTCCACAATTCCCGCTAACGTACACGCCATTGCTTCACCCAGCAAACTGTGCATAGCATTCATCAATCCCCGCAGCCTCGGCGAACACATCCACGCTAAAGCGCGAATCATTCGCAATTGTACGAGAAGAATTAAATCTCATGCATGTGCGCTTCGAAAAAATACAGGCTCTGATTGTGTGCTCGTATGAAACGAATGCTCGCACCTGCCAGCGTGTGTACACGCATAAGCCCATAGAGAGCGCGTGCAGAATCGCAGCAGCGGCGCGCGTTCACGGCCCCAGGAGATTTTTTCGCGGATTCGATCGCTTTGACGAAGCGCAACGAGCTTGCCGCCGGTAAAACGATTGCAAAGAAGCGACGCGCAACTGTATATATATACGCGCACCACACGGCTCCGATCATTTTGCGCGCGTAAATCTCCCTCCAAACACGCTCGATGCACTTTTTTCCGAAATTCAAGATTACATGCGCGCGCGCGCGCGCCTGCTATACACACGCCGCGGAGAGCTTTGCGCGCTTTGTTTCGAATGTCAAATTCAGCTTTGAATTTAATGAATTCAAATTTTACGGCTTTTATCCCAATTGTATCGAGATAACAAAGTGTGGGCGTCGGCTGTCAGCGCATTTTTTTTTCATCCATTCTTTGTCGCTGTTTCAAATTAAAAAATACATCACTGCGTTTTTGCGAGCGATTCCAGGAATATCTATGAAAATTCTCGTCTGAACACAGCCAAAAACCTCAACCATTCAGCTGACACAACGAGCTCCCAACCGCAGATATGTCTCTCCCTCTCTCTTCCCCCCTCCAGCCCCCCCCCCCGCCCCGCTGTTCTCGGTAAATCGATCGATTGCTTTAGCGTACCCTTCGTCAAGCACTTGAATAGCTCTGGCTAGCGTGACAAATGGCCGAATTTATCGGGCCTCGTACACGCGTCGAGGAAAAGCTCGCTTCGCGAGAGTCCGGATAATTGCATGCACATATCGGGATGAGTGTCGGGCAGGTGTGGCTTAATTATGGCTATGGCTTTGGCTTTCTGCGGGGTAAACGCGGGAAATGCGCGCGCGCGCGCTTTTTGCGTTACTGATGATTAATGAATAGCCGTTCTCTGCATGTGCTGGCGATGCTCTGTTTGAATTTTGGATGCGGAGAGCTTGTAAGCTCTTTCCGGCATTTGAATTTTCCGGCGCGCGCATTCGAAAATAGACAAGGTACAAAGGTTTTGCTGCAAACTTCTCTAGCGAGGAATGTTTGCTGTGTTCCCATGGTTATTCGCCGTATATTTGGGCGGGAAAGTTTCCCCATCTAGTATTAAAAACGGAGAATTTGTTTGTTGCAAACTTCGATGCAGAGAGAGTGTACGCAGGTAAATTCAGAAATGCTAAGCAGACTAAGCACATCGCATTTTATCGATGTGCAGGGGCTTTTCAGTTTTACTAAATCATGTTGGTTTAACAATAAACTATATAGATAAACTAATAGATAAATAAATTAACTCTGGGTAATGAAAAAACAATAACTTTGTAAACGACTTTTATGTTGGTCAATAAAAAAGGAAGCGTTAACCTATCTATTCATTATTTACAGTCACATTTATTATACAGCGTAATAAATATCCGTATAGGATAGTAAACGTACAGCAGTTTTATAAAATTTTTCTTCCACTATATGTATAGTTCTATTTTACTATGCCACGCAATCTTCTTTCGACAAAAAAAAGTAGGAAAAAAGTAAAATACGCGAAGCAAATTCAAATTTCATGTTCTACACTCGACTGCCAGTCAGCAACGTCATTCGTCTTCGTTTTCGCCGAGTCAAATTCAAAATTGAAGAGACTTTTCGATTTGCGGTTTATCGCGCGCGGAACAGAGAGAGAGAGAGAGCTACCGCCGCCGAAGCCGTTTCCCAACCCAGACCTGATTTCCGATCGGAAAGCGCAGAGTTACTTGTTACACGCTCATTGAAAATCTTGCTCGCCAACGGACTCGCGTATATATCTTCGCAGCGCGACGAGCTTTCCATTTACGCCGTAAAATGCTTTCGGAAAATTTCCCATCTCTCGGGGACTCTCTCCCGCGTCGCCGAGAGAATGAGGCACCGGCGAGAGCTTCGCGCGAAACAGACGCAAGATTGCGCGTTACAGGGCATACTATATATATATATCCGTTACAAGCTCTCGAGATAACGGGAGAATTGAAGTAAAAAGGCCGCGATGAAAAGTGCCGTCCTCGAGCCGGGCAGTTCTCGGGAGCAGCGCTTGCGCCATTCGCGCGCTATACGCTCCGATGAATTCAACGCGACCCGCGGCACTTTTTGAAAGCGCGCGGATCCTCGCCGTTTTTCGCGCTTGTCCCTTGACGAGAAATTATTTTCGCGCAGCCCAATTCCAGGCGCAATTTTCGAAACGCTACTCGCCCCGGGTAATCTGCCATTTGTCATAGCGGAAACTTTCCGCGCCCTTGCATACATGTATAATAATACAAGTACAGCGTACGCTGTGCGCGTATGTATACATAAGCTATACACATGGCGACGGAGCTTCCTCTCCGCGTCGGTTAAAACGATCGAGTTTGTCGGGCCGGGAATAGATAAGGCCGAGAGCGGTGTGTTTCCTCTCCCTGGCAATCAGTTTCTCCGAGGGCGCGTTTCACGCGCAGCGCACGTGTGTGTGCCAGAAGTTTGCGCGCGCTCGCTTATTGTCGTGTGTATGGCGCATATCAATTTCGCTTACTTTGCTACTTATGCGCGCGTTAACTTTGGGCGATTGATCAATGTGTCGAAACTCCGCGTTCGCGGGAACTTGCTTGATCAACAGGCGGGCTCATTATTTTTCCAATGAGCCGGCTGAGCTTTGACGAGATACTTGCGGGGGGCTGTATTAGCGCCCGGGGGGAATCGATACCTTTTTTTCCGGGTATTGTAATTGGATTGGTAAAACAAGGCGTTTATGCGTATTGTACGCGGTGTATCGGGAATCGTAATTAAGCGGAGAATCAATTGAAAGGAATTCGTTTGAAAATTGAATTCCATCGCTTGATTATAGTTGCCGGGTTTGTCGAGTAATGTGTATCATTAAAATCGTTAGAATACTTTAAATTACTAGATTACTTTGTAAATGATCACTTGACTGACAATATTGAAAGTTTGAGTGATTTTAGGAAATATATGTAGGAAATATGTAGGAAAGCTCTCTTCCCTTACTAAATAGCGATTATACGTGGGAAACATTTAGGTTCTCGAGAAGTATGTAGTGTGTAAAAAAGACATTTTTCGCTTTTTAAATTTCATTGTTAAAAATTAAAATTGTTAAAAAAAAACAGTATCACACGACCGTTTTCAGTGGAAACACTATTTTTTTCGTATTTTATTGTGTGTGTCGCTATAGAAGAAGATAAACGCTGCCCCAGAGGCGTAGCACGAAATTTTTTGTTTTAAATTTTCCAACCAGCTATCTGGATATTTTTGGTACAGATGGATAAACCGCTACATCGGGATAAACGTAATTCCAATTTCAATATTCTTATGATTTTTCAACGTATTCAATAATTTTGTATTCTCGAACAAACGTTGGCTTAACATACACGGTCTTCGTAAGAGAATCCTTCCGCGCTGCAACAGCAGCACATTTTCATCGAATTGATCGCTGAAAAACTAAAAATCAAACCCGCAGTAAAATGATGCCTATACCGCGCATAAATTAAACAGCAAGTATATTTAAATTTTAATACCAACCCATATCGCTTGCATACACGGCACGTCCATTAACCTTCGGGCTCAGTTGGCCACAGTTAAAATTTCAGAAGCCAAGATCGTCGGGATTAATCGAGCTTCGCCATACAGCGTAACGTAGAGGCGCGCGTGCTCGCGAAATTAGAGCCTTGTGCGGCTTTCTGTGACTGATCGACAGCGATTCTCCCCGGCGAATGCTGCGCTCGATGCCTCCGGCACACCGCGGCCCGATGCACGACGCGATCGATCGAATCAGGTAAATTAATATTCCGAGACGCGCCACGACTCCCCCCCAATCGATCCTTCTCCCGTTCTCGGCGGGGTATATAGATTTGCGTCGACTCTCGGCGCGCGAAATTATTTTGTTGCCGCCGTGGATTTGCGAGCAGGCCCGCGCGCTCGATAATGTTCGAAAGACAAATTTTGCCAGCCGGCTCGTTGGAATTTTAATGGGATTTCATTATAGCGGCGGCTCATGTCTTGGATGAATACGCGCCTTCGTTCCCCACTCTTTAATGAAATTATACGCGCCGCGTCCTTTCATCGGGGCCAAGTTAACGTTTACGCCACCTGAATTTATGAGGTTCGCGCTGACGGCGCGAGAGCTCGCTCATCAGTCACGGCGCGGCCGATTCCCGCCCGTCTTTATACAAGTTCGCGCTTCTGCAGCTCGGCACAAAAGAAAGAATCTCGACGATGATACCGAGAAAATAAATGGATTTTGTTCACTTCGTACGGCGATGAATCTCTTTTTTTTTCGTCGCTACTCGGTTCGGGCTCGCCGATATTCATACTTTTACTGTTTACTAGTTTATTGTTCATTACTCGTATCACTACAATTTCTACGCTTTGAAATGATGTTTCTGATTTTTTTGATCGAATAAATACGAAAAAAAGTAACTAATTTTTATAGCAATAGTTTTTTTTCGATAAAACCGATAAGCCGACTTCAACTCTCAATCACGAGCAACGTTTCTTCATCCCTTACGCCCACCCCTCTATTTTCCGGGCAATTTGAATCAAGTGCGAGCTTATCGCGTAACGTCAGTGACGAGCGTCTGATTCTTATCGACTGCTGAGCTGCGGACACTATACGTCCGCGAAACTTCGGGCTGCGCTTCCGACTGCATTGGAGCAGCTTGCTCTCCTGCAGGCCTCGATAATGTTCGTCGAGCTGAGCAGACTCGCGACCTCTTTATTCGCCGATATCGGCGATGTAGACTCGTTGCGCTGCAGACTAATGCGCAGAGGGCCGAGTTTCCATCAATTGCAGTTCACTTTTTTTCTTCCTTTTGTGCAGCCGCGCGCGCACGTGCGATTCCCGGCCATTGTTTTCGAAGTTGGATTGATGGGTTTTGACTGAGTGTTTTTTTGGGAGCGAATGTTTACAGGTTTGATTGATTGGATGAGCGAATCGGTTGTGTTGCGCTGTTGTTCAAGATATTGCTAGTTTGGAGTTTACGGCGGGGGAAAAAAAAGAGCTTTGACAACGCGTCGAGATTAATTTTTGTAGGAGTCAATTTCCGAAGTGTACTAGTCGGAGTAGCACTAGTTTGGAAATGTCGATTTTTCATTCAATTAGTTGGAACATTTCGTACGTTCTATTCAAAGCTGGATTTTGAATTTCGCCCCGCACAATGAGTTCCGGTGGTAATTGTGGAAAGTTTAAATTGAACTTTCGAATATTCCTACGTTTATATAAATAAGCAAAGCTTGTTATTGGTAAAACTACAATTAACGTGTAGGCTTCTTTTGTATGTCATTTCAATATTGTCAATTCCTCGGCGATACGTTGAATCAGTAATATTTTCATTCAGATTTTCCCAATTTCCTATGTCTGGCTGCGCAAAGGTGTTCTATGCAGAATCTCGATTCAATTAAAAAGTTTCCGGTAAAGGTAAATATAGGATTCGGAGAATCGATACGATACTTACCCGATCTTTGCCTTACTGCAATAGCATATTCATAGAATTTCTTGCTTCTACGAGCAACATTTTACTCAATTATTCTGAATCACACTATTTTCAGAATCTCGTGGAATGGACTATAGTTAATCAGACCTTGTTATGATAACTTTGAAAATAAAATCATAGTGGAAGCAAGGCAAGAAGTAAAATAACAAAATTTAAATAAATTATCACCAGTAAAAATGCACCGATTTCAAAATTATGAATGAAAATAAGAGTGGGTGAAAAAATAACATTATTTTTTTAAAGCTGCTATTCTTGTGCTTTTGTTACTTTCGAGCGAGGGGCTTCTTGAAATAGCCATTCTGTTATCAAGTCCAGCATGTAAGGTTAGTCTACTATTTTTAAACAACTTCGTACATATCACACTCGGCAAATACTGATAACGTCTGCAGGACGGGTTACTTTGTGAATTACAAAACTGAAGAAACAAGTTAGCTCTGTCTTTGTTAGAGCAGTCGACTGGTCGCAAGAAAAATTTTAATTAATGCGGGTTTCAAGTTTGTGATTTTCGAGGCATTACATTGATGATAATCAAAAATACGAGTATGAAAAAACCATCGTTTGTTTAGCGAAAAAAAAACTTGGTATAGCTGCTCCTAAAATGTAGAAATAAAGCTTCCAACTAGTAAAGCAAAAGTCAAGATGCTCCACGCACCTAATCATGCGCCAACAAACAATCTCGCTCATAAAACAATGATCCCGTCGATTACTCTTTCTCACTACATCCTCCGAGGTAATTTTGCTGAACGATCGCGCTTTCGCTTTTTTTCTTTATCACCTCGTGGTTCTCTTTCTTTCTTTCTTTCTCTCTCTCTCTCTCGCTAGCTTCAAGACTTTATCACGGCTCGAGACGATATCTCCCGACGCGGCAAAAGACGAGGCTTGGGGGAGCAATTATTGCTTCTTGCGCGAAAAGGCACGCCAGGGCTATTTTATAGCCGGATCTCTCCGCGTTGTGTTGTTTTTTTTCCTTCCTCGATCCGAGTTGATGTCTTTCTACGGAGGAGAGGAACGGAGGCGTGTAACGAGCCTTGCGTTATTGCACGACGCTGTCGACGAGGCTTAAGGCGCTCGATATGAGTAAGGCGATTCGAGGGGACTTTTGGCTCTTCCTTCTGATGGAATTGGCTCGTGTTGTTCTGGCTCTGGCTCTGGCTCGGCGATGATGTTTCCAGGAGTAGTGCGATGGATCTCTTCTTTTTTTCTTAATTTGTTGTGAAAGTCCACGCAATCGTGTACGTGATTGTTTTTGTCAAGAATGTAAGAACGCGTACTTGACATGTATTTTTATTAAAATTTATGAGTCTGAAAATTGTAGCCTTTTGAAGTAAATTACCAATTACTTTTTATAGTCTTGTATGTGTGCAGTTAATTACTTATTTACGAGCGGTATGCATTGCTGTTATATATTGGAAATCAGGTAATACAAGCAACAATGAATTTCTCTAATTACACCGAGTCATATGCCATTGATCACTGCACGACGCTAAATACACAATTGATCGTTGTATAAAACAAATCTCCATTTTGATACCTACAATAATATTAAACAAATGAATTCTCGAACATGGAGAATCGTCCAATATTATATCTCTGGGGAGAATTTCCGAAAAATAAAGACAATCTACTCTCTCTATTCCTCTCTCTTTCTCTCTCTCTCTCTCTCTCTCTCTCTCTCTCTCTCTCTCTCTCTCTCTCTCCGGACTAAAATGCGATTTAACTGCGAATGAAGTCACAAGTTCAATTATGCGTATAGTCATTAACACTGTGGGCATAATTATTACCACCTGTATTGGAATATGGATCATTACATAATAACATTCTGGTTTTACTTGTCTTTGGTTAAAATTGCGTAAGAGCAGATACGTCGATATTTGCATTTTCGATGCTTTTCGAAATATTCATACCGAAATTCGAGATACATGATCATTATATTCATTTGTAAATAATTCATGTGTTCACTGTCCTTTTATTTATTCACAATCTCGCTCTCTTGTGTGACGCATCTAGTCATGCTCAGCGCCCTTCGATTTTCTCTCGTCCCGCTTATTTCACATATTTATAAACACTATAGACGCTCGTCTCATTCGATGCGCTCGCTGCAGAGCTCGAGTCTCGACTGACTGACATCTATTCGCTCTTTCGTCTCGAAACCGCGCTTTCTTTTTTCCGTTTTCCTTTTCAGGGCTTTTCCGAGCCCCTCGCACACTTCCAAGCTTAGGCGCAGGTAACTCTTCCGCCGCCCCGGCTTTACTTCCCCTCGACGCAGTTGAGCCATAAACTGCCGTTGGAGACCTCTCCGACAAGTTACAAGCATTGGCAACCCGCTTCTAAACGAGTCTTCACACCTTTTCTTCATAGTGATAGCCTTTCGCAAATTATACGTCGATATATGATTTTGCTACACATGGGTAATTCCCGCTTTAATTCGATCTTGTCCGCAACAACATGTCATATTTTTTTATGTATACGCACGTCAATACAATCATTCAAATTTATTTGAATAAATATCTTGACAAAAATAAATGAATTACACGAAAAAAGGAATAAGGTGCGAAACCATTTCCTCGCGAATTTTCTCAAAGTTCCGTGAAGGTGTTACTTACCTCGCAATTACGTAGGTTCTAGCGTTGCTTCCATTTTGCGGCGAAGTGTCACTTAGGCGCTTTCACGCAGGCTTCCGTCTTGGCAAGCGTCTCTCTCTCTCTCCCTCTCTCTCCGCCGTGTTTTTCTTTCCATTTTTGCTTCCTCCTCCCCTTCCGCTGTCTCCGACTTGTATAAATAATACAGGAATTCTGCTACAACGTATCTTTACCACATATTTATCTTTGTAATTTGTCTGAGCGTGCATATACGCACAAATACGTGCGTGCATTTTTATGCATTAATGCAGGCGAAGAACAAGTATTAAACAAGCAAAATAAAAATAACAGGAACGAACAACAGCTGCCACACTGCCGTTTGCCCAACTTTTTCAATATTGATCCTACGTTTTCACGTCTGCCGGGTTTACATACAGTTTTTACATAACTGTATTTTATGCATGCCACAGGATTCAAGCAGTCTTCGAAGACGAAAATTCAGTTTTTATTTTTCGCAGGGATACAAAATTGAATTTTCCATTTTTTTTTCCCCGCTATACTCCAGGTGCGCTCGTCCCCTTAATTTCGAGCAATACCGCCGTCTTACGCTTAAACTACCTTCCAACCAATTTTCCAGCGACGCACAAGTTTTCTAAGCTCACCCGCCCGAAACTTTGCCCGTTATTTTCAAATTCAAGGATGCACATTTTAACTCGAGAGGAACAACAAGATCATCCGTATAATTATAAGTATTAAAACCGTATAAACGGCTCAATTCGAGCGAGCGTCCGCCAGCTAAAAAGACAGAGCCGACGGCCCCAATCTAGCATCTCGGCCAAGACGCCGTCGGTGGACGCGTCAGTCGATTATCTTACTCGATCCCAGGAGGGAAGGTCGATTCGAATTGAATGTCGACGCCGAGGCGCTGATTATTTGGCCCTTACGACTTTCGGTCACGACCGGCTGGGCTGCGCGTCCCGCGTGAAATTTACCCGGCGGATCTGCTGTTTCGATTATACACCGACTGCTCGCCTCCCTCCTGCTGCGCAGCCCCTCCTTTCTTCGCTAAACTTTCCGACTCGGGACATTGTTTTACTCGCGTGTGCTGCTCTCGAGTCTCCGTCCTCGCGTCCGACTATTCCCCGACCGCCTCTACTTGGCCGGCCGTATTTTACGATTATTTTTTTACTGCCTTGCTTGCGCGCGCGCGCCATAATATACTCGACGACTGACGCGGCTTAACTTTGGAGAACAGAGTCGTTCCCCGCGAATTGCCGAGGGAAACAAGCCGCGAATCCGATTAAGCCTCGTACGCGCCCGCAGGTAACAGCTGGGCGTCCATAGCTGTTTACGCAATAATTTTCTGAAAGTACTTTTATAAAAATGCAGTTGAGCTGGCGTAGATTCCATTGCACGCAATTGCACGACGATCGGAGCTTCTTGCGCAAAGTTATTTGGAAAATCTCCCCGGGGACGAAAATTTCTCTTTCCCGAAGATCCATCGCGGGGGGAAGGGGGGGAGGGTCGAAATACCCGCACGAAGAGGGAAACAGAGGGAGAGAGAGAGAGAGCTTTTTCCGAGGGCGTACAAACGCAACGAAAAAATTCAACGTCGCGCGCAGCGCGTCCTCCAGTCCGACCGAACTTTTCCTTCTCCCCACCATCGATCTCGTTAAATTTCTGGCATCGTTCATCTCTCGCTGGCACTACGGAAGTTCTGCATAATAATCCAGGCAGCGCTCGCGCGCGCGCGATAAAATTCGCTAACGTTACCGCACGGGATCTTCCTTCCCTTTCTCTGTCTCTCTCTCTCTCTCTCTCTCTCTCTCTCTCTCTCTCTCTCTCTCTCTCTCTATCTTTCTCGTAGTCCGTGTCATTGTCGCGGAAGACCATTACTTTCTACATGTTCCGCGCCGGTTATTCCATGGTCTATGACGGGAAAACTCCTTAAATATGGTGGCGTGAATTTTTTATGTACAGTGTTGCGGAGAGAAAGAGAGAGAGAGAGAGAGAGAGGGAGGGAGGGAGAGCGTGTGTTTGCTTCTCTTACGAAAAATACTCTCAAATTTACACTCGAAAAGTTCCTACATGAAAAGTTGTGTACAACTTGGACTTGGGAAAAATACCCAGGGTAATGTAACGCTCGATATAGTAAATATCTCTCAATGTTACAGCGAACGGAATGTAATTCTCAGGGTTACAGTTGAACTGGATTTTTTTTATTCTTAGTTGTTTACTTCAGACTTTCGGATTTTTCTAATTTCTTATTATACCGGAGCGAAAATGTAAGTTAATTACTTTAGTGTTAAATTGATTTATTCTATATTTCTCACTACCTTTATTTCATTGCTTTCTAGTTTTTTAATCTTTCTTTTTTTAAAAAACGAAATAACCTGTTTATAAAATAGAAACAAATAAATTACGTTTACGCAAAACGTGGTGCATAAGAAATCAAAAAATCACCAGATAAATTCATTTTTCACCGCTCTCGGTCAAAATCGCGCACGCCGCGTAATAACTTTTATAACACTGCAGGGCCATAAATTCGCACCTGTGCCGCGACTATCGGTGGCATAAGTAGACCGTTATGACACCGTTCTTATCAGACTCGCTACGTTCGTACACTAACTTCACAGTGCCGGAATGAACTGCTAATGACACGGATAGCCGTGACAGCGGATTTATGCTAGTCAGTGTTATAAAATATCGTACGATAAGCAGCGTCATAAGCCGTTCTTCATGGGGCGACTCTAACCTCACGCTTATGCACGTCGTGCCGTAAAGTACGACTTATGCCACTGGTTTCTTGATGATACGATGATAGGTTTATATGAAAAAAAGGTAATACTTCCGAAATGCTTTCCAAGATAAAAAAACAATTGTTATGACTTTACATCGCTACGAAATGTTCGCAAAGGTCATTCATTACCAAAGTTTTGACGTCCCAGCAGAAGTGCGCAAAGTTTACAGGGCCGATGAGCTCGTAATCCAATTCATTCGGATTTTATACTACATGCGCAGAGGCATCGATAGCTCATTAAGCCCGGGTTTGTCCGCTTTCGCGCGAGCTTAATTGGGCACTCATGCGTAACTAGCGTTTCCAAAATGAATTTCAATGTGTCGCCTATTCGGGGCCGCGTCGCGTCGCGTCGCTGCAGCAGCGCTTCGTTAATGTCCTGCGCCCCCGTCGCTGTTGATCTTTCTAGTTTAATCTCTCTGTTGCCCTCGCGCGCCGGGCCATTTTAACTTGTGGCCCTCCGCCGCTCGCAAATTGCAGCTGAACGTCATTATGCTTGCGCGAAAATCAAGCGGGACGAGGGATTTCGCCGAGACTTTGGAAGAACGATAGCATTTTGCGTGTACTCTATACATGTACGTGTATGGAGAAGACCGCGAGATGCAAACTAGTGTTTTTCCCGGGGCGCAGAGATCGTCGGGAAAGATTCGCAAATCGCATTCGATATGCAGCTTCGTTAAGCTCTAGTCACGAAGGGAGAGAGCGAGGCAAAAAAGCGAGAAGAAACAACGGGGCGCAGTACACGCGTATCTCTCGGCGATAAAAACTGCGTTATTTCCATGCGGCGTTGGCTTTAATTTTCCGGCGTCGCGCTGCGAAGTGGGACGCGCGGCGACGCTCGCAGTGCGAAGCGCGCATAAAGCTGGCAAATGGAGCCTTTTGATACCGTTCCTTCCCTCTAATACATCGTCAGGTCTGCTCGTCGTTTTCACTTTAAAAGCTGCTGCTGCTGCTGCTGCTGTCCGCGTTTATTTCTGCTGGCGCTTGTTTACCTTTCCGATGGTTTTCCGGCGTACAGCGTCGGTCATAGACGATGCAGTCGATCGAACGTTACTTCAAAATGTTCATACGCTCTTCGAAGCTGGAGAGTTTTTCGATAAGAGCCGTTTCCATTCGCGGAGGCAAACGGACTCGGCGCCCGATTAAATTGCGTAAGCGCGCAACGCTTGCGGAGAGCTGAATCACCGAGTGACGTGTGATATCGTGGACGAACGCGGTTTTCGCGGTAATTAAAGCGGAGAATATGCTGGTTTCGAACTTTTGTAATAAAATAACGTTGGATGGGCCGACGGGAGAAGAGAGAGAGAGAGAGAGAAAGGGCGCAGCTTTGACCTCAAGTTTTATTACACCCTCTCTCGACCTACCGCGACTGGACCCGCGCAGTGAAGCTTCAGTGATAAGAGCGGCATCGGCCGAACGACCATCCGAACAGATACCGTGAAGAATATAATTTATCTAATGCTTATAACAGACTTTCTTGCTCTAAGCACTTAATTTCACTTTTGTTCGTTAGGAGGAGTGAGGATAAGTCATCAAGATAGAAATGAAAGAATCCACGTTTATGATACTTGCATGTATGTGTAAGATAAATGTTTTTGTTCTTAGCAGATGAAATTAACTTTAATTTGAGAGGTCAATTAACGTCCTCTTGAAATCCCTTTTAAGCTTTCTTTGGAATTTTTACGATCGATGAAACAAGACTTCGAACATATTTCGATAGAATTCAAAGCGATTTCAAACCGCTATATATTCAATTAAGAATAATTTTTTCTTACAGTATATGCATAGACAAATAAAGCACTTATCTATTCTTGACTTCCGCAGTGGTTTTTGTATATTTATCCTTTAGCAATAGAGCAAACTTAGACAGCTGCTTATGTATATTCAAGCACTAAGATACATTCAAGTATTTTCAAAATTCATTCTCGCATTACTATTTTAAAGATGGCTTATATCTACTAAAGACTATCATTCTTGTTGTTCCATATTGTATGGAATGTTTCAATCAATTTTAATTAACATCGTATTTGGTATAGATAAACGATCAGCTTAATCAAAGACAGCGTCTTGATATTGATAAAATAATAAACCGAAAGTTAACTGCTGAGAAATCTCACTGAGAAAACGACATAACAAAAATTAGTATATACACATTAAATAAATAGTACTGTATAGAAGTAGATTGTGAGCAACGCAAAAAGATTCTGTAGTTTCACAAGGTACAGCAGTCTTTACTCAGCACACAGTAAATTTTCATCAATTTTCAGCAACATACAGCAAATGATATGATCTCATTTTTCTGTGCATTTCGGTGCTGTACTTTGGGCTTAGACAGATGGGGTTGAATAAAAAGCTTTGTCAAGAGCTTTATTTCATGGCGGTTTTTTGAACGAAGACAAAGCCATTGAGCGTCAAACGACAACGCTGAGAACAAAAACGACACTTGCAATGACTGCCTGTGTGAAAGCCTGAGGGAAATACACAGCCGGGAACAAACCGTCTATATGCGATTTGGAAAATATGATGCGTGAAGAAAGATATGGATTTCAAGGCAAAAGTAGTCTGCTGAGAACGGTTGGGATTCAGTCGATAGAGAGTATCAACATTTTATGGTTGAAATTTGGATGATAATTCAAGGGAGCTTCCTCAATGTTACTCTAATAAAAATTAAGTTTTGTTCACAAATATTTTTGTTTGTTAAGTAGAATTCATTAAAAATATTGTAAGAATTACGATCATCTGATTAAAAGCGGTGTGTTCTAGTATCTGTAGAATTCTAAACAAATGTATGGATCAAATGGTATGATTGCTTTTGTAAAATTTTGAAAAGTTTGACATTTCCACCACTCAATCGCTTCTGACCATTCAAGTTTAAATCCGTGTCATTCATATCGAACCAACAAATATTTCAAACATTCTGCAAAAGAATTGGACCATTTCATCCATGTGATTGTTTGCAATCTATACACATTTTTTGTAGTTCAATACTCCAGCTTAAAGCAGTGCTTTATTTATTTAATCCCTAAAACTAATAAACAAATCCTAACTAAATTCTAATCCTTATTCAGTATAACTTTTCGTACTTCGCTCGTCAAAAACAAGCAGTTTTTTCAATAAATTATCCATTTCGCATTCGCACACGTATACTGAGTTACAAGGAAAAGTAGAAAGAACTCCGGAAGCACTTGCACATCGGCGCGTTACAACAAAGCCGAAATTTCCAGCGTCGCAGAGCCTTCACTGTAGTCCAGGAAGTAAAATCCATTACCACAATCATAAATAACCCAGCATTCCGATACACCTTCCGTTCCGCGCAGCGCCACTATACCCGCCGCTCCGAAAGCCATAAAATCCCTTCTCCTCTCCTCGCGGCTCTCGGCATTATCTCTCTTCGCGATACGCACTCGGATCTTACTTATAGCCGTCCATTATTCCGCGGCGTCGTCGGGATAATCTGGGCTACACGGCTCCAGAAGCTCGCCGTCTCTCTGCCAAACAGCCTAGCTGGGGGTGAGGGGGGGGGGCAGTAGATGGGGGAGAGCGAGAGGGAGATCGTCGGCCATTACGGTTTATTATCGGCCGTAAGCCGCTCGTCGTCTAATTATGCGCCCGCGGAAATATTAATGGATCTTGGAATTATCCGTACTTACAGGAAATTGGCAAGGCCGACGAGCCGGAAAAAAAGGAGTCCCGAAAATCGCGTTTTTCGGGTGATTAATGAGAATCGCTGTCTCCGCGGAGCCGACGGTGCGGAACGTCAAATCGACTGTTTACTACGTGTATACTACTTGTAGGTGGATGGGACTGCGGTATTTAATACTCTCCCGGGTACCGACTCTTTTTCTTTTTGATGATATAATTTCAGGATTCACGATACTCCCAAAGTAATTTTGAGATTGTTTTGAAGTTGTCCCAGATTTAAGGGCAACATTTGGAAATGAATTTTAGGACGGTATACTACAAAGTATAAAGTTTTTGAATGATCAGCGGAGCATTGATTTCACTTGAACTTCTTTTATTGCATATTTTATATAATGAAAATATAATTGTATCAACAAAAATTAATAAACCCATAATTCCACAATAATTACATAAATTCGAAATCGAGGTTTTCCCAATCCGAGGCTTTTTTAATTTAAATTCGTTCAAGAGTTTTGTTTATACACGTATATTGCAAAGAGAACCGAGCAAACAGAACATAATATCTGCGTATTCAATTCAGCGGGCGAGAGCATATTTTGATCATGAAAATAGGCTGCTAAGTTTGCCCAACGTAATTCCGGTATAAATAATTGCATACGCGAGAGAGCATTACTTGGAAGTGCATATACAATATCCATATAATTCCAGCTCTAAAGTTTACTCAAGAGCGTATAAGCTTATGAAACGTATGTTTCTCACCCGAGCTCTCTTTGTACAAGACAAACGTATCTCTCGTCCATCTATCGCTTCGGTCAACTCATTACAATCATTCGTTTCCCTCAGACAAAGCCCCGAATCGCCAGGGCCTTCTTAATCTACGGATACAAGAACAACGGCCGGTAACACCTGCTCTCAATGCTTCCGGCATCCAACTTCACTTCTGGTATATGTACTCAAGTCAGCTATATCTTTCTAAAAATCTTTTCCGCGTTACGTAAGCCGAGAAGAAAAAGTGGAATTCGATGACGGTTGCATAATAAGCGCAGTCTGATGAATTTCCAATTAAATTCACGGCACGTATTAAGGTCAGCAAAAGTCAGATCTGCAAGTTGTGTTTCTTTTTTTTTTACTATCGAACGTCGGTTTTTCCACGGTTCTTTTTGATACGCTTATTCTTCTTCCGATCCCCTTTCCTACGGATACGTGAATAAAATTCCGAACACAAGGGTAGGAAGAATTGCCTCGATTTTTTGATTTTGGGGTCGACGCTCCCTGCGTGAAAGATATTCGCAGGTAGAGTTTTTTCGGATCATTTGTTATTTCCCAGCGTTTTTATCTGGAGACAACAACGGGAGCGGGAGGGGGAGCGAGAATTCGATGTTCAAACGACTAATTTCCTGAAAGTCAGTTCTCGAACATCATCAACTCGATTAATATATTGCATAAATGTTAAAGTATCAATTGTTTAATAATTATATCTCAATTTGAACCGAAACTAAATTATTTAAAGTATTTCTAATTCTAATGTATATTTGTATGTTTGCAAATTTTATAAGTAATGGTTTTGTTTACGTAATTTATTTAGATACATGCAAAGTGTTTTTCGAAGAACAGATTTTTTTACAAAGTGTCTTTCCAACAACAGATATAATCTTTAATATTAGTAAACCCAAAAGTGTGAAGAGAGGCAACTTTAATAATGTCTACGTTTAGATTGTTTCTTCAGTTACAAAAAATATCCTTTTAAGTATGTATTTAGTATATTAAAATTTCTGAATTGTAAACATTCCAAACTGTGCTAAAAGTTCATTTACGCATTTTAAATTTCATTTTTCTTCTATCTATAACTCTCCTCCACCTCGAAAATTTTTGATAAGAAAAGTAGTCAAATTCGATAGTCAGAGAAATACTTCATCCTTTCAAAAAATCCGATATCTTCGGCTAAATTTTACCTTTGACATCACCTTGGATATAACTCTTTCTATTTTTGGATATTGGACGTCAAAACTATGTGAAACAAAAAATAATTTTTCAGACCACTCATCCTTTTGATAATATTTCAAATCTGTCAGAGCATAACATGTTTTAAAGTGACACAGGAATTTTACGATGAAATAATTTTATGATTGTACTTATGACGAGCGAAACTGCAGATGAGAAAAAATTGCAAATTAATATCAGATTAAAGTTACGTACTCTGCATCACTGGTATTGTAGCGGCATTAATTATTTTTTTCATTATTATATTTCATTTATAATAATATTTCGCAAGTGCGTACCTAAACATTCAAAATGTTAGTATATTTAAAAATGTCAAAAACCTTTATGGAGTAATGCTTGATCATATGCGTACTAAGTGTAAGCCATTGTTACTTATATTTGTACCTTTTCCCTCTTTCTATACTAAGAATGGTACTAAGACCTAATGACTAAAAAAACCCCGAAACACATGTTCCATTTTCTTGCTCAAAATGGTTTCAGCCGAATTTATAACAAAAAATTTAATTTAGTTAAAAAACCAATTTTATTATAACATCTCAATAAACAAAATTTTTAACAATACAGTAATTAAAATAGGACTATTTTACTTCCGGATTTGGTTATAGTTGTTAGCAAAAGAGAAAAAGAGTGAGGGAGATGCAGTGCCTATACTAGAATTCACATCATCGCAAATAATACTTGATAATTACAAAAGATATACATATAGATACATCTATACGCGTGAATATATTATTATAGAATCAACGCTCGGGGCTAGATCAGTGCCGTCGCGTTTTCGAAACGGTCGAGGAGGAATTCATCAGATCTCCCATAGGGAGGTCGGATTTATGTTTGCGTTTCATCTCTAGTCGTAGATTGTTTAGTGGCTCGTAACCGAGGTATCATGACCAATTGTGTAATAGTTATCTAGCTCGCAAGCCGAAGCGGTGATTCAAATCGGATTCTGTGTTATTAGTTCATTAACATTCTCGGCAATTTCCAGCTGAAATTATCGAAACCCCCTGATCGACCAACTGATTGTTGTCGTATTCGATTTTGCAGGAAAAATCTTTGTTTCCAGAACGAAAATTATAAGCTTTCAATTCGCAAATACGAGAAGATCAGTAAAAGTTTGCAATTAAAGTGTACGGTGAGTTCTGAAAAAGAGACATCGATTTTTTTCCGAATTTATTTTAATAATTATCCTCAATCATTACGTTCAATTACCAGTTTTTCCATTTTATAGAAAGTTTTCGAATATATTAGAGCAACTTTAATGGATAGAGTACGTCGTATTTTCCGGTTAATTTCACTGGCTAAAATCATGACTATATAATCGATTATAACATCACAGGCAAGTAGGCGAAAGCCATATTTGATTACCCGTAGTAAATAACGCTCTTTACACCTAATAAATTTACATACACCGCATTTCCAAAGAATAGTTTCATCTGATATTTTACAGAAAATATACACCTGTACAAAGAAAATACAAATAAATCAGTTTTTCGAGAAAAATGTTACTTCCAATGCATATTTCATCCCCAAAACTTATTTTCCGGAACGTCTCCAAATACCCAGATACATGTATTTAGATACGTAAAAGGGCAAATGTTTTACAATAAAGAAGGGCAAAATTCAAATATTTGTCTTGTCAAGATTATGTAGATATCTGTAAGTTATGTATATCTAAACAAAAATATCTCGATATCCCGTACATATCCAAAAGGCAATGTCTACACGAGATATCTATATATCTAGACCCACGAGTATGCGCAGGTACAGCTTCTTGTTGTAACAAAGCATTCTAAAAGGCACGTATTTTGATGAAAGCTGAAAAGAAAAGTTGATTGCACGTTTTCGGCCCCACAGTTTCATTGCGTACAAAAAATTGTATCTGCAGCTTTCATTACGAACAGGACAGTATATCTAGTACTTGATACGTCGATGCCAAAGATACGCCAATACCGCGCACGAAAGCTCGGCAGATTCGAGCCCGACGAAAAAAAGAGAAGCTACAGAGAAATAACGGAGCGTCGAAACATTGTGCTGTTACAGTCTGGCGCTCGGTTCTGCGCGAGCAGTTCGACAAGGGAAAATTGGAGCCGGACGAGGTGAATCTGCCCTCGGAGTCCGACGAGGGCTTCGACCGGGCGGACTTCCGGGTGGAGTTCAGCCCGAGCCCGAACCTCGAGAGCCCGCAGTCGCAGCCGCGAGACAACGCGACACGCCAGACCGGCAGCGGAGCCAAGTCGCTTTCCGAAACGTCCTCGCCACCCCGCGCCAGGACCAACAACGACGGTAAGTTCTTCTCTCGGGATGAGCGCGTTGCTCCCGCGTCTTATCTCTACAAACGCGCGTGTGTTTGTGTGTGTGTCTGTGTGCGTCTGCGTTTGCTTTTGACGTAGAGTCGAGCTGGCATAATTTAGTTGCTACGCAGAACTCCGGGGACATTAAGCGAGTTCGATCCGTCTGTTACGGTAATGAGATAAGAAGTCGAACCGGCTGAACGACGCTGGGGTTCTCGCGTGTCTCGGCGCAGCTTGACTCGTTCTACTTGCGACGCGATGGGTGCGAGCATGCCTTCTTGCATGATGCTTTTCCTTGGGTGCATTGCCTCTAATGTCTTGGAATGTGGATGCGGAAAATTGTAGTCTTTTTGTTCGTGCCTCTTTTGTAGTGTTTATTTTTGTTGGATGTAGTTAGTTCGCAGCGGCGAGTCTCTCTGATTTTTATTAATTTCATTAGAAGCCAAGCGACTCGACTGGAAATTTCAGTCGACTCGATCGTTCTTTTATTCATCACAGAAATGTCAAGCCGAGATTGAAAAGGATTCGGAATTTCCCTCTGCGCACGGAACATTTTTGATCGGAATTAGTTATTTAGATGAAACTAGCTTGAGAAATTAATTAAAGAGTGCTTTTGGAACTTTCGATTGCTGGATTCTTTAAATACTGCCAACTTTTAAGAAATTCATAAAAATCAGTGAGGTTCCTCCTTCATGAATGTGTATGAAAATAATGAAAATCCTAGAGTAAAAGAGAACTTCCATTTCTAAAGTTTATGTTAAAATATCAGCGTACTCGCTCTATTCATTAAAGTTACGTTATCAGCACATTTATTCATGCACTTGCACGATGTTTTATAATTAAATTATTTTTTCATGTTCAAACCCTCATTTATAATTTCAAAAAATTTGAATCTTCTTATAATTTGATGTAAATGTGTATTATGCATAACATGCGCGTACATTATTGCATGCCACATACACCTGCCATTATTTTTAAGAAACAAAAGAAAAATTAGACCCAGATTCTCCTGTTAATTACAATATACGTGCAGCACTGCTATGAGTTCTTCCTTTCTTTAAACAGCAGACCGAAATTAAATTGCATCTTTATCTGGTTATATAGTCGAGAGGATGAGGGATTCCAGGAAAGGTTGACGCGGATATAAGAGGAGACGGTGCGTGAGAGGTGAAAATTTTAATGGAGGGGTTAGTGGCTTCGGAAGAAAAGGTTTTTCTTGGATTTCAGGAGGATCATACCAGTGCGAGGCGTCGGCCACAGAATGTTCGTATAAATTTGAGGAAGCTTTGTTTTCGGAGATAAGTGATGAATACTATTACCGGAATAATTCGGTAATAGATATGCAGCGGAAAATATTTGGTTTCCTTACGATGGAAGCTCTGCAATAAATTCTATTTTTCTTTGGAATAGCAAAATTTTAAGTTTTCTTTGATCATTTTTTAAATTTGAATAAAATATATGGCATGTACAAAAATTATTTTTTATTCTCTGTTTCAAAGTTAAAATAATTGTTTAACACATTGTTGAAACAATATTGAAAAACAATGAGATCAAATAACTTTTTATGGCGAAACGATAAGCAGAAATACGGATAAAACAAAATTGAAATGTTAGTCGTATATTTTTAAGATTTTATACATCTTCAACTCATCATTATTGTCGTCCCCATAATTACTTCTGAAACGATAAATTAATTTGAAGGATACGGCGTGTCAATGAAAGGCGGCGTTTTCTCGTTCATTTTCACTGCGCCCACACGATAATGACGATAAACGCGCGAACGATTCTCGCCGTATAAACGCAAGAGCCTGGCAATTGCGCGAAATCCACTGAAATAAGCCATCGGAATAAGTATACTCGTAAAAAATCGAAATAACTAGCTCGTAGTCCAGATCAGCGGGCGACGACGTTCGAAACTACCCTTTACAAATACGTAACGCATTTTCTACTGTTGCCATCAAAGAAAGCCATAAATAAGCTCGCGCGGATAAAAAAAAACTAGCTGCTAGAAGAAAGACGCGAGTATAAAGCGAGCGAGACCGAGGGCGAGGAGGAGGAGGAGGAAGAAGAAGACGGAGAAGAAGTGAAGAAAGAAAAAGAGGTCGAATAACGCCGGAAGAATCGAGCGCAGCTCGCCGTGGCGTAATTTACATCCGTAAACGTCACGGAAAAGCTTTGGCCTGTTCGCGCAGCTACAATGCAGCGCAAGATCGATCGGCCCGACGTAAAACGGATGGTTTTCGATAAACACGACGCGCGCAAAAACTCCGCCGTTTGTAAACTCCGGTCCGACGCTCGATCTGCGCTTAATGCACCGAGATGTGTGTTTACTCGCTCATCAAGAAATCTCGAGCGATGAAATATTGCTCTTGTAACGCCGAGAATATTTTGGGCCGAACGAAAAACCGCGGCTGGCTGAATTCGAGGAAAGCTATTTCGGAAAAATTAACGTCCTAAATTAGCTGGAAATTACGGATAAAAATATTTGAAAATAGTTCTAAAAGAATAGTTGATTAATCTTTGTTTTTTCATGCGACGATATGCTGGAAAAGTTATTTGCGATTCAGGCGACGCATAAGAGAAGTAAAAGAAAAGTTAAATTAATTGATATATTTATAATTTAAGTGAGACGAATCAAGGGGCGTGGCCGCACCGGCTGGAAAATATAAGTCTGATAATGTAGTTTAATTAAAGCTACTTTAGAGCTAATTAAAAAAAATACTTATCGTTAAAAAAGTGTTCTTATAAAATCAATAAGTTCTTCTAATAAAATATTAAAA
This sequence comes from Philotrypesis tridentata, assembly GCA_018906965.1. Lineage (NCBI taxonomy): Eukaryota > Metazoa > Arthropoda > Insecta > Hymenoptera > Pteromalidae > Philotrypesis > Philotrypesis tridentata. The sequence goes on from JACCIB010000054.1 coordinate 1,002,592, forward strand.
TTCATTCTTTTCAAATCCTTTTTAAATCTAATAATTTTCAAGTCATAATTTCATTTTTCTTAATACTCTGCTCTATTATTCGGGCTGAGCGACCTCGACATTACTGAAATGAATTGAAATATTTTTATCGCGCCTAATAGCACATTTGTTGGCCGAAGAATTATGCATATATACAGAGAATTATAAAGGTGCCAGAAGAGCGGGCATTACACATGGTGTAAAAAAAAGCGTAATCGTTTTTTGAGTGCACTCACAAATGCAGGAGAGCTCATATTGCTTCGAATTTAATAGTTATGAAATTTATTCGTTAAAGAGCCAGGGAGCTTATCTTGACTTTAGAATTTTTCGTCGAGCTGCATGATTAACCGAGCGCTTAGGCTGAGGATTAAGATGGTAATTCGTTATTTTCACGAGGATTTTAAATTAAATCTTTCGCTTGGTGTAGTTTTCGCTGCGGCTTTATTACTTTTTATTTGCCCCAGATTTCAACATTTTTTTAACTTTTCCCGTAACTTTTCAGCTGATTTATTACGATTCTATGAAATAACGATATTAAAATTGAAACAATAAAATTTAAATTAAAAGTTTACAGAAATTTTGATTTTAATTTTAATCCAGGTAAAAGAAATCCTTTCCAAATATTACCATAATATTGAGATTAGCTGAAATCGTCTAGACACATACGTTCGGACACTCGAGTGACGTATTCTGACTTAATATTTCAACGCAATCTTGTAAAAGACTACTTAAAATGCATACTCTCCTTAAATTTCCATATAAAAGTCACTCCTCTAAGCAATACAAGCACCGCTAGCAATCACTAGAGCACCCAATTATCATTTTAGGAATGCTCCATCTCATAGCTTTTACAACTGCAGCACTGCGGAGTGTACCCCCCAAACTGCGAGCGAAAAAAGAATCGCCCGACTTAATTATCCGAATGAAAATATCGCATACCCGTTGGCTCGTAGATAAAAGGCCAGTTAATATCCTCGACAAGTTCGTACTTGAAATTTGCTCTCGAAATTGTGCAGGGGTAATTTCGCCTCGCGCAAATTTATCACGCATGAAACAACAGGGCCGCGCGCGCGCGCATTCGCTCGGGAAGACGCCCCCGTAATTACGCCGTAAATTAAGGCTCGGTGTCAGTGCCGAGAAAGTCCTTGAACGCTCGATGACGTGCTTCAAGACACGCGTCTATAATGCGATTCTTCGAGCCCCCGAGAAAATGTGAAGAGTAACTCGATATTCCTTGGATAATGACAGGCGGCGAAAGAGACTCATGTAGCGCATCCGCACATACCTATGGAGGGCCTTTGCTCCTTTTTTGGCTCACTTTCTTCCCCCGCCTTATAGTGTCCCTTTGTGGTCTATTCGATATCGTGGAGATAACGAGCTCGCTGTCATATGAAGAGAAACATCTTGCTTTGCCGCACTGAAAGTAATTGCAAAAATGAATGTAATATAAGATTTATACTCATTTATACTTATAAGAGTATGCTTCATATTAAATGTTATTGAAATTTTACTCATTGGAAAATCGAGTTCAGATTCGATGAAACTGCGGTAATAGTAACTTAAGACTGAATAATATTTTTTTGGAAAATATATAAAATTTTTTCGATTTACACCAGAATACTGGAGATTTTGTGTCTCATACCGCAAAATTAGTTAAAATATCGGCAATTCCGTGAAAGGCACTTCTCCGCCGTAAAAAGCAGACAGTTACCGTCAGCTTCTGGATCCATAAAATATTGGAACAGTTTCATCTACTTTAAGAACTCTCAGTTTTTCACCCATTTTAAATCGGAGCTTTTCTGCCATAAGAAACGTTTGCTCTCGGTCTTTCTTTTCCAAAGTCGATGAGAATATAACTGTTCGGAGAAATAACGATATCGAGCCTTGCTTGAATTAAAGAAAGCAGCGAAGAAGAAAAAAACGCGGACGCCAAAGTACAGTACCAGAGACTCACTCTAAACTTCGACAATGAGAGAAACTTTCATCTCGCGACAAAATGTTTCGCCCGGAGAGAGCCGGGGGGGGCGAAAAAAACATCATTTTTCGCTTCGTATTTGCCGCGCGCAAGCTTCAAGACGCGCGGCTTAAAAAACGAGTTTAAAGGGTAAACCGTAGAGAAACCGTTAGTGGCCCGGACTCTCGAGTTAAGCTTCTTAAGGGGGCGAGAGAGAGAGAAAGAGAGAGGGAGAGAGTGATCTTCCGAGAGATAGACTAGAAAGGACGGAGAGGTAGGGTAAAAGCAGGGTAATTAGTAAGAGGATGAATGTAAATCTTTAGGTGGGATTCGTCGCCTTAATTTCACGACAGCTAATTCCGTTCCAAGGATAATGCCGCTATGCGAAAGTCGGCGAGGCGAAAAGAGATTGACGGCGAATAGTCGCGAGAGAGCGCGTTATTTCATATCGCGTTGTTCGTTTAACGGGGCTTCCCCACTATAGTCTGTTGCAATATTGTCAGGTTAATTTTCCTCTGCAATCGAGTTGACCCGATTGTTTAAAAAATGCATCACAGTAGTTGTTAAACAGTACAGAAAAAAAACTAGCTCATTGAATCACTTTGATTAAGCTATGAGTGTTGCCAAGTTATTTTGTTTTTTGTCGAGTGTGTTTAATTATTTAAAAAATGCATCGCATAATCGTTAAACAGTGCAAAGAAAACTATCCATAGAATTAAAGTTACAAAATTTGCCAAGTACTTTATTTCTATAGGTCGTATTAATTTTGAAGACGACCCGGTCCACAACTCCATTTTCCTCACTATTATATCAATCGACTTTTTCGCCTCGACTTCTCGCAAGCATCGACTGCACCAACTACATACGCGGAAAGGATTATTCTTCGCGACGAGCTTAAGAAATAATTTTTTCTTAACGCATGCATCGAAAGGGCTCTTTTCGCTGCCTCAAAACTCCGTGGAAAGTCGAGTTTTTTTACGCAGTGTCGAAGGGGGAGGTAAAAATGTTTATCTCCTGCTGCGAGATAAACATATGTGTACATCCATACTTACATATAATAAAAATAAGACACCATATATATATATGTGTGTGTGTCTGTGTGTGTGTGTGTAAATAATAAAATTTTCAGAAATTTCAAAATGTTAAAAAATTTCAAATTTTTAAAAATTTTTAAATTTTTCAAATATGTTGTGTAATAGCCAATGCCCAAGAGCTTTGGTTGTTGCGTAAAAGAGCCCTTCGATGCACTAATTATAAAAAGCACGGTGCTTAACAAGGGTCCGCGAAAGTTGACTTTTTCAAACGAGAATGAATATTTGAGCACGAGGGGGAGTCGAGGGCGCCGAGTTGCGTAATATACTATTCCAAAGTCAACAAAGTGCCGTAAATAAATAAGCGCTCTTTCCAGCGGAACTGCGACGGACGAAAGTAGTAACGCGGATAGTCACTATATCGCGGGCGAAGGCCGCTTAGCGCCATTTCTACATCAAGTTGTCCTCTCCGCACTTCCCACAAGCAATTTTTTTTTCTCCATCAAATAACTCGCCTATTACCCATCGGCCACATTCTCATTACTCTCACACCTCTCGCGCACGACCGGCGCCTGTACACAGGCTTTTCCTCGTTCTCGCGCGCGCTTCTCGTCTTCCAATTTACACGTCGCCCGCCGCGATTCCGCGGACGAAACGGCCCCGCGGAGAGGAGGCGTTATACGCGCGAATCGGCACAAAACGAATTGGTCGCTTTGAAAAATGCCAAGTGCTCTGCGCGCGACACTTGCTCTCCCGGGGGCTACGCTGCGCCGCTGTTTATGCGTTCGAACGCGTCCTCTCTCGTTCAGCTGCTCTCGCTCTCGGCAAGTGCCGCTGCTGCGCGAATTTTCGCGCGAACGAAAGAGAGTAGTGCTGCCGTACACGTGCTCGCAATAAATAAACAGCTTCGGCGAGCGCAACTTCCCAGCTCAAGTGGGTGGCGAAGAAATTTTCAGCTCGAAACTTTGCTTAGCGCGCGCTCTGTGTGTGTACGTGGGGAGAAGGGGTAGGGGGGGAGATGATTACTTTTTCATCATTAGAATGTGTTGTGGTTTTAAGGAAAGCAATTTCGCTCGCTCTGTTGTTGTTTCTCTCGCTCTTTTTCTTTTTTTCGTTCCCGCAGCCTTTTTCTCCCTTAACAATTATCGCGTAATTGATCTCTTTCTCGCGAACGGCTCGCGCGGCGCAGAGCAGCGCGTCAGAAAAGTTTTGCTTATACACGTTTTCGGCCGAGGCGCGGCATGAAAATCCATTAAATTCTAAACTTCGCGCGGAAATTTCTGGGGGGAGGGGGGGCCACACGCGATAAATCACCCTAAGGTATGGGGAGCCCGAGATTTATTGCAAGTATGCAGGACAAGGCTGACCTATATTTGCGGGTTAAACACAAGTGAATTACTCGAAATCCCATTAGCGCGTGTTATAGGCCTGCAGCGTCCACTGCTACGCGAAAATGCGGCCTTTGAGTCTCGCGCGAGAGCGGCGCGTATCATTATCGCGCGATTAACTCATCCTCGCGGCCGGATCCGAATCGCCGAGGAAAAGAAAGCGAGCTTCCCAGCATTTTACGCTCAAACGGCTCTTTGGCGAAATAAAAGCGCCGCCGCGCCGAGCTGCGCGGATGAGTTTGAAAGCAGGGCTCTAATTGCGCGAGAGCCACAAAGGCGTCCCTCGCCTTCGGGGACAGCTATATACGACGACGCCGGCGTCCCCTTCTCTGTGCTCTTAGTCCGATGAGCATCGCTCGGCCCGAGTAGTTTTCACACGTCCTTTGTACCGATGCAATTGATTTTCGAAAAGGCTCGCGCGTACAGGGCGTTCAGACGCGGCGGCGCTTGAAACTTCAAAGTCGACGCGCAACTGTATTTTTGCTTCTACAAGTTGCAATTATAAAATATGGCACTTTTCTCTTTCGCGCAGTTCGCGTGCAGACCAAGTGAAAGGACTTCAAATTGCCCTGAAAAAGATAGTGTTACGCGGCCGACACTTGAAATACCCAAGTAAATAATCGATTGAGTGTCGATTACCAGGGATAACTTGGATTACTTTAAAGTAATTTTATGGAATGGATGATTATTTATCCAAATTTTGAGTGAAAATTCCGTGAAAAATATTCATTCGGATAATTGGTTGGTAAATTGCAACAAAAGATTTCGTGTTACACCTCTGAGACGGCATTTTTCTTCTTTTACAGGATTCGCGGAAAACCAAAAAAGATAGTGTTCCCACAAAGCGGTCGTGTAACACTGTTTTTTAACTCATTTTGATGTGTATGAGTGAAATTTAAAAAGCGGCAAATGTTTTTCTACATTTTGCATAGTTCTCGAGAACTTTTCATGTACAATCGCTATTTAGTACAGAAAGACAGCTTTAATTTGAAGTATAGAACATTAAAATCGTATTTTTAAATTGAGAGTTATCGGCACTTGATCACAGCAATATTCCCTTAAATGCAAATTTTTTGTGAAAAAGTTGAGAAACTTTTAATTGGATAACTACACGTTTTCCAAAAAATTGATAATCGTCCGAAGTTCTTAAAATTAACCAAAGAATACTCTTGAATCTTTTTCAGCTCAATTCGAGCAAGTTTTTTCGACTTTGCAAAGCAACAATTTGTATGCCAATAACTTTCGGTCCAACAATTCGATTTTAATGTTCTATAGGTCAAACTGATGCAGTCTTTCCGTACTAACTAGCAATTGTACGTGAGAAATATTTCGGCACTCGAGGACTATGCAAAGTGTAACGATAGTACATTACGGTACATGTCACCTAATAAGTGGTCCATTATTGCACGGCGAGTTGCATAGCTCCCGAGCTTTGACGAGGGTAATATTCACGCAGTGTGATGGGCCACTTAGGTCCCCAGTATCGTATAGAATTTTATGGCACAGTCTACCTAAAATCGCAATCACGATTATATTCATAATCGACTACTTCGGTCACGGATAAGGGTGACGTAAAAACGGATTTAGGTCACACTGTACTGTAGAAATATTTGTCACTTTATAATTTGATGCATACATACAAAAAATGGTTTAAAGAACAGTGTCACACAACCGTTTTCGTGTGAACCATATTTCTTTCGTATTCTGTCTGTCCTATAGAAGAAGAAAAACGATGTTCTAGAGGTGTAGCAGGAAAATTGTTTTTGACAATTGTCCAACCAATTATCTGAATACTCTTCGCGGAATTTCCCATTATACTTTTAGAGTTATAGGGGGGAACGTTGGGAAAGATATTTATGTCTTTACTTGACACTGGGTTGCACAGCTGTGAACATGTATTGCCTTCGTATCCTAAGAAAGTGATAACAAAATATCGGCGACGGATATATTGCGATGAAAATGTTTCTAGATTGATTTCGGCAGGATTTCGGACGATGTGTGGGATTGTTTCACTGAGTGCCTTTCGCACTTGGATCAATTGAGGGTGATTTGGTAGAGGATAGATACGAGACGACGTAAATAAAAGTAAAATCCTTGAGGGCTTTCTTTAACGCAATTTTCGTTCTGAAACTCTTTCATAACAGTGGATAAAATGATGTAATAAATATTGTAATAGAGAATCAAAAAATGTTGGTAAGCGTTCTTGTTATCGTTTGAATAATTTTTAGCCAACGTTATAATTAAAAATTTAGCCTGGTATTTTTTTTTATTGTCAACTGTAAATAAACAGTAGCCGTATTTATACATATTCAAAGTAAACATTATTACAATAATTAATATTTTAAAAACTTCATTTATTTGAAAACTCATCCAAAATATTCTTATAAATTGGCAGCTGATTTCATTCATTTGCATATACTGCTCGGTAACAGCAAGTTCACAAAATTTCATAAATGAAAATTCCATAAATGTCTAAAGTTTCATTCGTATAATAATACGTATATTACTAAAAGATAATATGCGTATTATTAAAGAAATATATTATTTGAATGCAAAAGCTCATTTGTGACAAAAAGTATGGAATGTCTATCAGAAATGTTTATCAGAAAACAAATAATAAATTTGACTTTGAGGGTTTTCATTAAAAACGCAGCGTATAAGTTTTTGTATTCAAATTGGACTTATACAAAATAATTTTGAAACCAATTACCTGCCTTATCAAACGCGACGTAAAGAATTTTTTCTCTTAAATTTTTTAATCCGGAACAAAAGGGTGAAATTTCAATATTTTTTTACAAAATTAAAATTATAATGTTCCATTAAAATGCTTCTCCTTGATTAACGCGCTGAATAACTTAGTTGGTCTATTTTTCAACAGAACATTCGAGAGAAATGTATAAAATTGGGATAGCAGCAAGACCGGAGCAAGACAGGCTAAAGTTGGAACGAATCCTCTCGAAAGTTGCGAAAATTTTCTCAAAAGTTGAAGCTTTTGTGTACTACGACTAGACATCGCTTACCTTACTTTTACGGCAGGATACATAACGCGCACGTTGTTTTAGACGCCAAGTCCCAGTGACGAGATATTTATATAACAACGGCTATACATAGTTGCCGAACTTCATAACAAAAGGGTCGTTAAAGTAGGTACTCGCTTCGGTACGCTTCTCTTACCGCAAATTGCCGTATCAATTTCTCGATCAAGTGCAGTCGAACTTTAATTAACGTATACATTATATGCGACGGTATTTTCGTTGCGAATAGCATATACACACCGGAAATCCAAGTTTCCGCAATTTCGAGCGCTATTTTCTTTCTAAACTCGTAACTTTGATTCCAAGCAGATGATTAGACCCGCACGAAAGGAGAATTCGCTGACTGTACGTGAACGTCCTTTTTTTCTGCTTAGCTCAGAGGCTTTTCGAAATCTACGGTCTTCGATAACGTTAAAAAAAATTAAACTCGGAAAACTGCGTAGATTCAACAGTCCCAGTCTTCGTGAACACAGCAATAAAGGTTCTATAAACATGACACAATGTACTACAAAACACTCATTAACTATTAATGTGTTTACCAGACAATTCATAATAAACAATCGAAAGTTTGGTTAATCGCCTGTCTAAGGGTACGTCGAACCATCATTATTAAACTAATCAATATCACCGCCGCCAAGAATCTCAAGAGAACTTCCTCGAAGTTTGCAGGCCGAAGTGAAGTTCAACGTTCGCCTCTCGCCGTCGAATAAATCTTCGCAATAGCGACGAACAACGTAGGAAATCTCACCGCAAATGCAAAAGCCGCACGCGCACATCCGAGCGCAAAAAGGGGCGACCGACGAGATCCTCCCGAAAACTTGGAGCCCTCAAATCGCGATCAAAGCGCCATCCCGTGCCATAAGCGACGCCTCGCGAATCGACGAGGACAGCGAAACCTCCGGGAGCGCGAGGCTCCGTATATATAATACGCGCACGTAAATATACGTACAGAGACTCGGCGCCTCGAGCGCCGCGGCTCTAATTACACGCGTGACTTTGTTGCCATTGAAAGCCGACTCGCTAATACACATCAAACTGTGTGTTGAGCGACGAAATTCCCCTCCTCGTATTGCGCAGCGCAAAAACCTCGACAGACACCCACACACTCCTCGCAGCTCGCGCGCGCATACATTATACGGAAAGCAAAGGTAATCAGTGCGGCTGCGAAGTCGAAATTCAACGGTATGCGCTCGCGTGTACCTCTCAATTCACGCCGACTTTCGTCTTTCGTATTATGCATTAAGCTCTCGGGGGGGTATAACGCGCACGTAGTGTGTTTGCTTTTGGCTGGAAGAGCCCACCCCCCCCCCTCCCACACACACACACAGCGAGAGCAGGAGATTTCTGAATAGCCTAATGAGGCGTCGTTGAGTATCTATATAGACAGTTTATGGATATACGTGTTCACGCGGAAATATATAGATATGTATACAGCGATATCGCACCCACTCCGTCCCGCGCGTGCAGCGCACTTGAATCCAGGCGCAAATCTATTTTGTGTATCGCGGCTCTCCCCCCCCCCCCGCCTTATCCGGGGAATTTCATTCCATTATAATGCCCTCGAGGACTATCAGCGCGCGCGGAGAAAATTAGAACGCGTAAAAAGTAATTAAGATACCCGCCTATACGAAGGGCTTGCATTAAAACAAGAGACGTGTAAAATACACAGTCGCCTCGCGTGCGTAAAGAAGCGGCCGCGCGAAGGGGGCAAAAAGGGAAATAATGAACTATACCGCGTGGGCGGCGGCGGCGGCGAATGAAAAAAGCCGCGGGCAAGAGAGAGAGAGAGAGAGAGAGCTATGCCGGAGCTAAAAACAAATGAAATCTCTAAACGAGGAAAAATACGGGCAACTCCCGGCGCAAAGGTATGCGCGCAGTGTAATGCGAAAAATCCGCGGGACTGTGTGTGTATATATCGCGAATAAATAAACGGACCGCCGCGAGGACAATCGCGCGCCGAAGAAATGAAAGCAGACGCGCGCGAATGAGTGTATTTTCCTTGGGTGCGCTCGGGAGCTTGTGTATTCTTGCGAAAATAGCGGCGGATCGAATCTTAACTCGATTCGATTGAAATGTATAGCGGGAAAGTTAAAAATCACCGATTGAAAGATCAAGAAGTAGGGACGACTCCCAACTGACTTCCGGCTACTGTGCGGTGCGCTACCGCCGCCGCCGCTTTTAATTAAAGCTGCGACTCTGAATTATTCCCGAGTCATCCCTCGCGGGATAGGAGCGGCAGTCGAGGCGAGTTTAACTGACTGTATGTACAGGGCTTTGTGTGTACAGTGTAGCTCTTGGAATCGCTTATTTTCCGGAAAATCTTGCTCGCGATCGGGCGATACCCTACTCGTATCTCTCCGCGGCATCAGCTGTCGTTCTCATTTTTCGAAGCTTCTCTCTCTCTCTCTCTCTCTCTCCTCTCGAGTGCTGGATATACATCTGGCTCTGCGGAATTGGATACGTAATACGTTTGCAGTTAACTCGGATTTCGGCGTGTCCCGTTTTTTTTCTCTTTTTCGCCGTCTATACTGGAAATTCGCTTCGTTTTTTGTTACGAGACATTGCGACGCGACTGATATGATGTACTTTGCGTTAGTTTTCTTAGTGCATTTTTAACAGTCAATTTTACTTTTTGCGGTACGCGTTCGGTAAAAAAAATTGATTGAATAGTAAAGTTTTGGGCTGGTTTTGAAAAATTTTATATGGTGTCTTGTTCAAAATGAAAACAAGTATCAAAATAAAGTTAATCATTGTTCCTAATTTATCATTTTATAATATTTCAACTTTTGGTTGCAACACCTGGATGTCAAATTTTCAATTAACAAGTTTCGGAACTAAGTGAAATGATAGATAATTTAATTTTAGAGGATAGCTTATTTAGTAATTTGTTGTCGTCTGCAAATTACCTCTAACGCATTTTGGTATGAAATTCAAAATTTTCTTTAATTTTTAAACTGTTGCAAGTCCAGCTAATTTATACTAATTTTCGTTAATTTACTTTATATTTTTGATAAAACCATGAAAAAAATATATTAACCTAACATAAACTTTTTAAAGTAATACAAGATTCAAAATTTTAGTGGTAATTACTAAAAAAATTGTAAAATTAAAAAACCAGTAGAACTCTAAGAACAAATAAATTGTCTCTACGATTTATAAATAGTCCGTTAATGCTAAGTACATCTTCCTCGAAACGGCATTTTCTAATAGAATTGCAGAGCGCGCGTGTTTGTGAATCGCGAGAAAAAAGAATCGAATTTCTTTTTCGATAATGAGCTTCGCTGGCGATCGAGCCAGAGAGAAAGGACGCGCAGCCGAGCCCTGAGCGAGAGAACTATGCCCCGCGACGCGTTAAAGTGTCGTCCAAACAATCGACGAATTAAAAGCGCCGCTCGTCGTCCGCATCGATCGTCAAACCCGCTCTCGAAGCCACTTTGAGAAAAACCGGGAAAACGCCTTCGGCGAAAAGTTTAAAGCGTTGAACAGCTGATCGGGCTGACTCTGTGTAGGTGGAAAAAAAAGTTTTCCCGCACTGCGTCCCCCTCGTCGTCGGCACGCGCGAGAGCGAGAGAAAAGCTCAGCGGAAAAAGGGCCGGCCGAAAATTTGCATTTAGATTAACGCGAGAAAGGGGGGGGGGGCGGCGAGAGTTTAGTTTTACGGGGTGAAATTTTTACAGTCCGCGTAGGAGTGAACCTTCTGATTTCCAGCGCTCGTTCGTGTTTTTCGGGGAAACTCGTCGCCCCCTCCCGACGAAAAAAAGGAAAGAGTTAGCGCGCTTGAATATTTACAAGCTTTGTACTTTTTCCCAGCGGCACTTTCGCCTCGCTTTTTCCCGAAGCCGTGTACATCATTCGCGAGAGGGAGAAAAATAAGAAACTCGGAGCGCGCCGAGCGCATAAGAATTTTACGAGGAATCCTATCCTTTCACGGACCATAAAAATTAAAGTACTTTTACCCCCTCTATCTCCCTCTCGCCCACCCGTCCCTCGCGCCTTGTTTTCGAGAGAGCGTCGTTGACGTCTTCATTATCCCGCGGCGGATCGGCCAGGTTTTCCATCTCAATTATCTCGCGCGTACTATATCACATCTCGCGAGATTAGTTAGACACACAGTAACGACGACGTATGCGCCAGACTCGTCGCGTTGCGTAACGCCGCAGCCGCCGCCGACGACGACGACTTTTTGTTTGCTCGCGGCCGCGTATATACGTGCGCGAAATAATTCAATCAGAACAATATCGCGCCTCGCGTATCAGCAGTGTGTGTAGTCTCCAGCGAGTCGTTTTCGACTCGCCGCCGCCGCCGACGACGACGACGCGCGAATCGACGCTGCTGCACGTGTGTCGTTTTGATAAAGTTTCGCTTCGGCCGCATCGGTTCGCGCGAGTTGTCGCCGTTGTATGGTTTATTGGTGAAGTGCGAACACGAAGAGGATTTTTGAATTTCGAACTGCGGCTCGAATGTGCGGTTGGTCGCCGCATTGTCGTGCTATCGCCGTGTGAGCCTCGCAATCGAACGCTCTGATTTTAAGTTTTGAAACGACCTCGCGCCGCAGTCTTACGCTTTTATTGTACATTATATTTTATTGCCTCGGCCGAGCGCCGACGGGGAAAACAATCTTTTTTTTTCCACACTCCTCGATGAAAACATTGGCACTCGGGCGGCACTTCTGGCTTTGAAAATTATTCGCTGATTCGTGCGAATAATCGACGCCGCGGGAGGAAGAGGAAAAGTGTTAATCGCGCATAAAAGCTTGCCGACGACCGCGTGTTCGCGACTGTGGCGCATGCAGTAAACGAGCGAAAATCTCGTCGCGCGTTACTGCGGACTCGGTAAGTTTTTATTCACGCATTTTGTATTTTCGCGTCGCGCGACATCATCTAGCCGTTTTATCTGGGAAATCTTTCCTCAAATTGTTGCGACGCGTATGTAATGCTATTTTAGACCGATTATTTCGAGAAGGTTATGCAGACTCACGATGATTTATCACTTCAATTAAAAAAATTTTGGAATCCAAAGTAGTAATATACACTTATCTTTAATGACTATTTAAATGCGAGGTTCTATCGTTTTTTATTGTTGGTGTGATATTCAGTTTGACAAACGAAAGATGTCATGAATGATATGAAAAAAAATCCAAATAAAATATGAATATTTCTGCGAACATATACTATTTTTGGATGGAATTGTACTTTCAAACCTCTTACGTATTTTTGTATGAAATAGTACTTTCAAACTTGAAACGTATATTCCTTGCTTTTATCATGCATACCAAAGAAAATACAAAGCACGATATTTTACAGCGACAATGTTAAGATTTTCTTACAGTTTCAAACAGATACGAAAAAATATTGATTATAAATGAAATCAGGAGATTATAGATATTATTACAGATAATGCTTTCTACTCATCTAAAACACTAAAAATTTTGAACCCACATTATTACATAGAATATTATATAAAAAAATTAGTATTTTAAATACCAGTCATATAAAAGAATTTAAATATCGTTACTTTCAAGAACATTGATTTCGAAATCGGAAACTGTGCCTTTTTCAAAGGCTAAAAATTTCTTATCTGGAACAGTTTCTCAGATTGTTCTCACCATTCGTGAAACGTCCAAGATCACAACCCATAAACGAATCCTATTCTCATCGCTCGACCCGCGTCCTCTCAATACCTAATAATTTTCCCAATAATCGGCTCCAGAGCGCGCGCGATTACACAAATTCAGAAATGTATCTCATTTGCACTTAATTTGCCGCGCGCGCATATACCAAAGTATATTCCAGCGTAAGGTTCGATGAAGCTCATTAACCGCCGTATTAATTTCGAATAAAAGACTCGGCCGCGATATTCCCTTTCATTATCCGTTAACGCGCGCAATTCGCGAAACTCGCCGCGTCGCATATTGATTTATTCATACCGATCGCAGGAGACAGAGGGAGAGAGAAAGCAACGCAGCGCGAAAAACGCTCGCCGTGAAAAAAGGGCACTCGCTCGCTGTCTTTCGACTTATTATTCATTCTTTTATGCGCAGCATTTTCAGTTTTCATTGGGGCGTCATTGTGCGATTTTACATTTGCCTGCACACACTCTGCGCCGTGGCGCCGCCGCCGCAGTTCGCCGCGGCTAGATAGTGCGCGCAAACCTCGTATTCTGGTCACGTTCGTTATTTCTTCTGTTCGAGGGAGACTGCGTGCATGGAGCTTTCTCTTTCGCCCTTTTTTTCCTCTTTCTCCGTCCTCGTGCCTTTGTTTCGATTGCGAGCCATTGAAGCTACAGTCGCGGGAAAATTTCGTCCTTTTACGGCCTGACGTTTCGCGAACTTTCAATTGATTATATTTATAGGAGACGACTGACGCGCCTGATGGGAAGCGACGGGAATTACTGTTTAAATTAGCGGTTTATTGGGGGAGTCGGGTATTAGATACAAATCATGAGGTAGTTGATGGGCCCATGAAACGAGCTTTGCGAGCAACGTTTATGATCTGAGATTGTGTTATTATGGAAACTGAGCGCATTACTGTCGTAGAGACGAGATGGCTGAATTCGACGGATTAAATTATATATTATAGCTTGAAATTTCGATGTAGATTCTCAGATTCATACAGTTGAAATTATCCTGAAAAAGTTGAGAATGCGAATGGGGACTGAGGAAAGTGCGCATAACCGTAAACATTCCATACAGCAAATCCTCATTCATTTGATCGTAAAGAGGGTGATTATGAGTGTTGCTCTTGAATTAAGTGTTCATCTGTATTTCTGTGTAAATTTCAGTATTATTCTTGAGCTGAGTTTCTTTAATACACTGATATAAGATTCTCTGATAAAATAATCACACAGTTATTTCATCGCTCGCGGGTAGAATTTATATTGCGAGCATTTCTCAAATACAAAAGTAAAACAAAATAATAGATTCTTTTTACATAGTTAAGTTATTTTATAATTTTTATAATGCATATTAAAAGTGATTGATATCAAAATATAATGCTCACAAATTTGCTTGTTGTATTGAAAATCCTACTCGGCAATAAAAACATTATTTTCATTTATATTTTTACGATTTCATAAGGGATTTGCTAGAGAGTGCATTCATATTAATATCAAAAAATCGAAATCTTAGTATTTATTTATACTGTAAATTCATTAAATTATAATTTAACTTGTTCTTTTCAAGTACATTTGACAATCGAAATTAATTCGTGTAAATGTATAATTAAAATTCAGAAAATTTTAATTATTTTACATGATTATTCACTTAATTATGCAAAGCATTTCCGACGAGCATATTTTCAATAAAATACAAGCATTTTTTTCACAGTGTCAAAGAATGCGATAAATATCAAATTTTAAGGGTAAAAGTTTGAGAACACTTTTGAGATAAAATAAAACAAAACTTTCTCTAAATTATAAGAAGATTCTTCAGCATCTAACGACTCACTTGTAAATAAGCCTGTAAATACAAGCTCCGTTGTAGCTACATCATAATCTTTTCGCGCACAATCATTCGTACATCGCAGTTACACGCGCGCACTCGCGTACATTGTGTACGTTGTGTACATTGTGCTCTATGCGCGGATCGGGAGGGGACGAGGCTGCCGTTGAATATAATCTTCCCTATACGCACATAACGCTTTGACTCCTTCCAAGAGCTTTTATAGCTCTTCTCTTCTGTCCCATTTACCGCTTCTATACTTCTTCTGTACTTATTCTGCTGCGGTTGTTCCGGATCAATTGGATTGACTATCCATCCGCCGAAGGTTCCGGGAGTCACTGAAATTTTTCCTGTTTACATTTTTACTTGCGCTCGCCTTCAATCTCTCGACTGAAAATGAATTTGCTCTTGTGCCGTGTATCGAGGATACGGGAAATTATCCGCCGTTTTATTCATCTCTTGGCAAATTTTTACGCTTCGTTTCACGCGGCTAAATGCTGCGAAACGAGAGACAGAGGAAAAAGCAGATATCGGCTTCCGTGCTCGCATAACATATTCCCTCGCATATACGAATAAAGCTCATAAATTTCCAATCATTGCAGCGAGAAAAGAATATTTTAGCAAAAAGTAAAATTGAATTTTCACCCGCAACATTGTGCGCGCGAGCGCGAAGCTCAGCCAGTACCGCTGAGCAACGAAAATTTCGGTGTCACCCCCCGAGTCTCCTGCGGCGACGATCCTTTTTAACACCTATTCCGAGCCCGGGTTCATAGTCGCGCTTCGACTGATTGTAGCAGGCGAGCGCCTCTACAGTTTGAACTCCGTCGGTATTACCGAGAGGAAGACAGCTGGTAAGCGCAACCAGCAGCAGCGGTACTTACCGACCGGTGGCATGGCGCTCGACAACAAGACCGACGGCGGGACAGCAGCCGGTAACTGTACTACCGTCGTCTACGCGACGCCTGCCAACAGAGAAGAGCGCGTACTCGCCAACTACGTCAACGAGTGGATCAGCGCCTACGCCTTCCTCGCACGTAAGTAGCGCGAGGGGTCAGATCTGTATTACCGACCGATGCTACGGAAGAAGAGGAGGGGAAGTACGGGTTTTCGTCTCCTTGCTCTGCGATTGTGTTGCGCGGAGAGGAAAGGTATATCGATTTTTATCCGCTCGTATGGGTTATCGAGGTAGGACAATTCCACAGGATTGGCGAAGAGGAGATCAATTTGGATTTTGCGGGGAATGATCATTTTTAAGTCTCGCCAGGGAGAGAGGAAAAGAGAGAGGAAATGAGAGGCGATACTATTCGAGTTGTATAAAGCTTTTTAACGAAATAGTTATGTGGCAACGACGCGAGATGTATGGCGCGAATATCGTTGACCTCAGAGCCAAATGCTTTTCGGTGTGGAATAATATTATTTAGTGCAATGTTGAAAAAATTGATCAGAACTTATCAGAACATTTTTTTTTTTTTTTTTTTTTTTGAGGAACAAATAGAACTTAGTGAAATTTAATTAAAAGACATTCAGTTCTGCTCACTGCAACTATGTATTTAATTTAATGATATCATATACATAACGATGCTTGGAAGTTAAAATAGATGATGTCAAGGTTGATATCATGCTTGCATCGTGAGACTGCTGTGGATGCGTGACAAGGAACAATATTTTTTCAAGAGTTGGTTTAGCACTGAAATCCTTGCTAACGTATATAGATTGTTTGCTCCTTTTTCGACTGATTTCTTCCTTTTTTTTTGTACGTTGATTTGTGATTTCTACTTTTGCATAATTTTATAAAGTAGTTATAGACCTGCATGCTTTGATAATTTAAGTACATTAACATTAATTGTCGTTTAAACTTTTTTAACGATGAACGTGCATTTTCAAGAAATCATTTTAGTGTTCTTTCTTAAATGTCACTTGTTAAATGTCTTAACCCGTAATATGATTACTTATTCCCCCGTAGTAAATAATTTTGTCGACTAAAAATAAAAATCAAATCTATAAATTAACACGTCTGATAATAGAGCCGACTGTTCTAATCTCAGTCATCGATGAAATAATATTCACGAATAAAGGCTGTCTAACCTGAAAAATTAACAATCCCTTCGTAATTTCATTGCACAGAGAATCAGGAGAAATTCTACCTGTATGTGATCGTATCGGTCACGGCAGGAGTACTGCTGTTACTGGGTCTGGTAATTGGAAGGCTGCTGTTGAGTCGTCATAGAGCCAAGCGAGACGCAAAATTCCATGCTAATAACGAAACTTTACCCAATGGCTTTACCGACGACATCTCCGAGATCGACGCGGACATCGACCTCACCACGCCCGTGCCTGTCCCTATGCAAGATACAAGGTAAGACTTCACGTCAACCTTTGTAAATTTGAAAGATTATTTGATGAATCCGTTTGCATGGTTAAAGTTACTTTTTCAGAATACCAACACTTCAGATGGATATTTAAAAAGATATTTGTAATATTATTCTCAGAAGTGTCTGCAGTAAGTGAGAAAATGAGATTATTAACTTGATTCAACTAAATAATATTTTTTGTCTACTTATTACTCAAAAAGAAAACAAAATTCTGTGTCTGATAAAATGAAATATATTAACTTTATAGTTAATTTTTAAATAATCAATTTCTTTACAATAAAATATTTATACGAAAAGAATAGAAGGGTATATTCAGAAAGAGAATTGTCGCAATTGAGAAAATTGTTCGATCAAAAACAATAAAAGAAGGATTCAAATCATCCAAAACATAAATTTCCAAATCAATAACCAAAAAGATGTATTTGGGAAGAAAAGTTGAAACTGTTCGTATCTTTCATTCTTTTTAACTTCTACCTTCGACAGATTTTTCTAAAATTATATTATGTTCTATGTTTGTTCTTTCCATTTGAAATACTATATTTTGTAATTTTTGATTCTTTTATTAAAAAATTTTACATTCTGTTCTTATTTATTTATTTATTTTTTGCATTAAAATGCAACTGGCTAAAAGCCATTCCGCATAGTATAAATAGTTATAAAAGCGTATAAAAAATCGGACTTTTAAAAGAATCCTTTTGACCGAAAAAAGATATGGTTAGATTAAATTAAAAAACTGTGGATGTATTCATCGGAATTTTCAATTTCAAAATTGACACCGTTACAAAGCTTTCTCCTTGAAAAAGCAAAGGATGAAAGGTGCGATGAGAGAAATAAATTTGTACAGTGAAAATGAAAATTTGCTGACGCAATTTATTCTGGTAAAGAAATTGTCATCCAGCGTCATTGTCAACAACTGAATAAAATTTTGCGCAAGACAATTTTTATGAAAAAATAACCGACATTGATTCTTCACTTCCCTCCGCAGGCTACCGGAGACGCACCTGGCGGAACGTCTCCACGGCGAGCGTTACTACAACGACGCCCGAATCCCGCTGTCGCCGGGCTCGGTTCACTCGGGCCACGGCATGAGGGTCGACCTCGGCAACCACATGGTCGGCACCGACAGTCTCCACACGATCCTGCGACCGGAAGGCTCGCGCACCGGGCCCGGCGGTCTCGCGACCGGAGTCACCAAGACGAGCTACTACTACGGCTGACAGGAGGACGGGGTCGTCCTGCGCGAGGGACGACCCCCCTCGAGTCAGCTCAGCCCCGTTCCCGAGGTCAGCGCGCGCAAGTACTGCTTTTGAACGATTCCTCTGTACATAGACGCAATTGCGGGACGACGAGTTGTGCTGCTGGGATCATCAGGGTAGCGGTTGTAGAGGGCCGGGGGTCTTTCCTAGAAAATCGTACCGAAAATTCGAAAAAAAAAATAAATAAGAATGTGAAGCGAAAGAGAGAGAGAGAGAGAGAGAGAGAGAGAGAGAGAGAGAGAGAGAGAGAGCGTGTGTGCGTGCGTATGTGTACGTTTATAATGTAATCGTCGCCTGAACTGATGATAATAAACCTTTGTTTCGAGACTCGGCGACTCGCGACTTTTGCACTGCGACAGCGTGTAACGGGGGGTTGTAATACGCTCGCGAGAGCGACTCGCCCGCGCGGAGCGAAAGTCTGTACGATACGTGTATACAGTGTATATCAATTTGTAAATATATATGAGAATCGAGGCTTCTTCCTCGTGCGAGCGACCGTCACGGCTGCTTTGTTATTTTTCACCCGGAGAATTGTGCGCGCAAGGGGGCAAGCCATCTTTAACGTACTGCGAGAGAATTAATTATTTAAAACGTATACCCGGTTACAGGCAGGAAGTGCGGTTCCCCGGGGCTACCACAATTTACCAAAACTGCGTATAACGAAAAATTGTTTGTGTGGAAATCGGGAGGTATTGTTCCGAAAATAGTCCAGAGTACACGACGCGCAGTATCCAAAATTTTATTTGTATATTGGCATTGCTGAGTTGGAAAAATATTTAAATTTCACATTTCGGATGATAATGCGGGATTCTGATTTCTAAATTCGTTGACGATGTTTTGTAAAATATTTATAATTTTTGCTGTGTTACTTGATCAAAATTCATCAGCAGGTAGACTTACTTCAATCTGCTTCAATTTTTAAACTATTAAATTTTCTTAAAAAATTATTTTTAATGATATAGAAAAATAACTATCGTTTTACTCGAGTAAAAATTAATTCTTGATTACAGGCTCTGCACTGCATAATGCATATTCTCACATTGGAAATCTGTATGCAAAAAATGTTGCAAATTATTTTTTATGATAAAATCATAACTTTTTTTCTGTTTTCTTGTTTTTTTTTGTGAAGCTCTTGAATTTAGTTTCAACAACCAAAAGCAATTTCAATTGTTACTACAAACAAGGTTTTGTTTATGTTAATAACAACATTGCAGTAAGCAAAAGATTGTGTATTCGACGTGAATTTAGTTTCGCAAAACCGCGTTATTTATATGCAAATTTTCGCATAAAAAGGGGAAGTTACATTTTAAAAACTGCGTTTCCAAAACTGTGTACTTTATGTCGATGCATAACCTACATTGGATTCATGGATTCAGTATATCTGCAAAAGTTAACTTTTACTTTATTACCACTACACAAAATTATGATGAATTTCATTTGATATAAC
This sequence comes from Philotrypesis tridentata, assembly GCA_018906965.1. Lineage (NCBI taxonomy): Eukaryota > Metazoa > Arthropoda > Insecta > Hymenoptera > Pteromalidae > Philotrypesis > Philotrypesis tridentata. Next base: position 1,022,531 of record JACCIB010000054.1, read on the forward strand.
CGAAAGTTTGTTGAAACCCGTTTGCTCGAAGAGATGCATAGTTGTCTTTTTTACATTCTACAATACTCGAGCGATAGAAGCATCATATATAATTTGTTCAAACACGTTTTTCATCGACCGCAGGTTGGTATATTGGGAAATTAAAGTTAATAGTAGGTGAACATTAACGAAAATTTAGTAATATGCTTTTAAAGATTTTTCTGGTACATTTAAAATCCTATATTACACCGTGATTTCCCAATAAAATTTGAAGGGTATTAATGAGGTCTTAAAACTCTCAACTTAAAGGTAATTTTGTCAGGTAATAAAAGAAAAAATTTAGCTTATTTACACGCAGATTTTTATACTTTGAACGATCATTCTTTTATTTGTATTTCAAAAATGGCTTGCCTCCCCAATTGTCCTCGTTCGGTTTTACGTGTATGCATAAATGAAATTCAGGTTCTACGTATGATCAATTTAGTGTAAGTGAGCGGGTTTAGTTTGACGTTTAGTGCCTTTTGTTCAGTCGTTATTCTGTTTCTGTCTCACATAGCCACTGCTATTGAAATGAAAAACTCAAACTATGGCTGTGAAATCGTGTAATCGAAACGATGGATCTTATACGTAAAACTAATTCTCGCGTCCCATAACGATGTAATAATTTTCTCTATACGCGCGAACTGCCATAATCGTACGGTAATTACTCTTAACGAATTTCATTTCATGCATAGTTATTTACAAAAACAAATATACGGATTTATTTAGTTCAGCAGTGGGAAAGTCAGCGTTTCGATTACAATAATTGTTGAAATAGTGTATGTATTTATAACTGACAAGCGTAATCTCCGCAAAGTCAAGAAAAACACTGAGGGGCTCGAAGAAGCTAAACGAGTGAGTTAAACAATTCGATCGTTTTAAGCGCATCGCAACAAGCTATTAAAGGAAAAACATGAATATAAAATAAACGTCAATCTCGTTCATTTCTCGCCTCCACAACTTAGTTTTAAGCATAAGTTCTTAGCGAATAAGTCGTCGTCTTGATTTCGTAATGTTCTAGCGCGAAGACACACGCGCATATTTATACCAATTATGAATGAATGCGAAAGACTTGTACCAAAGATAACTAGGATCAATTATTGAAATGAATATAATGAATACATCTATTCTTGTTGAAGCATTTTCAGCGGAGTGCCTGACATTTCGAAGACGTTCGGTATACCAAGTGCACGTTTCATTTTCTAATAAGTGTCTAAAGTTATCGCGATATTGTAAAATTTTAAAAGTCTGATCGATTGTTATGCGAAGAGCCTTGCAGAACCGTCCGAGCGAATAGGATACAGAATGGACTTTAATTTATCGTTGTACAATTAAACTTTCGTTATATCTTGTAGTATTCTGATCCAGTTAAAAATATAACTTAATTACTTAATTGAATACTTTTTTACAAAATCAAAGTGAATTTTCATTTAACGACATGATAATGCCAGTATGACGTTTTTAACTATAAAACTAAAAACTTTAACCAACGTTATAAGAGGGACAGAGAGAAGAAAAGAGAAAGACCATAAAATGAAAAGATTAAAAGTTATTTCATATTAATTGGTGAATTAAAGCATTCAGCAAGGCTTTTCCTTTGTTAAGGATTTTAATTTAATAAATATCGACTGTTCATTAAATTTCACGTGCACCTTTTATACCCGATCTTCACGTTAAATCGTATAATCTTTTGTAAGGAAAATATATGAGAAAAAAGTGTAAGCGAGGCAAATAATAAAAAAAAACCTGACAGGAGTACCGTGTCAATAGGTTTCTATGTGAGTTCTCTACAATTTGTAAATATTGCTGTATAATAAAGGGAAAAAACACTAAGAAACTTACTAAGAATCCATATTCTTCGATTTAGGCGCTTAGGCGCAAGTTTCATAATAATACGAAGCTCATTCGAGTTTAGAATTTTCGAGCGAGTTGAAAACTGCGAGGATTCACTGTAACATACCGATCGAGCTTGCGATGATTACTTTTTACTTATGCTAAATTCGAATTTTTCTACTTATCCCTGATTTTAATCGACGAGTGCGTAACACGAGCGAAGCGTATTGCGAGACTATTTTTCAAATCAAAATCTCTAGCGAAAATGTACAGGCGTTGATAATGATTCAAGATACTTTCTAGATAGATTAAGTATGCATCCTCAGAACTGTTCTGCGAGTTTTATTCAATTACCATTACCAATTCGTTTATTATATCGGTTGGACGACAGCGAAATTGTTGAAATCCGATTCCTGGTGAAAGTTAACGAACGACGTTGCGAGACGAGACGAGAGAGAAAAAAAATTGAACCTATTTTTGTATTTGAACGGAGAAGCGACGTCTGAACGGACACTCGAGACTGCGGTCTTGCCGACCTAAAGCTTCGATGATAATTTCATAAAACTTGTGTACTGTTTCGGCACAGCAAATCAGTTCGAGCGCAATTAAGAAAATTCGTTTCTCGCGAGAAACACACACCGATAACCGACTTTCGCCCGAGCTTCTCTCGGCTTATTGCACGCGGACACGTGAAATTCACCGCAGAACGTTTCCGTCTCGGCGAAGGCGCACTGCTGCGCTGCTTGGGTTGCGATTCGGATTTCAATTAATTGCGGCGCACGCGCGCGCGCGAATCGATGCGAAATTTGAATCCAAGCGCGTTAGTGCATTCGATATAGATTGCCAATCCGCGAGACAGTAAAAGACTATACCCGTGAATACATCAGTCGAGGCGAACGAAGTTCCGACGCTTAAGTGTGCGCGGTTAAAGATAAATGAGGTATTCTAGTTTCTCGGTTCGTCTGCGCGCTGTTTTCTTTGTATTTGGCGAAGGAATTCCGTTTTCCGTCGAAATTGTGCAATCGCGTGAGTGGAGCCCAATGCTGCGTTTAATAGATAATTATAGTAGTTATTAATTATTAGTATTTTAATATTATTATCATCACAATTTATGTATACTATTCTTTTTGATGAGAAAATAAAAGTTTTCAGTGTATAATATTTCGTATCGTTTTTTTTATTTTATTTGGATTCTCGTTAACATTCGCATCAGAAAGAACGTTGTTTGAAGTTGGTATGATGAGTGTAAGTTAAATTTTTTTATTTACAATACAGTTTTTAACAAGGATTAGCTGTCAACTAATTGTAATATTGTTACAATTCAAGTAAGATCGATAATAAGTTCAATAAATATTTTTTAAATTTCTAATAACTACAGAATGTATCCATAGTAAATAACAATATTACACACTTCATCAGAACGTATTGTGTATGAATGAAAAAAAAATTTTTAAAGATATTCATGATGTTGAACACTGTATTACATACGCAAATATGCATTAAAGCCGACATTTTTTTTCTCATTTCGTAACAGTACTCGCATACACATATGACTGCATAAATTACGAGGAACGTCACTCTATTAAGCAAGAAAGTATTCGGCTCTTCGTCGCACAAATTAAAAAGAGAAGTGAATTAGCATTTCGTTACCAATTAACTTCACGGACGAGGCGTCGACTCGTCTCCTCCACATACGAGACATACAATCAGAATCGTCATGCAAAATCGTCGCATTCGCAAGTTAGCCGTATTTAATAGATGAGAAAAACTAAAATAATCGAGTGAAAATTATGTGAGAATGGCAAAGGAAATATCGCGCATTAAAACCCGATCCAAAATAAACGTCCTATGATAATTCTTCTGGTTTTCTCGCGCGATTACGAGGCCGACGCGAGCGAATGAGGCAGCGTTACTTATATAGGTATCTGTACACGAGACTTGCGGATAATATATATATATATATATATATATATATATATATATACATACATACAAGCGCACATCGATCCGAATAACGCGTCTATCGCGAAAGACGCGGAGAGGTCGAAAAGCGAGCGTCGGATGGATGAAGTTGTTGTATAAATGGAATCGCGGACGAGCGAAGATTGAGTCCGCGGTGAGATGGAGGATGTAGAAAGAGAAGAGATACTAATTGCACGAGATGTACCATTCAATACTCATATCTCAAAAAAAAAAACACATGTTTATATTAGAGACAAAATAAATAACGGCGTCGGCACACGACAATGTACGTTATAGTAATTATCGTATATTGTATAAGTCACTGTTGTTATATCATCAAAAATAAATGATATGAAATATTGTCATAAAAAACAGTGTGCATCGTTGTTCTTCCATTTTTGTTAACCTGTAACTTTTGACTCCAATTTGTTTTTTGATAAATTATAATTTTCAATACGAGTTTTTCCCTATATTTTCACTGTATACTTTTTGTTGTTCGATATTTTTAGCGAAGTAATATAGTATTTTCTTATGAAAGTTATAGTCAGATTGTATGCAAAGGGAAACCCCGAGTTCTTCTAATCTTAAACGCTTATTGCTGAAAAATGGTTAATTAGTAAAGCTTATAATTATAAATAATTATAAATAATTGTAAATAATAAAAACATCAATCACATAAGCTTCATTTTTCAACTTTTTAGTTATATACATCATAAATAATAAAAATCATTTTTCTTTCTAAACCTTTACCATAGTTTATCAAATAGAATTTGAAGAATCAGTTCGGTTACTCGAAAGTTATTAGTCACCTAACTTTTATTCCATCCTTCGAAAAACCTCATAATAAGCTCTCAAGACATCCCTAACTTCGTAGAACAAAAATTTGAATGTTCAAATAGCCTAGAATAGCCAAAAAATGGACCTAGAAAAGGCTTTACGTTGAAATGCTTTTTCTCATTTATTTGAGCTTTCGGTGGAAAATAAATGTTACATAAAACCAACACGACATAGTCAACGCTGTATAGCTTCCCTTCTTACATCCTATGCAAAATACAGAGGCATTGACTAATTAGTTTTAAACTGTTTATAGAATCAACAGTTGGAAAATAAGTTAGAAAAATTAGTTTTTAAAACTTTATAGAATTCTAGTGATGAATACAAAGCAAATATTATACAGCGAACTATGCTTAAATTTTATTTACTTATTATGTAAATTTTTATCCAGACTTTTCTCTACTGCTTGGTTCACTTGCGAAGAAATGAACGATTTATCGTGTCTATTGATGCTAGATGCAAAGTTAATAATTTATTGGACTTCTAATTTTTTCGAATCATTTGTTTTTATTTTCCAACATATCGACTAAATTAAATAAATGTCACTTCCAAATGATGTAAAAAATTATTCAAAAATTTATTTGAAGAACGTTAAACAAAAAATTTGGCAAATACTAACTTTCTTCAAATACATAACTGTATAAAATAGAGAAACCCCTACGAAATTTCGGTGCTGTTCACGAATCTCCGTATTCATAGTTCCGCTCAATTTGCGAACTAAAGAAATATTTTATAAAGGTGAAGATACCAAGAATTAATTTATGTCCACAGGTTGTTAAATTGTTTTTAAACAAAAGTAGGGGATTTTACGTAGAGATAATATATTGAGAGTAATACGAAGTTTTAATTTGCATGGAAATAATTTGTCAAACATCTTTGCTCAGCGAGTCGAGTCATGTCACTATACTATTGTCGGTACATCTCTAGAGCTTTCATTCTTTCTCACATTTATATTTGAATTTCAAATTTCCGGCTATGATGAGGTCATTTATAACTGCTTCTTCTTTGCATCTTAAATAAATCTTAAAGTTTCATCCTAATATGCGAAACGTGGCTGTCAATACCGAAATTCGTGAAATTCGATCGATACGCGAATTAGCAGAGCTACGAATGTTGTGTAAATAGGGGCAATTGATGTATTTTATTCAACTTCACTGTTAAGGGCCCAATATTTATTCGCGTCAGAGATTTGTAAACGATAACCGCATCGGCGTTTCGAACGCCATAAAAATGGATTCGAAAAAATTGACGGTCGAATTGGCAACTCCGACGTTTACCAGCTGAGAAATTGAATCGATTTCCAGCGAGGCACACCTGCAAAAATCAGGCTCCGATTTCCACGTTTGAATTATGTATACGCACGTAACCCGTCTGGGATATTTCAAGAGCATCCTCGAGCCGCTTAAACATACACAGCGTTACGAGCATTCGCACACTGTCGGCAAATAGCCGAAAATTCCTTCGTATCTACCGCACACTCATCGGCTTATGCTGCTGCTGCTGCTGCTGCTGATGCGAGAACCGTTCATCCCATCAAAGGCCCACTCGATTTGATTAGCACGCAATGCCTGCCTCGCGCGCTAATTAATTGCCTTCTCGAGCGCGCGATCAGTCTGTGACATGCTCGTATCTCGTGCAAAAATATTAGTGTTGAATTCATTTGATTGGAAAGTGAAAACAAAAGATTGTCGACCTATTCAGAATTTTGGAAAGATGATGGATTTAAAAAAAAACACGTAATTGAAATGCGGACTTTCAGTGAGGTACTCGAGTATCATCTTTAATATTCATAAAGTTGCAGTTGATTACATAACGAAGAATAACTATGTTTTGAGTATTCGTGATCTCTTTTCGGGAATTGATTTCTTTTGTACATCATAAGCCAATTAATTCAATAACTTCATGGCGCTATGCTATCGCCCGACATTTAATTAACAATTATTAATCAGTTATTATTATTATAATCAATTAGGACGTTCCTCTAATAGCAATAACGACCAGAATAGTCCGCATTATACGCGTTAATTCCTATTTGCACAATATTTTCATGATTTCGACAATTCAACAGAATCACGATAATTTCACTCGATGCTTCAGTGCAATATGCGCACTCTTGTTACACGCTGACGTCCAAAAAGGTCAAACAAACAAAAGACCTGTAGCCATGAAAAGAAATTAAATTTCTTCGTTACAACCAATCCAACTACTTTAAAAGCTTTGTGCATCGTTAAAAGTATACGTTATCGCCGATGCGTTTGGATGAGAAACGATTGGAACCACGCAATGCATTGTTTATACATGCAGCCCCCCCCCCCTGCGTTTCTCGTGTTATACCGCAAAGCCAATAAATCGCGCGTTCGCGCAAGTATACATTTTCAGCAATTTGCCGATACCCGAGACGCGTCAAAGTGCAACCTCGCCTCTTCTCTCTCTCTTTTGCTCTCGTGGACGACGAAAGCTTCGCGCAAGCTCTGGCGCGCGTCTATAGATGACGAGCTGCGCGGTCGATAAACCACCTTGGAAGCGCGCGCGCGACTTTCTGGGATCACTCTATAGTGCAGCAAAGACTTTCTCTCTATGTGTATACTGCGTGTTATATCCTTTTTTCTTGGCCGAGCTTTCTTCTGTTACTTCTCGGGTGTAAGGCAATTCCCATCACGTTAACGCCCGTGCTAAACTTTGCAGAGAGTTTTCGCTTTGAACTTGCGCTTCGCTGTTTCAAAGCTTCTTTCTTTCCAAGACGTCGGGGATATTTTAATGGCATTGTTCGAGTGTTGTTTGGGGTTCACTCGACGTATAATAGGTACGGATCATTGTTGGGAGCTATTTCTACGCGAACGATTTACAATTTTGACCATTCCAATCTTTTACGATTTCTTAAAAGTTTTCTTGCCTCTTAGAAATGTGATTGATCGATTGTATCAAGTAGCTTTTATTTGATAAACTGAAGGATCGGTATTCGGTCTACATGGAAAAAAAATAAAAAATTTACTAATTGGATTGAAATTTTAAGCGTTTTACAAAATTAGATTATTTAGCTATGTGTTTTTGAATTAATTTTAAACTAGCAAGTATTGCCTCGCTCGCTGGTGCTCGCTCGGCTAATTTTGTGATTATTATTATGGAAAGTATATAATGTAAAATATGAATTGGTGGCTAAGGTTTGTTCAGTTATATTGCTGTGTTAGTATTATTTTAAAATTGTTTTGTGAAACATTATATATGGTAAGTATAAATTACATATTATAATTTTTGTAATATTGGTATGATTTAAATAAAATTATTAATCGTTGTAGTGAATAGGAATGTTAATATTAAAAAAATTATATAAAAAAATTTGATAAAAAAATTAACTGAACAATGCATGTTTTAAAACTGATACTAAATACTAATGTACTAAATAAAATTTTCCTTTCGTGTTCATTTAAAATTTTTTAAAATAATTTTTAAGGCCATGCCACAGTCCTGTTTTACCGACTTCAACTTAGATTCCACTTTTCGTCCAAACGGCTGGTCGGATCCCATTTTCCTTTCGGGAATCGAATTCTGAGGGCCTGACAAAGGGCGCTCTTCTTCTCTTTTTCCATTTCTTGACAAAGAGTAAAATCCTTGCTAAATGATAATTATCCTAATTTGTAAATAGCAGCAACGCCGGTTGCCATATTGGTTGCTAGGAAAAATCAAGAAGCGTGATAAACGCGCGCGGGCTCGCTATACCTATACATATATGCGTGCGTATCGTCATTCTGTTCACAATCTCGATATAACGCTATGCCTGTATCTAAGTATAAGAATGATGACAGTGCTTTATACATATGAAATTGTGGGTCGCAAAATCAAATGGTTTTTTTAGGTATACTTTTGAAGTTTGTACACTGAAGCTTTTTGTATCGTCAGACGAATACCTGCACAGGTACTACATAATTTTCGGTGCCATGTGCAAGAAAAGACGGGGTGTAAGTGTATATGGTAGCCGATGACAAGATGTAGACTGCTCGCTTCATAGTTATTGGAGACTATATTTATTAAAAATACTTGAGGATGGCGTCTAGGTAGTCGATGTGGAGATGTAGGTTTCGTGCTCCATTGTAGGCTTAGTGCTTCGTAGTTTTTGGAGTGATAAAAATACTCGTGAACGACGTTTACGTATACAGGACAGCCGATGATAAAATAAGAATTACGCTTATGTAAACGTTTTATTTATACACATTAAAAAAAAATGTTCAATTGTGAATAAACTATGTACCTACAGATAAATAAATATATTATAATAACAGCTGTGATTCGCGTATGAGGTGAACGACAGCCAAAGCTCACGGTGAGTTGCGAAAAATTAGCAGGAAAAATAAAACGTTTACATAAGCGCAGCCCACATCTTGTCATCGGCTGTCCTGTATACGTAAACGTCGTCCACGAGCATTTTTAGCACGTTCAAACTCCAAAAATTATGGAGCACGAAGCCTGCATCTCATCATCGGCCACTCTGCACACTGAGACATCATATTCGAATATTTTTTACACCTACACTAAATAGACTATGGAAAACGAAGCCTACATTTCGTCATCAGTTACTCTGTTCAGCTTGACTTCACCTTCGAGTATTGTTTACACCTACACACAAACAAAGTACTTATGGAGTTAGTACTCTACATAAATAGCAGACGAAAAACCATTAATTTAGTTATAACAATAAAAATAAAACAAAATTTCGTAAAACCAAGAGATAGTTGCCCTCCGTTATGCAATTATCTATCATTTTACAAAGTTTAACCCTAGAGTTGCTATAACAATATGTCGCCGAGAAAATCTAAAAAATTGCGATTTTTTTATATTTTTCAAGAATTTCTCGGCGACATAGTTATAATAACTTTAAACTTTGTAAAATGATAGATAATTACATAACGGAGGGCAGCTATCTCTTGGCTTTACGAAATTTCAGTTCTATTAATTGTTATAACTAAATCAATTATGGAGCGGCATTTGAATTTCTTATTCACTTTCAGACTCCCTTTCGATATAGACTCCAAAAACTATGGATCGCGCAGCCTACATCTTGTCATCGGCTACCCTATACACTTACACCCCGTTATTTATTACACATGCCACCGAAAATTATTCGCCTGACGATACAAAAAGTTTCCGTGTACAAACTTCAAAAGTATACCTAAAAAAATCATTTGATTTTGCGACCCACAATTTCATCTGTATAAAGTACTGTCATCATTCTTATAGATACAGGCATAGCGCTAAATCGAGATTGTGAACAGAATGACGATACGCACGCATTTATGTATAGGTATAGCGAGCCCGCGCGCGTTTATCACGCTTCTTGATTTTCCCTAGCAACCAATATGGCAACTGGCGTTGCTGCTATTTACAAATTAGGATAATTATCATTTAGCAAGGACTTTACTTTTTGTCAAGGAATCGAAAAAGAGAAGCAGAGCGCCCTTTGTCAGGCCCTCAGAATTCGATTCCCGAAAGGAAAATGCGATCCGACCAGCCGTTTGGACGAAAAGTGGAATCTAAGTTGAAGTCGGTAAAACAGGACTGTGGCATGGCCTTAAAAGTAGTAATTGAATTACACTCTCTTGAGTCTTTACTCATATATTATTAATATCTTTAGTATTTCCTGTAAGATATCTTAAATATTATGTAAACTGATTTGTTTCTGTGTTCTTCAATTTCGGTATTTTTTGATCTTTTTGTAATTTGACGTTTCACGGTTACTTAAATATTTCAATTTGAAATTCAAAATATATTCTCTACAATTTCTTAAAATATTACTACACGGAGAGAATTTTTGTAGCGCTGCAGCGCCAAACGGGAGAGCGGGGAGTTACATACAGCTTCGTACTGCCATTAAGGCATGGACTGCCGCAGCCGGAGCCCGGCAAAAGAATATTATTGTTAAAATAAATTAAATAACATCAGTATAAATACCTTTCTTTACAAATTTTGACATATAGTATATTATGCACCTAGGGAGTAAAAATAAAGAATGTCTCAAATCGCATGTAATTATCGCCCGAGCCGAAGGCGAGGGTGATAAATATGCGATTTGATGCATTCTTTATTTACTCCCATGGTGCATATACGATTTTTTTTCACGCACAACCTTAAAACGCCAACTGTCTATTCCATTCCAGGGAATAAAGTTGGCACTTTATGGTTGGGTGTGAAAAAAATGAATATAAATAATTAGGTTATTCTAAAGAAATAGAATGAGAAAACAAAGGTGTAGATATAAATGGCTTAGTTCAAAGGACTATATCCAACACTTACACCTTGTAGTACACATTCAAATTACACACTGATAAAGGATTTGAAAAGTGGGGAGAAATCATATGAGTATAACTGATTGATATTACAGTAAGATCTATTTACATGATCGTGTAATTGACATTGTTAAATAAATATCTAAGTGATACCATTTGTAATAAAATTTATGCTTAAGAATAAGAACAACGGTATAATTCATGCACAAATAAGTATAAAAAACACTAACATTATTATTTGAAAATTCAGAAAATATAAAGTATATTCGAACATTATTGTTTAACGTACTATATAATTAAATTATATACAATCGAATTGAAACACTTTGTGTACAGAGAAGTATACAGTTATTTATTAAATTTGTTTTTATTATATTGTTTATATTAATTATATTTTAATTTATGATTGCAATACATTCACATTTGATTTCAAAGATAAAAATAATTTATTGAAATACATTGCTTATATTTTGTAATTTTTTAACATCAATTTAGATTTGCATAAAGCATAAATAATGGTACTTAATGATGTGGATAAATTAATAGTTAAAGGTATTGGAAATTATACAGGTTATAACAGCAAGTTAAATGATAATCATATTTTTGAATTTAATAATATTTTAAAATCTACGACAGTTTAAAATGCAATGCACAGTAACAATGCAAAGGTTATCAAATATTCAACCTGTAAATCTGAATAATGATTATTTACAAATTTTGTTTTCTGGAACAAGCAATAACGGACATTGGATATGTTTGTATTATTGTAATAATGTTATTCATATTTATGATAGTTTGAATAAATATTCATTGGATAATGATCATATTATAGTTATTAACAGATTATTTACAAATAAAGAAAACCTAAAAATAGTTTTTGAAAAAGTTCAGCAGCAACCCAATTCAGATGATTGTGGAGTTTTTGCAATTGCTTTTGCAGTAACTGTTGTTCATGGTTCATGCCCTTGCAATTCACCATTTGATATTAAAAAAATGCGAAATCACTTGTGTACTATATTTGAAACGAAAATGTTAACACCGTTTCCATTACTATTGTCTAATATACATAAACAAAACAATATTTATGCAATATATTCTCAAGAAATTGAAGAACTACATCTAGATTTCTCAAAAGTTAATTTAAATCTCTTGAAACTATTTATGAGTATAGATTGAGCCAAGAACAACAATCTATTATGAGTCAATTCAAACATAATTCAAAACAACTTCATGTAATTAATAGTACTTCTGTAGATGACGTAGAAATGGACACTCATAGTATAACTGAAAAATTAAAACATCAACATATATACGAAGAGAATATAGAATTACATAGTCAAGTAAATATGAACTTGAAGAAAATCAATCAAAACCGTTTAATCAAAAATTGTTTTGTTGATTTGGAACCAATCGATTCGATAGTTGTTCAAAATAAGAAATCTAATATGGAAATAGATAGTCAAGAAAATATGAACACGAAGAAAATCAATCAAAACCATTTAATAAAAAATTGTTGTGTTAATTTGGAACCGATAGATTCGATAATTGTTCAAAATAAGAAATCTAATATGGAAATAGACAGTCAAGAAAATATGAACACGAAGAAATTCAATCAAAACCATTTAATCAAAAATTGTTGTGTTAGTTTGGAACCGATGGATTTGACAATTGTTCATCGTAAGAAAAACAATGAAAAAATAAAGAGACAATCGCAACCTGATTTAGAAAAAATTGATATAAAGAAGAGAAGAAAAGAAACAGAAGCTTTAAAACGTGCAGCATTAACAGATGAAACATTGCAAAATATTAATAAAAATAAAGCTCTAAAAAAACAACTAAAAATACAATCACGAACTGAAGCAGAGAAATCTGAAATAAATAAAAAAAGAAGAGAAACAGAAGCTTCAAAACGTGCAGCATTAACAGATGAAACATTACAAAATATTAATAAAAATAAAGCTCGAAAAAAACAACTAAAAAGACAATCACGAACTGAAGCAGAGAAATCTGAAATAAATAAAAAAAGAAGAGAAACAGAAGCTTCAAAACGTGCAGCATTAACAGATGAAACATTACAAAATATTAATAAAAATAAAGCTCTAAAAAAACAACTAAAAAGACAATCACGAACTGAAGCAGAGAAATCTGCAATAAATAAGAAAAGAAATGAAGCAAAATATTTGAATGAATATGCTGCTATGTATGATAATGATTTTAATGAAAATGATATTGACAAAAATTATTTAGGAGAAATGAACTGTATATGTATTCATTGCAAAGCAATATATTTTAAAAGTGAAGAAACAGGGAGAAAACAATACACAAATTGTTGTAGTAAAGGAAAAGTAGTTTTACAAATCCTACATTCTTATCCAGAACGTTTTGAAGAATTAATTATAAATAATACATCTGAAAGCATACATTTTAAACAACATGTTAGATTATATAATAATTTACTTGCATTTGCAAGTTTCGGGGCAAAGTTTGACGCATTATTTAACAGAGGACCTCAAGTAATACGAATATGTGGGCAAATTTATCATAATGCTTATTCATTACATCCTAAAGAAAATGGTGATAGAAAGTTTGGCCAATTATATATTCTCGATAATGAAATGGCAACACAATCACGATATAAAAATAATATGTTATGTACCCTGCATTTGTTGAAAGAATTAGACAACTTTTTACATGAAAATAACATTTATGCAAGTTCATATAAAATGATGCATGAAGTAGAAAAGGAAGAACAAAATCGTCAAGATAATAGAAAATCAATAAACAATACAACTGAAATTAGAATGTTTATAACTCGGAATTGTAATCTTGATAAAAAAGTGTACAATGAAGCAAGGTGCAATGAAGTTGCTGTAGTTTATGTTGGTGAAGATGGTCAACCTCCAACAGATCGAGATATTTGCATATATTCAAAAAATACAGAACCTACAAGAATACCTTATATTAGTAAACATGTTGACCCGATGACATATCCAATTATGTTTCCTAATGGTGGATTTGGATGGATGCCTAAGATGAAAGATACTACTAATAAAAAAAATATTTCAATGTTAGAATTTTATAATTATCAATTTAGTATTAGAAATGATTTTAACCCATTTCTTAATTTAGGAAAATTAACTCAGCAGTTTATTGTTGATGCTTACATTAAAGTTGAAGGATCAAGATTACATTATTTACAAAAAAATCAACATTTATTAAGAACAGATTTATACAAAGGCGTAATAGATTACATAAATAAAAAAGATCAAGAAAATATAAGAATAGGAAAAATGATTATTTTACCATCATCATTTTCTGGAAGTCCTCGAGCATTGAAACAAAATTTTTTAGACTCTATGACTTTAGTACAAAAACATGGTAAACCAGATTATTTTATTACAATGACTTGTAATCCCAAATGGATAGAAATTAAAGATAATATAAATCATTTTGAAACAGTAATAGATAGACCAGATAATGTTGCCAGAGTTTTTAATGAAAAAGTCAAAGCTTTTTTAGATGATGTTACTAAAAAAGGAATTTTCGGAAAATGCATTGCATTTACACATGTGATAGAATTTCAAAAAAGAGGTTTACCACATCTACATATGTTATTATTTGTTGAAAAAAATAACAAAATATAAAATCCAGATTTTATAGATACAGTTATTTGTGCAGAAATTCCTGATCAACATAAATATCCAAAATTATATGAAATTGTTAAAAAATCTATGATACATGGACCATGTAGAAAGTATAATGTTCATTCACCATGCATGTACTAAAAATTTTCCTAAAACATTTAATGAAACCACTATTATCAATACTAATGGATACCCAAATTATAGACGAAGAAATAATGGAAGAGAAATTATATTCGATAACACGAGAAAAGCAGATAATAGTGTGCACTAGCAAAGCAATAATAATGTGTACATCCTCTATGTACACATTAATATTTCCTCAAAAAACTAAAAATTCCCTGGAGACGATGTCCAGGTGTCAGGGTGACCCCCAGGATTACGGGAAATCATCCTCGAGTACACCCGCTGAGTACACATTCATATTTCCATAAAAAACTAAAAATTCCCTGGACACGATGTCCAGGTGTTAGGGTGACCCCCAGGATGACGGGAAATCATCCTCGAGTACACCCGCTGAGTATACATTAATATTTCCTCAAAAAACTAAAAATTCCCTGGAGACGATGTCCAGGTGTCAAGGTGAGCCCCAGGATGATGGAAAATCATCCTCGAGTACATCCTCTATGTACACATTAATATTTCCTCAAAAAACTAAAAATTCCCTGGAGACTATGTCCAGGTGTCAGGGTGACCCTCAGGATGACGGGAAATCATCCTCGAGTACACCCGCTGAGTACACATTAATATTTCCATAAAAAACTAAAAATTCCCTGGAGACGATGTCCAGGTGTCAGGGTGACCCCCAGGATGACGAAAAATCATCCTCGAGACGGTGCACTAGGTGTACATAAATATATGTGGGTGCAGATAAAGCGTTATCCTTAAAAAAAGGATTAGGTAATTGTAAAAGAAAAGGTCACACGGGACACGGGACACGGCACACGGTCGCCGCTTAATATAATCAGAGATGAGTGGGGAGATGCGCAACGCTGTAGTCGTCGGCGCGGCGATTTTGAAGGCTGCCGAGCTAGCTGTCGAGTTGTGACGTACCATATGGTGCGAACCAAAATTCACAGCAATGTGAGAATCCTTTACTAAAAAAAAAGGTGAAAACTCCTCGGAAAGCAGATATAGCAAACTGTATGTGTACTGCGAGTCTACAGCAGCTACAGTGTCTTGTTTCCGAGCTCTGCTCCGAGAGACGGTTTCGAGATTTTCGTTCACTCGGCCCTCGGACAGCTACCTGAAACTCCTTCGAGCTAATCCGTTTTATTGCGGTCTTATTGTTGTCATCTTTCAAAAATAAAATTTTTAAATAAACAATTTTAATATATTTAATAACTGTATAATAAAACGGCATTTTTTTTTAATAACAAGGAATTTTGAATGCAAAAAATCGGTTAATTTTGACTAACTTTATTAAAAAGTATTCTAGATTTTCCGAGAGATTTTCTTACGGGTTAGTATTTATATAATAACATAACATTAAATTAAATAACATTATATTATATAAAATACGTGATTTTTTCAATGTTTCTTTTTTTGTTAGAAATAATAAGTATTTAATTATAAGTAAACATAAATATAAAACCGCTAAAATGTAAAAATAATTATATTACTTGTACATAGCTAGCTATTATTAGTTATCTCTAATTGAAAAATTTGTAAATAAGATTAATTAGTAAAAAAGTGTTGCGGTCCTATGAGAGTAAAAGTTTTAGTAAATATGCCTATCTTTCGCCAGGAGAGTCCCACGCACGGGGAAATTCGCACAATTCCTGTCAAGGTGCATTAAGCATTTCTTTCACTCTTTGGACAAACAAATAAACAAAAAAAACATTGAAAAAATCACGTATTCTATAATATGTATAACATTATTTAATTTAACGTTATATTATTATGTTAATAATAGCAATAGAAATAGTAAGAAAATCTAAAATATTTTTTTAATAATGTTAGTTAATATTAACCAATTTTTGTCGTTCAAAATTCGTTGTTATTGGAAAAAAATGCCGTTTTATTATACTATTATTAAATATATTAAAATTGTTTATTTAAAAATTTTATTTTTGAAAGATGACAACAATAAGACCGCAATAAAACGGATTAGCTCGAAGGAGTTTCAGGTAGCTGACCGAGGGCCGAGTGCACGAAAATCTCGGAACCGTCTCGGAGCAGCGCGGAAAGAAGATACTCGCTGCTGTGCTTTCTACCCCCTCTTTCTACCTGCTTTCCGAGGAGTTTTCACCATTTTTTTTAGTAAAGGATTTTCACATTGCTTTGAATTTTGTTTCGCACCATATGGTACGTCACAACTCGAGAGCCGGCTCAACTGCCTTCAAAATCGCCGCGCCGACGACTACAGCGTTGCGCATCTCCCCACAAACAACAACAAATAACAACGAATTTTGAACGACAAAAATTGGTTAATATTAACTAACATTATTAAAAAAATATTTTAGATTTTCTTACTATTTCTATTGCTATTATTAACATAATAATATAACGTTAAATTAAATAATGTTATACATATTATAGAATACGTGATTTTTTCAATGTTTTTTTTGTTTATTTGTTTGTCCAAAGAGTGAAAGAAATGCTTAATGCACCTTGGCAGGAATTGTGCGAATTTCCCCGTGCGTGGGACTCTCCTGGCGAAAGATAGGCATATTTACTAAAACTTTTACTCTCATAGGACCGCAACACTTTTTTACTAATTAATCTTATTTACAAATTTTTCAATTAGAGATAACTAATAATAGCTAGCTATGTACAAGTAATATAATTATTTTTACATTTTAGCGGTTTTATATTTATGTTTACTTATAATTAAATACTTATTATTTCTAACAAAAAAAAGAAACATTGAAAAAATCACGTATTTTATATAATATAATGTTATTTAATTTAATGTTATGTTATTATATAAATACTAACCCGTAAGAAAATCTCTCGGAAAATCTAGAATACTTTTTAATAAAGTTAGTCAAAATTAACCGATTTTTTGCATTCAAAATTCCTTGTTATTAAAAAAAAAATGCCGTTTTATTATACAGTTATTAAATATATTAAAATTATTTATTTAAAAATTTTATTTTTAAAAGATGACAACAATAAGACCGCAATAAAACGGATTAGCTCGAAGGAGTTTCAGGTAGCTGTCCGAGGGCCGAGTGCACGAAAATCTCGGAACCGTCTCGGAGCAGCGCGGAAAGAAGATACTCGCTGCTGTGCTTTCTACCCCCTCTTTCTACCTGCTTTCCGAGGAGTTTTCACCATTTTTTTTAGTAAAGGATTTTCACATTGCTTTGAATTTTGTTTCGCACCATATGGTACGTCACAACTCGAGAGCCGGCTCAACTGCCTTCAAAATCGCCGCGCCGACGACTACAGCGTTGCGCATCTCCCCACAAACAACAACAAATAACAACGAATTTTGAACGACAAAAATTGGTTAATATTAACTAACATTATTAAAAAAATATTTTAGATTTTCTTACTATTTCTATTGCTATTATTAACATAATAATATAACGTTAAATTAAATAATGTTATACATATTATAGAATACGTGATTTTTTCAATGTTTTTTTTGTTTATTTGTTTGTCCAAAGAGTGAAAGAAATGCTTAATGCACCTTGGCAGGAATTGTGCGAATTTCCCCGTGCGTGGGACTCTCCTGGCGAAAGATAGGCATATTTACTAAAACTTTTACTCTCATAGGACCGCAACACTTTTTTACTAATTAATCTTATTTACAAATTTTTCAATTAGAGATAACTAATAATAGCTAGCTATGTACAAGTAATATAATTATTTTTACATTTTAGCGGTTTTATATTTATGTTTACTTATAATTAAATACTTATTATTTCTAACAAAAAAAAGAAACATTGAAAAAATCACGTATTTTATATAATATAATGTTATTTAATTTAATGTTATGTTATTATATAAATACTAACCCGTAAGAAAATCTCTCGGAAAATCTAGAATACTTTTTAATAAAGTTAGTCAAAATTAACCGATTTTTTGCATTCAAAATTCCTTGTTATTAAAAAAAAAATGCCGTTTTATTATACAGTTATTAAATATATTAAAATTATTTATTTAAAAATTTTATTTTTAAAAGATGACAACAATAAGACCGCAATAAAACGGATTAGCTCGAAGGAGTTTCAGGTAGCTGTCCGAGGGCCGAGTGAACGAAAATCTCGAAACCGTCTCTCGGAGCAGAGCTCGGAAACAAGATACTGTAGCTGCTGTAGACTCGCAGTACACATACAGTTTGCTATATCTGCTTTCCGAGGAGTTTTCACCTTTTTTTTTAGTAAAGGATTCTCACATTGCTGTGAATTTTGGTTCGCACCATATGGTACGTCACAACTCGACAGCTAGCTCGGCAGCCTTCAAAATCGCCGCGCCGACGACTACAGCGTTGCGCATCTCCCTACTCATCTCTGATATAATATAAGATTTTAAATTCTAATTTTTATTTTCGGTACTGACTGTTCCTTCAATACCTTTTTGTCTTACTGAAGAGTCCATTAAAAAAACCTGGGACGAAACGCGAAACAACTAACATACAAAAACATTATACGTATATATCACCTCCAAGATGACGGGAAATCATCCTCGAGACGATGCACTAGGTATACATAAATATATGTGGGTGCAGATAAAGCGTTATCCTTAAAAAAAGGATTAAGTAATTGTACGGGACACCGGACACCGAACACCGGACACGGGACACGGGACACGGGACACGGTCGCCGCTTAATATAATATAAGATATAAGATGTTTGTTTATAAAATTAATATTAAAATGCAGTTTCTTACCTAACAATTAAGTACTAAATCTAATGATCTACGCGTTGTTATAGAATAATATATGTCCGTATAGTATGGAAAGTATATTGATTTTTACAAATACAACACATAAAAATCTAGAGCGCTAGATTTTACCATGCTTTAAATAACTTATTCTTTTCTTTTTTTGTGTGTGTTTTAAGTCACATCCCCTGTCGGTATTAGCGACTCACATTCCGTGTAGTTTTTCGAGTCTTAATTAGTGCATTGAGTCCACTATTGAGCAACTTGCAATCGAACGGGGACCTACAGTTTTATGTGCAGTGAAATATACACGTTGTATATTTCACTGCACATAACAGATGATCCCAAAATCGTCAAGAGCCAGGCTTGAACCCAGGACCACTACATTTCTAGTCTGATACTCTCAATTCATGAAATTCCTAAAAGCTCAAATACCGAGCGAGCGTCAGCGAGCAAGGTTATCCTGGCTATTAAAATAACATAAAATAATCTATACGAAATTTTTGTCTTCTTATCAAACTCATTGGATCCACATTCGGACCGAAACGTCGGCTACAATTCAATAAAGCAGCTCGTAGAGATGAATAGTACGTAGGATCCACATTCGGACCGAAACGTCCGCTAAAATCCAATAAAGTGGCTCGTAGAAATGAATAGTCTCCTTATTTTCGTTTAATACTATACATTAATAATTGAACTATATAAACTACAATTTATAATAATTATAATAATTTCATCTTCTTCATATAAAAACATGTTTGAAAGTAATTAATAATTCATATAAAATCATAAATATTAATTAGCTTATCTGATTCGTTAAAAATTCATAAAAGCTCAAATACCGAGCGAGCGTCAGCGAGCAAGGTCTTCCTGACTATTGAAATAAAAAAATAATCAATACGAAATTTTTCTTATCGTATCAAACTCATTACATAATAAATGTCTAACGTTTAATATATTTTCATTATTCTAATACCAATACAATGTTTTTTAAGATGTATATACAGTCCATTAAGTTAGTAGGCTAATAATTCAAGATAAAATATTTTACGAACCGTATATTGCTTTCATATAAATATATGATACGTGATGCAGTAATCTTTAGTACAGTTGCTGTAAATATGAAGGCAACTATTTTACTAAATTTCGAACTTTTAGTGCTGCGTGCCTTGGCTAACCACATAAATGTTAAGAAGACTCAAATCAATGATCAACAGAACCTTGACTGGTGGAAAACAGCTGTAATCTATCAAATTTATCCACGAAGTTTCAAAGACAGCGATGATGATGGGATGGGTGACCTTAACGGAATCATCGACAAATTAGAACACTTAAATGATACCGGTTTCAATGTTCTGTGGCTATCGCCGATCTATTCAGGTCCGGGCAAAGATTTTGGATACGATGTTTCCAACTTCACTGACATTTCACCGATTTTCGGAACTTTGAGTGATTTCGACACACTTGTCGCTAAAGCTAAAACACTGGGTATGAAGACAATGATGGATTTCATTCCTAATCATACTTCGGATGAGCATGAATGGTTTAAGAAGAGTGTGGATGGTATCAAGCCTTATGATGACTACTACATTTGGCGAAATGCGAAAAAAGGACCCAAAGGAGAGAGAATACCTCCTAGCAATTGGAGATCTTTTTTTGGTGGTTCTGCCTGGAAGTGGAATGAGAAGCGTCAACAAAATTTTTACCATGCTTTTCAAACTGTACAACCTGATCTAAACTATCTTAATCCAAAGGTGCAGCAAGAAATCCAAGATGTTTTGACATTTTGAATGGATCGTGGAGTAGATGGTTTTCGAGTCGATGCAATCGCGTGCCTGTACGAAGACTCACGATTGCTCGATGAACCTAAGATGTCTACAATTCCTACAAATCTAAAGCTTCCTGGTGATTTTTTAGCTTTGCAACATATCTATACACTAGAGTTGAAAGAAACCTTTTCGGAGGTAGGGTTGTGGACATCATTGCTGAACAGCTATGCAAAGAATAAGAAAACAGGCGCTAAAGTGATGATTATAGAGGATTACTCATCTGTAACGAATTTGAAAAAATATTACAATGAAGGTGCTATTCCTTTCAACTTTGTATTTTGTGTTAATATGACAAACTCTTCAACAGCTGCTGAAGTTAAAGGCATAATTACTACATGGTTGAACTCAGTTCCTGAAGGCAAACTAATCAACTGGGTAGTTGGAAATCACGATCGTCCCCGCGCAGCTTCGCGATTTGGCTTTAAATCTAACAGAGCAGATCAAATTAGCCTACTTTCTGGAGTTTTACCTGGATCCTTAGTTGTATATAACGGAGATGAAATTGGTATGGTTGATAGATTCTTCACTTACGAGGAAACAATAGACCCGATTGGACGTATTCTTAGGCCAGACAGATACAATGAGACATCAAGAGATCCCATAAGAACTCCATTCCAATGGGACAATACTACCAATGCTGGCTTCTCTAACGCTGCAAAAACTTGGCTACCCGTTAATCCCGACTATAAAACTCTTAATTTGGCTGCACAAAAGGAAGCGTCAGAATCTCACTTCAAAATATTCCAGGCTTTGATAAAACTTAGAAAGACTCCTACTTTACAACAAGGTAGGGTCGAAGTTTTACTTCCAAATGAAAAAATTTTAGCTGTAGTTCGAAGATTAGAAAACAGTCCGACTATTGCACTTCTCATAAATTTTGACTACAGTCCTGTGACTTTAGTTTGTCTTCAGGATTAACTGCTGGATCCACAGTGAATACTACAAATATAGTTCTACCTGGAGCAGCAACAATTATTCTTTCCTGAAAAATTTGTACAGTAAACAAAATTTCAAAAACGTCTTTATAAAACTCTAAAACACCTATTACAAACGAAATTCATTTTACATTTTTCCAGTATGAAAAAATTTTTTTAAATAATAACTTAATGACCGACGGAAGTTTGTCGAAAGTTGATATAAATGAATCAATACACTGTAACGGGGATTATTCACCCTGCGAAACGCTCTTATAGCCGACTAATTTAGACGTGCTCATACCACGTCACAATACATCTATCCATTTTGTTATTAAAAAATAAAAATGTGCTAAACCTCTTAAAACACGTTTATAACACGTCACTGTAAAACTCAAAATTTTGTGCTATGGTATAACTTTGTTTCTTTAAAAGTAAATAGATTTGTTTAATACAATTTTTTTTATCAGAGCGTATAATAATTGAATATCTCTTTAAAGCTATTAAGAGCTATAACCCTATAACCCGTTACCGTAAAACTCAAAATAGATTTGTTTAATACAATTTTTTATCACAGCGTATATCAATTAAATAACTGTTTAAAACTATTAAGAGCTGCACTTTCATAAATTTTCAGCCCGATTGGTCGAAAATTGGCTGAGCTATCGCAGGTTACAATTTTTGTGATGATAAAACTATAAGGCATTCCCGCCTTGAGGTCGTGTCTAAAAAGCGAGAATGCAATAAATATATTAATTTTTACATGTAATATATTTAATTTATTTACCTTAACGTTAAGGATAAGCATAATCAATGATTAAATGAAAACAACTTTCTTAAAAAATATCGATATTATTGATATTATGAAATATCAATAATAACAAAGAAATTTATTTATCTACGTAATTATCAAGTCGATAGTTCAATTTGTATCAAATTGCTATATCATTTAAAAAAAAATAATCTCGATCGGTGCTTCAGTTGCCGTACGATCGGAAATCGGAAATCCTCTGATGCAGCTCGCACGGTTTCTTATTCGGAGGGGTCCCAGAAATCAGAAAAAATAGGTCTGGTAAGTGTGCCCTACCCAAAATTTTTCGGTAGTCCAGGCCCCCAGAAGTTTCCAGTATCCCGTGGAATGACTCATATAAGAGAAAAGAAAAAACGCTTCAAGTAATTAAAAATTACAAGAAAAGACCTTTGATTTTACATATTGAATGTTGCAAACGGCTGCTTGCATCAAAACTTAGAAGGATTTTAAGGTAAAATCAACTGTTTTCGTAAAAGCCTGAATCCAAGTTCGTCGACTTCCAAAATGCGAAACTGTTGATCAGTGCATTCGATTTAGACAAATTTCTATCCAAATGCAAGGTTTATTTAAGTACTTTATTTCTGTGTATTGGGAACTTGAGTTAACCCTTTAACGCTCAAAGGACCAACATTTTAACGTCAACTTCAAGCTCGTGCCTTTCAATTATAACCCGTGTGAAAAAAATATTAGAATACATATTCTTATATACAAAAATCTGATCTCTTGAATGGCATCGCCAAATTTGTCAGTGTATAAACGAAAATTGTTTGTTTTTAACAATAAAAAAAAATGCAAATTTTCAATATTTTTTTCCTGTTAAAGCATTTTTTAAACTTTGTTCTCGATACTTAAGAACATTCTAACTCATCAGGATACGGGATCCGAAAGTTGTACTTCAAATATATACTATGAGATATTGTTAACCAATCCAAAATGGCGTCCGAATACCCGATTACAAAATCGTAGTAATAGGCATTTTTGAAGTCTAATCAAAGTTTTAGCGGACAAAATGACTCTTCTGAGTTTTGTGATAACAGATTGGATGTATATTAGCAAAATTAGTTCAGACAATTGATTTTCAAGATGGCTGCCATGATGAGTCCGTTAAAATAACGTATTTTTACAGCTCTATAGCCACTATATTGTCTTCAATCCTTTTTATTCGATTCGGACGCCATTTTGGATAACAATAAAACTGACAGTATTCCATAGTATATATTTGAAGTACGACTTTCGGGTCCCGCATTCTGATGAGTTAGAATGTTCTTAAGTACCGAGAACAAAGTTTGAAAAATGCTTTAAGAGAAAAAAAAATATTAAATATCTGCATTTTCTTGTTTATTGTTAGAAAAATATGTATCCTAATATTTTGAGCGTTAAAGGGTTAAAATACGGCCTACTTCTTAAAATTGTTGCATAATGAAAAAAAAACGGAAAAATTAACGTATTTTTTTCAGTTTTTGGCCCGTAACTTTTTATTGGCATAGGATGCCGATGTTCTATACCTATACATCTTTTTTCGTATGTCCTAACGAGTGTAAACAGCCTACTCCGGTCAGTTTGCCCTCAAAATTACTCATTTTCCACTTTTGAGCAAAAAAGAATCCGACTTTCCGTAGATTTCCTCATATATGATCTTCCTCTCATAAATACCACCCCGATGTCAAAATAATTTTTTAGAATTTTCAAATCCCAAATTGTTATATTTTTCGCTAGGAGTATCCTTTTTATATATACTATACATATATACATATCTATGATCCTCCCCCTCATAAATACCACCCCAAAGTTAAAATAATTTTTTTTAGAACTATTAGACCCCAAATGGTTGTTTATCCCTGGGAGATTCCAACTTAACACCAACTTAACTTTTTGGTTTTTCGGTAGGAGAAACTGACTTGACATGTTTTTCACTGGGAGCCTTGACTTGACATATTTACATATCAACGACGTTCGGAATTTGGGATAACATAGTCTTCGTACGGGCTATCGATATGTCATAGACTGAAAAAAACGTCTTATTTTTCTGAGACAATTGTCAAAATACAAATATGACCTTGGATTAAGAAATACTGAAAATGTGAATGATTGCAGTTGAAGCTGTGAGTGTAAAGTTTATGTATATATATTGCAATATATATATGTATAGATGTTTTATATCAATTTTTAAGCTCAAAAAAAGTCTGGATAACACCAATCTAAATTACCAAAGGAAGCTGCTTTATATAATAGAAGATATTTTTTGGATCTAAACACTTTTCAGTCAACAACAAGTCAATTTAAAATTTGTTGACTTATTACAGCCTTGAGCTGCGTAGGAAAATATTGTGATCGCCTTTATACTTATTTAATAAGCAGGTTAAGAATATTTAGGTAATTTTTATTCTACTATTTTTATATTATTTTATTGCGCAAAATTGTAAAATTAAAATTTTATATGTATAGCCCAGAAGAGGATCCACATTCGGACTGAAACGTCGGCTAAAATTCAATAAAGTGGCTCGTAGAGATGAATAGTCTCCTTATTTTAATGTAATACTGTACATTAATAATTAAACTATATAAACTGCAATTTATAGTAATTACAATAATTTCATCTTCTGTATAAAAAAACAGGTTTAAAAATAATTAATAATTCACATAAAATCATAAATATTAATTCTCTTATCTGATTCGTTAAAAATTCATAAAAGCTCAAATACCGAGCGAGCGTCAGCGAGCAAGGTCTTCCTGACTATTGAAATAAAAAAATAATCAATACGAAATTTTTCTTATCGTATCAAACTCATTACATAATAAACGTCTAACGTTTAATATATTTTCATTATTCTAATACCAATACAATGTTTTTTAAGATGTATATACAGTCCATTAAGTTAGTAGGCTAATAATTCAAGATAAAATATTTTACGAACCGTATATTGCTTTCATATAAATATATGATACGTGATGCAGTAATCTTTAGTACAGTTGCTGTAAATATGAAGGCAACTATTTTACTAATTTTCGAACTTTTAGTGGTGCGTGCCTTGGCTAACCACATAAATGTTAAGAAGACTCAAATAACTGATCAACAAAACCTTGACTGGTGGAAAACAGCTGTAATCTATCAAATTTATCCACGAAGTTTCAAAGACAGTGATGATGATGGGATGGGTGACCTTAAAGGAATCATCGACAAATTAGAACATTTAAATGATACCGGTGTCAATGTTCTGTGGCTATCGCCAATCTATTCAAGCCCGGGCAAAGATTTTGGATACGATGTTTCCAATTTCACTGACATTTCACCGATTTTCGGAACTCTGAGTGATTTCGACACACTTGTCGCTAAAGCTAAAGCACTGGGTATGAAGATAATGATGGATTTCATTCCTAATCATACTTCGGATGAGCATGAATGGTTTAAGAAGAGTGTGGATGGTATCAAGCCTTACGATGACTACTACATTTGGCGAAATGCGAAAAAAGGACCCAAAGGAGAGAGAATACCTCCTAGCAATTGGAAATCTTCTTTTGGTGGTTCTGCCTGGAAGTGGAATGAGAAGCGTCAACAATATTTTTACCATGCTTTTCAAACTGTACAACCTGATTTGAACTATCATAATCCAAAGGTGCAGCAAGAAATCCAAGATGTTTTGACGTTTTGGATGGATCGTGGAGTAGATGGTTTTCGAGTCGATGCAATCGCGTGCCTGTACGAAGACTCACGATTGCTCGATGAACCTAAGGCGACTAAAATTCCTACAAATCTTAACCTTCCTCGTGATTATGTAGCTTTGCACCACATCTATACACTAGAGTTGAAAGAAACCTTTTCGGTGGTAGGGTTGTGGACATCATTGCTGAACAGCTATGCAAAGAATAAGAAAACAGGCGCTAAAGTGATGATTATAGAGGATTACTCATCTATAACGAATTTGAAAAAATATTACAATGAAGGTGCTATTCCTTTCAACTTTGTATTTTGTGCTAAAATGACAAACTCTTCAACAGCTGCTGAAGTTAAAGGCATGATTACTACATGGTTGAATTCAGTTCCTGAAGGCAAACTAATCAACTGGGTAGTTGGAAATCATGATCGTCCCCGCGCAGCTTCGCGATTTGGCTTTAACTCTAACAGAGCAGATCAAATCAGCCTACTTTCTGGAGTTTTACCTGGATCCTTAGTTATATATAACGGAGATGAAATTGGTATGGTTGATAGATTCTTCACTTACGAGGAAACAATAGACCCACTTGGATGTGTTGTTGGGCCAGACAGATACAATGAGACATCAAGAGATCCCATAAGAACTCCATTCCAATGGGACAATACTACCAATGCTGGCTTCTCTAACGCTGCAAAAACTTGGCTACCCGTTAATCCCGACTATAAAACTCTTAATTTGGGTGCACAAAAGGAAGCGTCAGAATCTCACTTCAAAATATTCCAAGCTTTGATAAAACTTAGAAAGACTCCTACTTTACAACAAGGTAGGGTCGAAGTTTTACTTCCAAATGAAAAAATTTTAGCTGTAGTTCGAAGATTAGAAAACAGTCCGACTATTGCACTTCTCATAAATTTTGACTACAGTCCTGTGACTTTAGATGCAAAAACAAGTCTTAATATTGATGAGATACTAACGATACAAATAGCTAGTTTGTCTTCAGGATTAACTGCTGGATCCACAGTGAATACTACAAATATAGTTCTACCTGGAGCAGCAACAATTATTCTTTCCTGAAAAATTTGTACAGTAAACAAAATTTCAAAAACGTCTTTATAAAACTCTAAAACACCTATTACAAACTAAATTCATTTTACATTTTTCCAGTATGAAAAAATTTTTTTAAATAATAACTTAATGACCGACGGAAGTTTGTCGAAAGTTGATATAAATGAATCAATACACTGTAACGGGGATTATTCACCCTGCGAAACGCTCTTATAGCCGACTAATTTAGACGTGCTCATACCATGTCACAATACATATATCCACTTTTTTGTAAAAAATAAAAATGTGCTAAACATCTTAAAACACGTTTATAACACGTCACTGTAAAACTCAAAATTTTGTGCTATGGTATAACTTTGTTTCTTTAAAAGTAAATAGATTTGTTTAATACAATTTTTTTTATCAGAGCGTATAATAATTGAATATCTCTTTAAAGCTATTAAGAGCTGCACTTTCATAAATTTTCAGCCCGATTGGTCTGAAATTGGCTGAGATATCGCAGGTCACAATTTTTGTGATGATAAAACTATATGGCATTACCTCCTTGCGGTCGTGCCTAAAAAGCGAGAATGCAATAAATATATTATTTTTTACATGTAATATATTCAATTTATTTACCTTAACGTTATTAACTATTAAGGGTAAGCATAATCAATGATTAAATGAAAAAAACTTTCTTAAAAAATATCGATATTTTTGATATTACGAAATATCAATAATAACAAAGAAATTTATTTATCTACGTAATTATCAAGTCGATAGTTCAATTTGTATCAAATTGCTATATCATTTAAAAAAAATTATCTCGATCGCAGCTTCCATTGCCGAGATATTGAAAATTTTTCTGCGCGATTGGATTTGAAGCGCACGAAATCACTTTTATGACGGTTCCCCCACTACCGCGCCAGCCGTCTCTACATCGAAATTCTTATGCGCTGTATATGTTCTGAACAACTATTTAAATGATAAATGAATTATATACTTATTATAATATATATTCTTAGAAAGTAGATCCATTCAGGTACCTGTCAGTCTTTGTAGAAATCCTCTACATTGTTTAGTTTAGCTGTAAATGTTGATAAATTTTGATTGCTAATATCTCTGGATCTACTAAACATATTTAAGTTTCCAACCCCTCGAATTTACCGTCATTAAAAGCTCTTTTAAATCAAAAAAAGAATATCTTTGATGGATCAATATTTAGTGTAAATATCCATGTATTAATTAAAGTCAACATTTTCAAAAAATTGTAGAACTGTTGTGAAAATGGAAAAAATTTTTTTTGGTTTCTTTCGGTTCCTACAATGTTCAAAAGTATGTGAAAAATCCAACCGGTATTTGGGATCATTTTTAACAAAATTATAATGGGCCATCAAAGATTATCTGATTGATTAATTGTTGTTTACAAAACGGTTTGTCGTTCAGCGACCGGGCTTTCAGGTACTTCATCACAACAGAGTTAGCTATTTTATTCAACATTATTGTTAAAAAATATTCATATTTATGTTTACCTTACGGACATTTAACAATACCATTCGTTTTTCACTGTTTTTTGTTATTTATCAAAGTGATAATGGAAATTTTTGATAAGCGACCGATTGATTATATAGAAAATTTGAAAAAAAAAAACAAAATTGAATCAGCTATATTTAGCCGTAAGAGGCTTCTGTCTCGAAGCAAAAAGACTTTTTTGTACAAAAGTCAGTATTTTTTCAGTTATTGTTAATTAAAAATTTTTCCACGGGTTTTATATTCCACACATGTTTTTACACGAAATTAAAAAAAAAACCAGACTACTCCAAGCAACATCCGCATGTGTATCTTTATTCTGCTACCACGCCTGGGCTAAAATAGAGTAATAGCTATTATACGCAACTGTACAAACTTATGAAGATTATTACAACCACAATGACATTTGTCGTTACTTGCAAACAGTCAAACATACATTTGATCATTCATCGCTGCATTCATTTTTGGAAAATATTGTTTTTGGGAATATTGCATTTTGGGAAAAATATTCTTTGGGATAAAATTTCTTGGGAAAAATGGTTTGGAAAAATTGTACTACACCCGACGAATCTTAATCCCCGCGAAAAACATGTCAAGTCGTCGCTTCCAGCGCAAAATATGTCAAATCAAGGTTCCCAGCGAAAAACATGTCAAGTCGTATTCTCCCAACGAAGAACATGTCAAACCGGAATCTCAAAGCAGAAAACAATAATTTGGGGTCTAAAAGTTGTGAAAAAAACTATTATAACTTCGGGGGGGGGGGCTATTTATGAGGGGGAGGGTCATATATATATATATGGGTGGTTCTCTGAAAAATCGAGCGGTCGATTTTTTGACCCTATCGAAAAAAATTTTTAAAATGTTCCTAAGAGACACATGAGTAGCCCTGAATTTTTTCAGATTTTTTGCATCAAGTATCTTCGAGTTACAGAGGGTCAAATTTGATGAAATCATGTTTTTTTGCTTTTTCTGGCTACTTTCATTAATTTATAGAGCCTCAGTGAAGTATTTTTCACTATAGAGATATATAACATTTTTTTCTGCAAATTTTCTAAACTTTAAAAGAAAATAGTTTTTATGTCGTATATATATGTTTTAAAAAAGTTATAAGTCATTTAAGCTTTAAAATCAAGTTTTAGGAAAGTTCGATCATCCGGATCATAACCAAAAAATTCATGAAGATACCTTATTTCAATTCAAAAAAGTCTGCGAAAGACCCAGAATGTCAGAGGCCTTGGTTTCTCTGTAAAAAATCATTATATCTGTTCATATATGAAAAAAATTTAGTTTTTTTGCTATATCGAAGAATTTAACCAATTTTATCAATTACGTAAATTTTTTTATAATAATTTCAATCATTAAAAAAATGATAAGGTTAGTGAAATGCTTCGATATAGCAATAAAACTAAATTTTTTTCATATATGAATGGATATAATGATTTTTTACAGAGAAATCAAGGCCTCTGACATTCTGGGTCTTTCGTAGACTTTTTTGAATTGAAACAAGGTATCTTCATGAATTTTGTGGTTATGATCTGGATGATCGAACTTTCCTAAAACTTGATTTTAAGACTTAAATGACTTATAACTTTTTTAAAATATATATATACGACATCAAAAATATATTTTTTGAATAGTTTAGAAAATTTGCAGAAAAAAATGTTATATATCTCTATAGTGAAAAATGCTTTCCTGAGGATCTACAAATTAATGAAAGTAGCCAGAAAAAGCAAAAAAACATGATTTCATCAACTTTGACCCTCTGTAACTCGAAGATACTTGATGCAAAAAATCTGAAAAAATTAAGGGATCCTCATATGTCTCTTATGAACATTTTAAACATTTTTTTCGATAGGGTCATAAAATCGACCGCTCGATTTGTTAGAGAACCACCCATATATATTTATTGTAACGTGAGGTTATATCGCGCTATGCGAACAGCGCACACTCGTTATGTCGTACGATGTGAACGTAGCAGCAAGCTTCGTTGCTGTATTAAGGCGAGGGACGCACGGGGGAAGAACAGCATAAGGCCCGCGCGCAGAATAGATTTGATTCGATTTGACCATGCTGGTGGGTACCTTGTGCATTAGGTACACCGTTTGCAAGGCCACGGTTAATGCCCGAGGTAGTCCAACTCGTCTACGGAGGAGCTCTAGGCTGTATTCGTCTTCATCATCCAGATTGCAGGAGAGGGGGCGCCTTCGATAGCACCCGAGCGAGATACCCGTAGAAGAGTTGGCGGCTCGTAATAGTACCGAGGAAGCGACGCACGCCTCGTGCTAATTGTAAGTCGAATTTCATAAGAACATTTCCTCGACAAGGTCGCCGACGGACGAGTATTCTCTGTCACAGAATACTCGTCTCTTCCTTGTGTGAGAGCGTGCGTGAATCTCTCCGCTGTCGCGCGTGAGACCGTCTATGCGGATTATTATACTACTTATGTTTCTTATTTACAACATACGAGTCTCTGACTCATTTATCTAGCACACATATCTGAGTGTTTATTTCCCCGTATCATCGCTTCGTCCTCTTGATTTTCGAACCCGATAGAATTATTCTTTGCACAGTAAGTGCGATGCTCGAGCGCATTACACATTTGTACACGCAGCATTTGGCCGCGTAAATATCATTACGCAGATTGCCGAGGAGCTACGCCAGGGTAGCGTTAGCAACGGTAAAGGTAAGACTCGGTGACGCGGCGACATACTGTGGTCGCCGTGCCAAAGCCAAATTGCCCCGTTACAATATATATATAAAATTAAAAAATGTCGATAATGGAAAATGTCGAATTTTTATAATAAATGTGGAAATGAGGATTTGGTAAATACGGAAAACTCACGAAGAATCAAGGTTAATTTCTACAAACACAGATATATTTACAATTTTCATAAACGTCTAGGGATTACATGGTAAACACTCTCCGAACTCTTTCTGACTGCTCTGTAGACTCTCTAGCTTCCAACTCTCCTGCTCCGGGCCCCGTCGACTCCTTATAAGGGCTGGAGCAGCG
The DNA here is from genome assembly GCA_018906965.1 of Philotrypesis tridentata. Classification (NCBI taxonomy): domain Eukaryota; kingdom Metazoa; phylum Arthropoda; class Insecta; order Hymenoptera; family Pteromalidae; genus Philotrypesis; species Philotrypesis tridentata. The sequence continues at coordinate 1,054,727 of JACCIB010000054.1, forward strand.
CCGTCTCCCGCTCGAACATTGGCAGCGCCCTCTTTTCCCTGACTCAGGGATGCGCCCACCAGGGTTCGGCTTCGGGGCCTTGCCGCGCCCTACTCCCGTCCAATGGGTGCGTTGCGCGCGCTCTCCTTCGGCCAACAGCGATGCTGGCGCTGGGGTTTCCCCGGCGCGCATTGCTGCGTCTTCTCTGGTTGGCTGCCGCCCTCACCTCGTCAGCTGTCGTCCGACGCTACCTGGGTTTTCCCCGACGGCCTAACGGTACATGCCATTAGCTGCATTAACCGTTCTGGAATCTTCTGTAGACTCCCCACATAAATTTCATGCTAAAATTCTACATTTTCATCGATTTTTAACTTGAAAATGAAGTAAAATTAGGAAAAATCTCAAGAATACTTTCTGTCTTAGAATTTTTTTTACTATTTAAATATATTTTTTTCAGATAGGATATCCAATTTTATGCTTTTGACAAGTGATCTTTTCATTTTTAGCTTATTAGAGTAGCTCCATTTTGTTCTAGGAGTTTCGCAGGCAATTCTGTACTGAAAAAAAGTATCTTCAGGAATTTTTTGGTAGTCGTTGTAACGTGGCAAATTTGCCATGTTACAAGAGGTTGGGAACAGCGGGGTAGAGCGTCTCAAGGTAGAGTGAATGATGATGAGAGCATGTGTTAATTGGCGTTTTTCTTTTGATTTACGCGAGAGGCGGAGACGTAGCAACGAGCTGCGAAGAATACGGCGATGAGTTTCGAGCCCCGGAGATGACGAGGAGGAGTAAGGTTCCGAGGAGAGAAGCTGATCAAAGCCGGCGGAACAACAAGCAGTCCAGTCGAGAATAGGATGCCTGTGACTGCCTAGTCCGACCGTAAGGTGAGAGTTCGCAGGTGCTAGGCTGGGCGAGGTCTGTCTACATGAGGTCAGGTGCACTAGACCCGCGCGATGACAGCTCACTCGTGCTGGTGTTTTGGGACAAAAACTATAGCGTGAACGCGTTCTCATCTAACAGGAATAATTCAAGTTAAAGGCCTGACAAGAATTATTCTGGGAGTTAGTTGAGGGTTCCGCGGCGTTAATATAGTTTTAATAATTAATTAGCGGTGATATGGTAATGTCGTATAATCTAGGCTGGCTGTCTGTTGCCTTTCGAGCATTCAAATCTCGCGGCTATCTGGCTCAACGAAGGAGCCTGCGAAATTACATGTACGCATGCGCGGCGTGCGTCGAAGCGAGCAGTCTTGGCGAGTTGTGGCGCGCGATCGCGGGGCCGTCGGTCCGCGGCGCGCAGCTCGGCGGCACGGGAGCGGGAGAGCGTCGAGGCGAGCGCCAAGCGAGCGAGCCGGCACTCTCCTGCTCTAGCTGCTCCGGATGGGACTGATCTTCATCTGTGCTTTCCTGAGGGACTTCGAGTTTTATTTTTACCAGTGTTAACTTTGGATATCTTTGGAGGACGTGGGGTTTCCTGGTTGCCTGCCTTCATCGAGGATAAGGTCAGTGGTTTGTTCTTGTCAGTTATCTCTTGGTCTGCCTCGCGAAGTGTGCAGCTCCACGTGTATTCTCGCGCGCGATTCCCCTTTGTTAGAGAATTCCTCGCGTGCATACGGTTGTCTAGCGGTTACCTTCGGCTCTCTTAGTTAAGTAATTAGTTTCGCGAGTGTTGAATCGGAATACCTTTAGAAAGTGTAGAAGGGTATCTCGCGTTTAGGGAAAATCGTGTCGTGGATAGGAGGGCTCTGGACGTCGTAAGCCGTCGGACGCTGTCGTGCCAGAGACTCCGACGTAGATTAGGTGGACCGCGTCTCGACTACGCGTGACGAGCGCGATCCTTAGTTTTAAGTATGAATGTTGGTCTGTGGGACCTTGCGAATGAGTGAATTACCTTGAGACGCGCGAGAGTAAGGTTATCTTGCGGTTTGGCTATCTATTATACGCTTGCGGTATTGTGATAGGAAATCAGTGCGAGAATATGGTTTTATCTTAATGATTCGGATGTCTTTGGCTACCTTACGCGACTTGTTTAACTATTAAGGATTATTTGGTTGCCTCGATTAGAATTTTATGTGATGTGAATAAATCTGATAGTGTTCTAATTGCGTTATTTGAATAAATTATAAATTTGGCCAAATCCGCGAGTTGATCACTGCCCGAACCACCCTCTCTCCATGTTCCCAACGTATCGGGGGCTGAGTTAGTCGGCAAACCCGCCTCGCGTCCTCGGATCTTGTATAAAAGAGTCGCGAGACTCTGACGCTTGCGCGGAGCGTCTGGCGCCTATCGGGAATCTACGGGAGATTCACGGAGCGAGGCCGGTAAGTACACGCTAAAGAATATCAAGAGAAATCTAGCGTTACATCGTAGTCCGGAGCAAACTTTCACTTTTGCTACTATTAAGGCATAAATGTATTATAACGTAGTTGCAACGTGTATATATGACTTTTAAAATATTTTTTTTTTTAAACTAGACAAAATTTTCTTACAAAACTCCTATCCATGTCTATAGTGAAAAATGCTCCCTGAGAAGCTACGAATTTCGAAAATCAGCAAAAAATACAAAAAAACCTGATTTTACCAACTTTGACCTCCTGTAGCTCAGAGATAATCGATGCAAAAAATTTGGAAAAATTCAGGGTCTTTCATCAAGTGTCTTTCATCAAGTTGAAGCGACTTAAGGGGTTATGCCTGAATTAAAATTAAAAAAAAATCAAAATTTTTTTTATTTGATTTTTTTAAAGCAAATTTACTGTAGAATGAGCTGTCTTAGTCCTTTTTGCCCGAAAGAATTCTGTTACAAAGTTATAGGCAAAATATCAAAGAAATACAATTTTTCAAAATTGCGTATTGTTCATTTTTTGTCTTATAGCGCTTTTGATTATTCAAAACAATTGCGTTTTTGTAGAAAATGTAACATTCAATGTGTTCACAAATTCTTTTTGAAAATGCAATTTTATTTAAACAAAAAAAGCACAAATTGTTTACTAAATCATTACGTACTGTAATAGCTAATTTTTATGAAATCGTAGATTTTTTTTTAATTTGAATGTTCAAAATAAAATAAATTTAGAATTTAAATTTAGTTTTGTAATTTAAATTTAGTTTTTTAATTAAAGATATGTGCAAATTTAAATTACCGCCTAAAAACATGGCACCTTACAGCATATAGAAAAGGAAATCACTGTTTTACCGACCTAGTCGAGATTGCATTCAGACATCAGCTGTTTCGTCTGCTGTCTGTAGTTTAATGCAAGCTGGATGTTGTGCTGTTGTGATAACTTCTGAGTCTCACTAGTGTTCAACTTTAGATAAGTGTTTTGTACTATAAACGACATATTATTTGTAAAGAATCTGTTCTTTGTGAGTGTATTCATTGTTTCAGGTATATGGGTTATAAATCTCTTGTGTACGAGAAGATGCCTATGTGTTATAAGAAGTTGGTTTAATAATGAATCTATCGCTCGATGATGGAATAGTGTAGAATAAAAATTGATGCGTCTCTTCGAGCCAAGTTGTTTATTTTAAAAGGCCAAACGTTTCGGGATAATTTTATCCCCTCTTCAGTGGCTGTACAACGTTTAAATTACAAGGTTTATTATAATAATACTATTAAAATGAGTGAAATTGAAAATTGTTCATATAGACATATTTACCTAATTAGAAAAACAACTTCCGTGTTTTTACATTATTAGGAAACGGACCAGAAAAGGATTAATCGCATATGGCGCTATAATATAAATTTAAATTTTAAACCAATAATAGTTATAAGAAGTCTATGTGAAGATGCATATGATGGTCTCAAAGTCTACTGTAATTGCTAATGATCCTATAAAGTAATGGTAAGGAATGACAATAATTATATTCATCTAAAATATGCTGACTGCGAATGCTTACTAAAAACTTACATTTCAATTTCAGCTTTCGATACTAGTATATCTACATGTACAGCACCCGGGTCTTCATACACACCTTAATATACAGGTATCTTATGCCAAAGTACAAGAAAAATATGCCAAGCAGTTCATGTAAGTACTACCAGTTAAATATACATAAGTGTCTCGATAAACTTTAAATGCATTTTTCTCAGTTTTGACATTTTTATGATTTTAGGTCCTTTACCGCAGGATATCTCAGCATCCAGATGATGAATTGACACCAGAAAGGATGGAAAATCTTCTGAATATGTTTCTTCACAGCTTAAGCGGAGCAGAATTGACTAATACAAGGTAAAAGTCAATGTTACGCCTGTGAATATATGTAATATTCACTATAATAACCAATATAATCAATTTATGAGTTACTAAATATTTATAATTTATATTTGATAGAAAAGTCTTCCGCTTAAGCTGTGAAGAAACATATTAAGGAGATTTTCCATCCTGTCTGGTGTCAATTCATCATCCGGATCTTGAGATATCCTGCGGCAAAGGGAAAAAAGTGCTGAAAATTAGTCTTTCATAAATGTAATTGTTTACAATGTAAGTATAGATATATCATTTTTTAAAAATAGTTAAAAATATGTTTAATACCTACATTTTAAGTAGGAGAAAAATTTTTTTTCATACTATGAATAAATAATTTTTTTCAGCCCATTACTTATTAATGTCTTTTTTACAGGTTTAACTCAGGCATAACCCCTTAATATGGTTGGAAAAAAATTTTAATTTTGTTCGTTCAATTTCACAGAGGATCACCCATATATATACATATATATATATATATATATATATATATATATATATATATTACTTACTATATTATATAGTTGTTTTGAGCCGCGCTGGAATTTAGCCCCCCCTCGCTCCCCTCACGAGCCCTCTCAGCCCCCTCTCAGCCCCCCCTCAAAAGAACCAAGAAATGTTTCAAAAGTTTGGTTATTTTTATGCGTTTTGCCCCCCCTCGCCCCCCTCGCCCCCCCCCCCCTCACCCCCCCCCCCCTGCCACCCTTCAGCGCCCCCTCGTTTGGCCCCCCCTCAGACCCCCCTCAGCCCCCCCTCAGCGCCCCCTCACTCTTCGTTTCATATAGGTGGTCATATTTATTTTTATTAGTGTTATTTATTTAGTACAAAAATATGAAAATTCTATTATTAACACACCATCACTGAAGTAAATAGATATGTTTTAAGAAGATACAAGTTCTATTATTTCCACACCACCATTGAGGTAAATAGATATGGCGCGTTTTTTTTAAAGTGGTTTTCCCCTTTAGGCCTAATCCACTGTAATATCAGTTTTATTTGTTTTTGTATGTAATTGATTGTTACTAAATTAATTGTCTCATACATATTTAAATAAGTCTGAATGTATTTTATTTGTAAATTTTAATACTTTGAACAGACATTATTAAAAATGTTTGAGCGTAATGTGGAATCTGTAATAACATTTTTTATAAATTTATTTGACTTTATATATTTTTAAATACATTGATGAAATGATGTAATCTTAAATTGTTATAATTTATTTTTTTATAAATTATTTTATTTTCGCAACTATCTCATACGTCTTATACATTAGTGTAATGTATTTTATTCGTAAATTTTAATACTTTAGTCACATATTTGTAAATACGTGTGAGTGTTACTTAATTAAATTTTGTATAGATTATAATATTGATTACTGTATTTAAAAATATGTCAAAATTTGTATTATATTAATTTAAATTAAAAATTTGATAAATAATATTTGCAATATATAGAAGATAGTTTGTATATAAATCTTTATTTTTTCTTAAGCGATCAAAAAAAGAAGCACTATAATTATTTATTCGGTACCTAATAATATCTTTTAGTTTTAATAAAATATTATTAGGTACTATTGCTAATGAATCAAATGTTTTTATTACATTTTCGTAATAATTTTCTTCATATCCTTTAATTTTATTATTTAATTGTTTTATTTCATAAATATTTAACTCTTTATCAAGTTTTTGAACATAAGTTACGTACATTGCTTCATATTCTGTTATATTTTCTATTTCTCTGTTTATTTCTTCTAAGTATTGTAAATGTTCAATGTCATTAATTTCAATATACATACCAATTCTAGGGTCCCATTCCATTATTGATAATTGTATTTATTTGTTTTTATTTTAATTCTTTAAATTAATAATATCTGTAAAAACATATATATTTAATGATATTTATAAAAAATATATGTAATCATAATTTAAATCTTAATATTAAAAATTTCATCCCAAACAATATTTTCAATTTCTTTATCATTAGATAACTCATTTTGTATATAAAGATTTTGTGGAGTTTTACATCTAGATAAAGCAACATATAATTGCCCATGTGAAAACAAAGGTCTTCTAATAAAAATTCCTACAGAATCAAAACTTTATCCTTGTGATTTGTTAATGGTCATTGCGAAAGCTAAAATTAAAGGAAATTGTTTTCTATAAAGTATAAAAGGTAATGAAGACGATTCTCCTGTATTTAAAGTTATTCTAGGTATATAGACTTTATTACCACTTCGATCACCAGTTAAAATTTCTGCTTCAATATTGTATTTAAAAAGTTTCGTAATTCTTAAACGAGTTCCATTACATAAACCATCGCTAATACTTAAGTTTCTTATTAACATAGTAATTGTATTAACTTTTAAATGTAATTGATGTGGTGGTAAACCTTCTTGAATTTGATTTAATGTTTCTGGTGGAAAATTTAAATAAAACAAAAACGCGCCATATCTATTTACCTCAACGGTGGTATGGAAATAATAGAACTTTTACCTTTTTAAAATATATATATTTACCTCAATGGTAGTGTGACAACTTAAAATGTGTGGAAATATATAACTTTTATTTTCTTAAAATGATGATGTAAAAATAATGTGTTCAACTATTTCTTTTAAAAACTGAAATATATTTTCTTTCTATGTTTTCCTCTATTTATTTCAGCCATATACATATATTACATACATTATTAGATTAGTAATAAGTTATAAAGATTAGACATTAATTATAGATTATTAAAATAAACGAAAAATGTAAATATGTATATAAATTACATTATTTATTATATTGTTTTAAATTATATGAAGTTGAAACTATACCTATGGGGGTTGGCGAGCGGAGCGAGCAGGGGGGTACCCCCCTAGTATATATATATATATATATATATATATATAAGAGCCTAAAAATTCTAAAAAAATATTTTGTCATCGGGGTGGTGTATGTATGGGGGGAGGGTCATGTATATATATATATATATATATATATATATATATATATATGACCCTTCCCCTCAGACATACCATCCCGATATCAAAACAATTCTTTTTAGAATTTTCAGGCCTCAAATTATTATGTTTTCCGCTATAGGTGAATCCCGTATATGTATGTATATTGTATATATATATGAGTAAATCTACGGAGAATCGAACTCTTTATTGCTCAAAAGTGGAAACTGAGTAATTTTGAGGGCACACTGACCAGACTAAGCTTTTTACACTCATGAGGACATACGCAAGAGATGTATGGATGTACAACATCGGCACCCTATGCCAATAATAAGTTATAGGATTATAAAACTGAAAAAAAATACGTCAATTTTTCCGTTTTTTTTCCATAATGCTACAATTTTAAGAAGCAGGCCATATATTAACTCGAATTCTCAATACACAGAAATAAAGTACTTGAAAAAGCCTTTCATTTGGATAGAAATTTGTCTAAATGGAATGCACTGATCAACAGTTTCGCATTTTAGAAGACGACGAACTCGGATTCAGGCTTTTACGAAAACAGTGGATTTTACTTTCTTTCTTAAAATCCTTCTAACTTTTGATCCAAGCAGCCATTTCAACATTTAATATGTAAAATCAAAGGTCTTTTCTTGTACTTTTTAATTACTCGAAGCGTTTTTTCTTTTCGCTTATGATGAGCTAGATATATGCTTCTCAAATAGATCGTTCTTTGAAAACATATATATAGCACTCTACGAAATGAATAAAAATGTTAGACTAAATAGCACAAAAGTAGAAGAAAATAGCTTTAATTTAAGCTATTAAACTTTGAAAACGCACGATTGAATCAAAAGTTAGTAGCTTTTGAAGAAAAGGAAAAATCTCTACATTTTCCAAAATCGTGTCTTGCGATTCAACCGACCGTTTCCGTTCAAGTGTAATAGGTTAAGGGGCTATGACAGGGTTAAACCCTAGAAAAAAAAATTATTAGTGCTGTAAAAAATACACATATGTAGGTGCTCACTTTATGCATATAAATAATATGCATAAAGTGAGTATAACATTTAAAAACAATTAAAGATATTTGCTTACCAAAAATCATGATTTTCATCACTTTTGTTTGCTTGCCGCATGTTTCTGATGGAACCGTACCATCAATCCTGAATCAAAGTGCCAAATCTTCCTTATGAGTCTGGTCTCAGACTAAGCGGAACAGATTCCTCAAAAACACAAAATTAATATAATTAATTAAACATATATAATTAACAATATTAGTAATTATAGTGAATGTTACATATGTAAACATACGTAATATTCAATTTGAACTTATCTTTGCCAATTCTGCTCCGCTCAGATTCTGACCATACTCATAAGGAAGGTTTTCCAATTTAGTTCATCAGGATTGATGGTACGGTTCCTTCAGAAAGCTGCGACAAGTACACAAAAAGCATGAAAAAACTAAATTTGAGTAAAAGGGATTTAAAGTTTATAATATAAATCATACAAATGAACTCAGCTATACTTAAAGAAACTATCTGGCATACCTTGATTTGCTTTTGGTACTCAAATATATATCTGTGGCTTACAGGAAGAACCACTTAAGTGACATTTTCGTGTTTTCGAGAAAAAACGATTTCAATGTTTCGAGTAATACGTAAGATCGAAATGTCAGAAAAGATCTAAGTATTGGCTCATTTGATTAGGTATCTGAAACGGATACAACCGCAGTATTACATTTGTAAATAGTTTCTTTCTCGACGCCCAAGCTAAACAAATTACTCGAGTTAAGTGGTTCTGCGGGAACTTTGCAGATAAGTGGTTATGCGGTTACTTTCTTTGAGGGCTCGTAACTAATGTAATTTGCCATTTAAAAAATTCGGGCGGGACATATTTTTAAAGTTTAACTCTTGCCCTTTCCAATGCTATAATTAAAATTTTCGAAAATTGTTATTAACTATGAGAAAAAACGGTTTAAAGGAAAAAAACATGGTTTTTCCACAATTTTTTGTTTTAATTCGAGATTTCAAGAACGTTTTCATTTGCAATGTATCTGGAACCTCTCTAACCAATGGGATAAATGTTCAGGTTAGTGTGCCCTCAAAATTACTCAGTTTCCACTTTTGAGCAAAAAAGAATCCAACTTTCCGTAGATTTCTTCATATATGATCCTCCCCTCATAAATACCACCCCAAAGTTAAAATAATTTTTTTTAGAACTATTAGACCCCAAATGGTTGTTTATCCCTGGGAGATTCCAACTTAACATGTTTTTGGTTTTTCGGTAGGAGAATCTGACTTGACATGTTTTTCACTGGCCTTGACTTGACATATTTTCATGTCAACGACGTTCGGAATTTGGGATAACATAGTCTTCGTACGGGCTATCGATATGTCATAGACTGAAAAAAACGTCTTATTTTTCTGAGACAATTGTTAAAATGCAAATATGACCTTCGATTAAGAAATACTGAAAATGTGAATGATTGCAGTTGAAGCTGTGAGTGTAAAGTTTATGTATATATATTGCAATATATATATGTACAGATATTTTATATCAATTTTTAAGCTCAAAAAAGTCTGGATAACACCAATCTAAATTACCAAAGGAAGCTGCTTTATATAATAGAAGATTTTTTTGGATCTAAACACTTTTCAGTCAACAAGTCAATTGAAAATTTGTTGACTTATTACAGCCTTGAGCTGCGTAGGAAAATATTGTGATCGGCTTTATACTTATTTAATAAGCAGGTTAAGAATATTTAGGTAATTTTTAGTCTATTACTTTTATATTATTTTATTGCGCAAAATTGTAAAATTAAAATTTTATATATATAGCCCAGAAGAGGATCCACATTCGGATCGAAACGTCGGCTAAAATTCAATAAAGTGCCTCGTAGAGATGAATAGTCTCCTTATTTTAATTTAATACTGTCCATTAATAATTAAACTATATAAACTACAATTTATAGTAATTACAATAATTTCATCTTCTGTATAAAAAAACAGGTTTAAAAATAATTAATAATTCACATAAAATCATAAATATTAATTCGCTTATCTGATTGGTTAAAAATTCATAAAAGCTCAAATACCGAGCGAGCGTCAGCGAGCAAGGTCTTCCTGACTATTGAAATAAAAAAATAATCAATACGAAATTTTTCTTATCGTATCAAACTCATTACATAATAAACGTCTAACGTTTAATATATTTTCATTATTCTAATACCAATACAATGTTTTTTAAGATGTATATACAGTCCATTAAGTTAGTAGGGTAATAATTCAAGATAAAATATTTTACGAACCATATATTGCTTTCATATAAATATATGATACGTGATGCAGTAATCTTTAGTACAGTTGCTGTAAATATGAAGGCAACTATTTTACTAATTTTCGAACTTTTAGTGGTGCGTGCCTTGGCTAACCACATAAATGTTAAGAAGACTCAAATCACTGATCAACCGAACCTTGACTGGTGGAAAACAGCTGTAATCTATCAAATTTATCCACGAAGTTTCAAAGACAGCGATGGTGATGGGATGGGTGACCTTAAAGGAATCATCGACAAATTAGAACACTTAAATGATACCGGTGTCAATGTTCTGTGGCTATCACCAATCTATTCAAGCCCGGGCAAAGATTTTGGATACGATGTTTCCAATTTCACTGACATTTCACCGATTTTCGGAACTCTGAGTGATTTCGACACACTTGTCGCTAAAGCTAAAGCACTGGGTATGAAGATAATGATGGATTTCATTCCTAATCATACTTCGGATGAGCATGAATGGTTTAAGAAGAGTGTGGATGGTATCAAGCCTTACGATGACTACTACATTTGGCGAAATGCCAAAAAAGGACCCAAAGGAGAGAGAATACCTCCTAGCAATTGGATCTCTTTTTTTGGTGGTTCTGCCTGGAAGTGGAATGAAAAGCGTCAACAATATTTTTACCATGCTTATCAAACTGTACAACCTGATTTGAACTATCGTAATCCAAAGGTGCAGCAAGAAATCCAAGATGTTTTGACGTTTTGGATGGATCGTGGAGTAGATGGTTTTCGAGTCGATGCAATCATGTCCCTGTATGAAGACTCACGATTGCTCGATGAACCTAAGATACCTATAATTCCTAAACATGGAAACCTTCCTGATGATTATGTAGGTTTGAATCACATCTATACAATGGAAGTGAATGAAAGCTTTTCGGAGGTAGGGTTGTGGACATCATTGCTGAACAGCTATGCAAAGAATAAGACAACAGACGCTAAACTGATGATTGTAGAGGACTACACAGCTTTAACGAATGTGAAAAAATATTACAAGGAAGGTGCTATTCCTTTCAACTTTGTGTTTTGTGTTAATATGACAAACTCTTCAACAGCTGCTGAAGTTAAAGGCATAATTACTACATGGTTGAACTCAGTTCCTGAAGGCAAACTAATCAACTGGGTAGTTGGAAATCATGATGTTTTTCGCGCAGCTTCGCGAATTGGCTTTAACTCTAACAGAGCAGATCAAATTAGCCTGCTTTCTGGAGTTTTACCTGGATCCTTAGTTGTATATAACGGAGATGAAATTGGTATGGTTAATAGATTCTTCACTTACGAGGAAACAATTGACCCACTTGGACGTGTTGTTGGGCCAGACAGATACATCGACACATCAAGAGATCCCATGAGAACTCCATTCCAATGGGACAACACTACAAATGCAGGCTTCTCTAACTCTGCAAAAACTTGGCTACCCGTTAATCCCAACTATAAAACTCTTAATTTGGCTGCACAAAAGGAAGCGTCAGAATCTCACTTCAAAATATTCCAGGCTTTGATGAAACTTAGAAAGACTCCTACTTTACAAAAAGGTAGGGTCGAAGTTTTACTTCCAAATGAAAAAATTTTAGCTGTAGTTAGAAGATTAAAAAACAGTCCGACTATTGCACTTCTCATAAATTTTGACTACAATCCTGTGACTCTAGATGCAAAAACAAGTCTTAATATTGATGAGATACTAACGATACAAATAGCTAGTTTGTCTTCAGGATTAACTGCTGGATCTACGGTGAATACTACAAATATAGTTCTACCTGGGGCAGCAACAATTATTCTTTCCTGAAAAATTTGAACAGTGAACAAAATTTCAAAAACGTCTTTAAAAAACTCTAAAACACCTATTACAAGAAAAATACATTTTATATTTTTTCTGTACGAAAAAATATTTTTGTAAAAAATAAAAATGTGCTAAACATCTTAAAACACGTTTATAACACGTTTCTGTGGACTCAAAATTTTGTGCTATTCTATAACTTTGTTTCTTTAGAAGTAAATAGATTTATTTTATACAATTTTTTATCACAGCGTATATCAATTAAATAACTGTTTAAAACTATGTACGTATGTCACTTTTAATAAATACTATATTATTTATTGATTATTATTTATGATACATTTTTTATTGATTATCTTACGAATTAATATATAGCTGCTAAATTTTTTTAGAAATATGTGTCAAACATCTGAAAAAGTTTCAACACTTTTTTGTAAAATTAAAAAATTTGTACTGTCATAAAACTTCCTTGAAAAGTGAATAGATGTGATTAATGCAATTTTTGACTTTTTGTGTCAATTAAATAAGTACTTAAAATATGCTATGTATGTATGTCAATTTTAATAAATCCTATTTTATTTATTTTTTGTCTTATTTCACTAAAAACCTTATTGTATTTCCGTTTATGTTTGATAAGGTAGATCAAGCAAAGAATATTTGTAAATAATATTTATTCAGCTTTATTCAATTTCGGATCGATCAGGCACACAATAGACATACACACACATAATCAATACACTTTTAGTGTTAAGTCGGTAATCGAGCACGCACGGCGTTTGATTTTATTTTTAAATCTTCAAATAAATCGCGTAGCTCACTTCTGTCATGATAGTGACGATTACAGTCCGGATGCTTTCGAGAACAACGCCGTCCTGGCCACGAGCAGCAACGATCTCGATTAGTCAAATTCGCCAAAGTAAGCGGAGCCATACAGGTAGTCCCTGAGTGCATTCCCCGATTTTTTTACGGATTATTTATTTATAAATAAACTAGCAAGCCACTAAGGCATTTCAGGCCCGACGAACTGACGCTCGCGCTTTGCGCTCGTCTGATCTATGCTCGCGCTTTATGCTCAATTGATCTATCGACGCTTACATTTTATGTAAGTTGCTAAGGTCAATAATAATAGTATACTTTGAACGATATATTATTGTACTGTGAGATTAGCGTCCGAGCGAAGCTCACGCTAATCTCACGGTGCAAAAATAGATTATTTATAAAATTATTTTAAGGTAGATTTTGTTTTGTTTAATTTTAAATATTTGTGTGAAACTCGTGATTTTAATTTTATATTTACTGGCTTTGTAGCCCTGATGAGGAGCCGAAACGGCACGAAACGTCGGCAGAAAATAATAAAAATTTGGCTCGAAGAGATGCACAGTTATCTTATTTGTACATAGATTATTTATAGTTTGGAGAACAAAAAGCTTCATAAAGTAGAGGTTCATTTATACTTGACACTTGATACAAATGTTTTAATTTCGTGTATAAAATTCTTTTTGGTCAATTGTATCAAGTACAAATGTTTCTTTCCTCGTTGTGCAGTATTATGTTAATTGTTAAAATTAAAAGCTGTAAAATGTTAACTTGTTTGTGATAGCTTGACACAAGGGCAGTCTTTCTAAATAATATAATGCTTTTCGACGACGTTTCTTCTGTACAAGATAATTTATTTTATTATGTCAATTGCAAAGAAAACTTCAATGACTACATTGACATGTAGGTTAAAGAAGATGAGAAACACAATTAATTGAAAATACTTAAGATATTTTACACTTACTTCTATTTGTGTATAAATTGTAAAAGCAGTTTCAGGATCTTGTTATACACCTACTTAATTTGAATTCTAAGCATTTTCGAGTGACGCTAGGAAAAAGTTGTATTTTTTGAGATTTAAAATATTTCCCTTTAACTTTTGTGTGTAAAATACTTAGAATTTAATTTATCGCCAAAAGACCGTTTTTCGATAATCTAAAAGATGTCGGCATATTTTTTGTATAAATGGGATCGAGCCCAAATTTATTCTGTTACGATATCAACATAGGAAGAATTTATAAACAAAATTTGTATCGATTAGAGCTAATTTCGCAGAGATAATCGTGGCCATAACTGAAATTCTTCTTTAAATAGTTTTTTGAGCTTTACAATGCGTTGAATTATTCTAAGCGTACAATCATTCCGGTAAAAAATTGTATTTTTAACATATCTACAACTTTTATGTTTAATATTTTTATGTAAAACGTATACCTGAAAAGTTTTATTATGAAAAATGAATTATTTTCATATTAAAATTTAATTTTAGCTTGTTAACTTTAATTCTAAGCATTTTCAACTGTTCATGTCAATATGAAACAGTTGTATTTTTATTTATAACTAAACAAGAGCGTGGATGTGAATTTTCGTTGAAATGGAAGCAGGAGAAATTGCACCAGTGCGCGTTAAAGTGTCTCAGCATACGACATGCTGAGGTTTACGATTTCCGGCTCGGCTCCTAAACGATGATTTTTAGCTCGGCTCCTAAGCGAATTCCTCTGATTATTTTCATGGATAATTTGTTTATAACTATAAAGGAATGTGAATGTCAATTTTCAATAAGATCCCAGAATGCAAAATTCTGAGGTTTTCGATTTTTAACTCGGCTCCTAAGTGCATTTCCTGATTTTTTTCACGGATTATTTATTTCTTATTAAAAACGAGCCATAATGTTAATTTTCGTTAGAATCAAAGCAGGAGAAACTGGACCAGAGCGTGTTAATTGCGAAATAATACCCTTGTAGAGCTTAATGCGCGAAATAATATCCTTAGAGCTTAAAATTATCACACTTGCACAATTATTGCCTGTTGCACGCAACACAAAATAAAAAATAAAACTAAATAAAAATGCCTCTGTTGGCCCTGAAAGCGATACAAAATAAATTTTTTTGTGAGGCATCATCTTGTTCTCGTTCACGTACTCGTATACGTACTCACTTTATTTCTAGGAAATTACTCGCCGAAAAGTTCGGCGAGAAGCACACCCTTGGACTGGGAATGCTATAGCCATTCTGGTGGCAGTCGAAAGTCAGCGACTTCAATCATTCTTCGAGTACTGACAGGCTTCGGCGAGGGAGTGACTTTATTAGTTTTATTAATATATTATATATATATATATATATATATATATATATATATATATATATATATGGGTGGTTCTCTAACAAATCGAGCGGTCGATTTTTTGACCCTATCGAAAAAAATTTTTAAAATGTTCATAAGAGACATATGAGGATCCCTTAATTTTTTCAGATTTTTTGCATCAAGTATCTTCGAGTTACAGAGAGTCAAAGTTGATGAAATCATATGTTTTTTTGCTTTTTCTGGCTACTTTCATTAATTTGTAGATCCTCAGGAAAGCATTTTTCACTATAGAGATATATAACATTTTTTTTCTGCAAATTTTCTAAACTATTCAAAAAATATATTTTTGATGTCGTATATATATATGTTTTAAGAAAGTTATAAGTCATTTAAGTCTTAAAATCAAGTTTTAGAAAGTTCGATCATCCGGATCATAACCAAAAAATTCATGAAGATACCTTATTTCAATTCAAAAAAGTCTGCAAAAGACCCAGAATGTCAGAGGCCTTGGTTTCTCTGTAAAAAACCATTATATCCGTTCATATATGAAAAAAATTTAGTTTTATTGCTATATCGAAGCATTTCACTAACCTTATCATTTTTTTAATGATTGAAATTATTGTAAAAATATTTACGTAATTGATAAAATTGGTTAAATTCTTTCAATGGGGTCAAAAAATCGACCGCTCGATTTGTTAGAGAACCACCCATATATATATATATATATATATATATATATATATATATATATAATATATTAATAAAACTAATAAAGTCACTCCCTCGCCGAAGCCTGTCAGTACTCGAAGAATGATTGAAGTCGCTGACTTTCGACTGCCACCAGAATGGCTATAGCATTCCCAGTCCAAGGGTGTGCTTCTCGCCGAACTTTTCGGCGAGTAATTTCCTAGAAATAAAGTGAGTACGTATACGAGTACGTGAACGAGAACAAGATGATGCCTCACACAAAAATTTATTTTGTATCGCTTTCAGGGCCAACAGAGGCATTTTTATTTAGTTTTATTTTTTATTTTGTGTTGCGTGCAACAGGCAATAATTGTGCAAGTGTGATAATTTAAGCTCTAAGGATATTATTTCGCGCATTAAGCTCTACAAGGGTATTATTTCGCAATTAACACGCTCTGGTCCAGTTTCTCCTGCTTTGATTCTAACGAAAATTAACATTATGGCTCGTTTTTAATAAGAATAAATAATCCGTGAAAAAATCAGGAAATGCACTTAGGAGCCGAGTTAAAAATCGAAAACCTCAGAATTTTGCATTCTGGGATCTTATTGAAAATTGACATTCACATTCCTTTATAGTTATAAACAAATTATCCATGAAAATAATCAGAGAATTCGCTTAGGAGCCGAGCTAAAAATCATCGTTTAGGAGCCGAGCCGGAAATCGTAAACCTCAGCATGTCGTATGCTGAGACACTTTAACGCGCACTGGTGCAATTTCTCCTGCTTCCATTTCAACGAAAATTCACATCCACGCTCTTGTTTAGTTATAAATAAAAAATACAACTGTTTCATATTGACATGAACAGTTGAAAATGCTTAGAATTAAAGTTAACAAGCTAAAATTAAATTTTAATATGAAAATAATTCATTTTTCATAATAAAACTTTTCAGGTATACGTTTTACATAAAAATATTAAACATAAAAGTTGTAGATATGTTAAAAATACAATTTTTTACCGGAATGATTGTACGCTTAGAATAATTCAACGCATTGTAAAGCTCAAAAAACTATTTAAAGAAGAATTTCAGTTATGGCCACGATTATCTCTGCGAAATTAGCTCTAATCGATACAAATTTTGTTTATAAATTCTTCCTATGTTGATATCGTAACAGAATAAATTTGGGCTCGATCCCATTTATACAAAAATATGCCGACATCTTTTAGATTATCGAAAAACGGTCTTTTGGCGATAAATTAAATTCTAAGTATTTTACACACCAAAAGTTAAAGGGAAATATTTTAAATCTCAAAAAATACAACTTTTTCCTAGCGTCACTCGAAAATGCTTAGAATTCAAATTAAGTAGGTGTATAACAAGATCCTGAAACTGC